>CATQJL010000112.1:38517599-39042729 GCA_958299035.1 Cylicocyclus nassatus
ACGTGCCCCCCTGTGCGCCGCGAGCTAACCTCGTCCATTATGTTCGTTTTCTATTGATTCTTGCGCCTTTCTTTAGGCGAAGGCATCTTCTAGCCATGCATAAATTTTTAAAACGGAAAATCACATAGAGGAGGAACGAATGCTTCAGCGGTGCAGTGAATTCTGCTGTCTAGACGCCGCTGAATGGCATGCAGACGAAAAAAGCATTTGCGCTGTGCGTCAGGTGTCTGTGAAAGAAATATGATAGGTGATAAGCACGCACTTCTCTTTCTGAACGCCACGCGGAAGTTCGGTTTCTTGGGTGAATAAGCAAGTCACTTTCATCATTTCTCATAAATGAGTAAAAAAAGTGCTGATTGCATCATCATTTGCGTTTGTGGCAAGTCTTTGAGACACAGTAAAATTATAAGTAGGCCTTTTCAATATTTTCAAAGTATTTACCTTTTTCTAAAATATGCTTATTCCTAGGTACACAAGATAATAGGGTTCACAGACCTTTCCTCCTTACTGGAGTTCCGGGGAAGGTCTGTAAATTTTTTCTCCGTCTGGACAAGATTGAAATCTTACACCAAAAATTTGTTTCTTTCTTGCGATTCTTATCTTTATCCAAAAAACTCATGAAGGGATTACAATAATAGTATACATAATGGTATACGTAATTATAAGTAGACCTTTTCAATATTTACTTCAGTACTTTCTGTGCTCTCAAGTATATTTGACAGATCAATGGCGGATTTTATTGGAGTCTACCAAAATTGCAGAAATAATCGGATTTAGCAGTAACAATTTTCGGATAACCGAATTACTTGTTAAAATGGGTCATAATACAAGTTGAACAAATTTTCGTATTTCTAATGCAATTCCACTTATTGTTAGATAATTCACGATCAGTTTAGATCTCCCATACCCTCTGCCTTTGTATTCTTATCGAAATCTATATATGGCATTTAAGCAACACTAAATGCGTGGTTTTCCAAGGGCAATTATCATTTTGATAGATATCGGGGAAGCCGTCGTCATTTATATTGTTGATGCAAGACATCCTTCATTAGAGTCGAGAGAAAATGTTCCGACAATTTTGCAGCTGCAAAATTTTGCGCGCAAGAATTCCGGATTTTTGCTTGAGAAGCACAGTGGAAACGAACATCTGTCAGCTTTAGTAATATGGCTATGATGATACTTCTGTAAGCTTATAATCAATCAAATAATGTTTGTATAAATTTTGTGCGCTAATGATTGTTCAGATATGACTTTCGAACAGCCAGTTTCTTCCATCAAAAAAAAAAAACTACAGTGCTCGGTGTGTTCTTTGCTGTATGAGTGATTTTCTATAGAAATTCAATTACCATAAAAACTGTCTGCATTTTTGTTATATGACATTACAGCTGTCAGATGCTTACATTTGCCATTGATTGCACAGATGGCAAATGTCCTTGTAAGTCAATATCGTCCCCCGTTATTCATCTCGTATTGAATGAATACACTGGATATACCGTGCTTTGATCTGTTTAGTGCCATTTTGCCACGACGATGTAGTAAGCAAATTGTTAGCTCACTGACGATGTTACAGCAAATCTTTTTGCTGTACTTTCTTACCTGCAAGATAATCTCCACCGTCTCTCAAGGACTTTGTCAAAGCGTACTTATGATCGCAGAAAGTGGAATGTGCCACATGACTACATGCTTCGCTTTCTTTTTTCCACATATGTCTTTTTTAAAAGTATTTCCGAATCATTAAGAGGGCTTTATGTGTGTGTCTTCTAATCTTACCGAATCGCATTACAATATCGGCATCATTTTGAGCATGGTCATGACGTGTGGTTTGAACCCTTTTTATCACCCAAGCCGATTATAAAGTAGTCTGCGAGAAAACGAGGAAATCTTCGTTTTCTTCCTCACGTAACGTCTAAGGTAGTCAAAAACAGTCAGACTGCGTTTGTTCCTGTGAATAAAGTGTATATAATAAACTGACGAATGTTACATTTTCATAAAGAGGTAGGCAGTCAGGAAGCCAGGCATTATAAAACCATCTGATCAGTAAAGTTTTGTCAATCGTTCTTTGACTTGAAATCCACAATGAATCTTGATCGGGCTAATATTTTTGAATTGTTATATTTGATATGAATTGGTGCAAAAATAATGAGGGTTTTGCGAGTTCCCATTTTAAAGTGCTATAACTTTCTGAAAAATCCAATTGTTTTTCCACTGCGATAAAAACCATCATAAGTAGTAATCCTTCCGCAATACAGCGCCCATCCATCTGTACTCGTACAAACAAACGGGCAAATATGGTTTGAGAACTAAAATTTTTTCCGAAACCTCGCTTTTGGCAAATCATAACTCCTTTCACAGTTTTTTAATATCATGACTTATGATATCCCGCTTAATCTGTAGCTGTGTGGAGTTTCCGTTACGAATTTACAGTAAGGACTGATTTACAATACTTCAAGCATGTAGTATTTTATAGCGGGAATGGTTCGGTTTCCAACTAGGGGTCACTCGCTTCAGGCAACTTTAGAATGATGTGAGAAACAAGCTATAACGTAAGTTCAATACTCGTGATGACCATGCGAGCCCTGCTAAGCAAAAGTGAAGCAGTGCTAATGTTAAGTAACACATACTATAGCCGCAAGCCAACGATAAGGGCTTGTGCAAAGAAGATTTTCGAAAAGAAAATAATCAAAATTGTTACCTTTCTTAGAATTTTCATAGCCTCAAAGTCCGTAATTATAGAGATTTTTTTTCTGAGTACTGAAGAGGTGAACGTTTTTGCAAAAAACTGTCAACATGAGGCTCCACCCTCGCCCTATCCTTACAAAAATAATCGAAGTTTGGCGATTCCCTTCAATAGAAATCTATGGGCCACGAATAATAGCAACTTCTACCCATGTTGAGTTGGATTTGTGGTTATATCAGCTCAAATGTTCTCAAAAAATATCAAAAAATATACTTTAGTATGCGTAACAAACAATTTTCACCATATACAATAGCTGAAATCTTGAATAAATGCCATCATGAATTCTGTTAAGAGAAATGAATGCGATGAATGTGATTTTGGGCGCGGTTATGTGAAGTTGTGTAAATTTGTAACAAATAAGGAATGTTTCGACCATCTTTGGATAGCGCATCCGAAGAGTTCTTCAATAGTATGCTAGATCTGATTTCTGATTCCAAGAAGAAGGTTTGATGGAAAAAGTGTCTTGAAACAAGGTTTAGAAAGACGCTCAATGTTGCACCAACCCAATATGTATATCATGTTATCTTGTCGTCCATTTCTAATCTAGTGAGAATGCTTGTAATCAGGCATTTCTTATTCCAGTATACTACACAAAAGCCAGTTTCTTTGATTTCGGTTAACTCAGGCGTTAGATCATCATTCTACTGACAGACACAAGTACAATTTATGACGATTATTTGGTGCCCTTGCGGTGTGCACAACATTTGCGCGGAAAACAGTTATTACGCTTGTGACACCGAAATATTTTCACATAAAAAGTAACCTACGATTTGATTTGAAGTTTTGCACCCTAAGACCGTCTTTATGTGCAAATATTGACAATGAGAGACTATTTAGCCGTGAAATACGAAATAATCGAAGTATGTACATCCAATTTATGATATGATGCTCGGTAGATGACAGAAATCAAGAATATTATACTACTTGAAAGATGAAGAATTCTTCTAGTTCAATAACAACCCATGAATCAAAGCTTTACAATCCGTTTTAGGCAATGAAAGTCTCAAACAGTGATAAGTCATCACGTCCTCGTGTTCATTATCTTTCGAATGTTTGGATAAACTACTGTTTGGCTATCACATCGCATTTTAAGTGGACTGAAGTGGTCGGCGCTGATATGCAGTTTGCTCAAGTGACAAAACTTTCCCGAAATATCTGTCTTGTGGAAATGAGAATCATGTTCCACTGGCTGAGATTTACAAGCATGACAGCGAACGCGCGCTAAGAACTGATTATCTTAAAGCTGAAATTGCAATCCTATGAAAAACATTTCGGCTCAGCTGGAATCCTCGTCACTAATGCGCGCATATCCGGGCTGTTATTGCGTAGGTGGTCACATGGCATAGGAAAGAAGCACTTTCAAACGTCTTTTCCTCGTAAACTGCCGCACTTCCTTACCTCAGCACTTCACTGCTCTTTTGATTGCATGTAAAACATTTATGTTGAAATTATGCTTCCATTTGAGTTCGACGGAAATCTATGAGGAACAATGATTGTAGAGAGCCACGGTGCTTAAGCCATTTTCTACATTTTACTATCAGGAATGACTCGTTTTTGGCATTTTTGCGTAACGAACTGATCGACGGATTTTTGATACGGAACTATAATTTCGGTTTGCTAAATGAGCCCGAACCTGCGAAATTCATTTCTTTTGATAGATAATTGTTTTTATCAAGTCAGCCTCGCACATACATCGTATCTATCGCATTTGTTTGGCTACTATTCTCTTTGGAAAAGCCTTACACCCCAAAGAGAGGCCTTAAAAGGATTAGCATTCAAAAATCAAGCACCTTCACAAATTTCTCCTTCATTAAGCAGCGGTCAAAATTTGCCTAAAACGCCTGATTGAATTTCCTCGAGTGCTTGAACTGTTTTTGAGACTATTTTTGTTACATTAATATGTATTGATGTGGTGATTACCAATCTATGAGACTCTGACTTCAACGTTTTTTGGAGAATAGGCTTGCTGACTTTTCATCTCGAAAATAATCAGATTTTATAAAACTAATGGCTTATGATGACGTTTGCGTAAAATCGATTTTAGTGCGTTGACTCATTGTCGGAAAAGTGATACTTTGTAAAAGAAGGTGTGCGTAAGTGATTTGATTTCGTCCTTGAGACTTTGAGACTTTGATTTCAAAAAAACGTATAGACTGCTAAGAATCGATGCTAGAAGTTTCAGTGGGTCTACAAATATAACCTAGCAGATCTGATGATTAATGTAGCGTTATCGCGTTGCTAAAAACATTAATGCGTTAAGGAAGTGACAAGGTGAGCTTTTTGCCCCATACTAGACGCGCAAGTCGCAAGCAAGTTGCCGGCATTGACAAGCATAGCATTTGTTTCCGCGAAAATGTTGTCGTCACTGCAGGTGCTTTATAATTACCGTTAAATAGTAGACTTCAATTGCGGACTAGCTAAAAGTGCCCTCTCTCTGTGAGATACGGTAAGAAACGGTAAGGTATTCTTACTGGTTTCATTTGTCAAAATGCAATAGATATTCTGTGCGTTATCGCTAAAACGCTTCTCAAGCAAAAGAAAGCAAAAAATTTATTGCAGTCGTTGCCAGTTTATGGGTTCAGCAAGTGGTTTACAATATAAAACCACGCAAACGCCGAACTGGCGCAACTGTCAGACGACCCACAGTCCAAAGCGCTCGATTCGGGAAACACGTGCGGCTGCTTGACATCATTGTTGATTTGGCTAGCTTCTTCGTTCGCTATCGATCGTGGTCGAAGACTTCCATAAAAGTGCGATTCTTCGCGTAATTTGTTGACTTTAGGCGTGGTTTTTAATCCCGAACAAGTCATATAACATTCACTTTATACAGGGTGGTTCACATAAACTCTGACAGGCTACGAAAACTCATTTTTGATGTGTCTCATGCCCTGTTTTGGTAATAGTGTTTTTCTCCATATTCTGTTGTCTCATTGTGGCCATTCTTGACTTCAGTTCCCAGTTATAGTCGATCTATCAGTTTAAAGGAAGGTTTATTGGACGCGGTCGCTGTAAAAGCCGCAATTTACGTTTTCAAGATTCTAAGAAAAAGCATCTGATTCAAATTTTGAAGAGCTAGGTGTTTTTTGGGCCGAAGCAAACACACGCTGTCCGGAATTTTAGCGGACTAGAGACTAGCCCAATGAAATGGGATATTGACATGGTGTGAAACACATCTTTCGGACATTTCGACAAAATATCTGGTCCCACTTGCCCATTCTTAATCCCACGGATTCTCTCTCTGATCTAACTGGGAGCAGAAAGCTTGCTCTCCCAAAACCATGCCGCTAAATTTGCGAAAAGAACCTGGTGAGAGTCTGGGATGAAATTTTGCCAAATAAATGCTTGCCCAGGCTCATGTGAGCATTTCTTATAGCAGCTTCTAGTAGCTAAACCTCAATGCTTAAATTCCATCATTTTTGCACTCCGGTAGTCGAACTGCAATTTTCTGCGTTACCTCTCTTTAATCACGTTTTGATACTGTTCCTTGCTTTATTCGAATATGCTGGTTAGCTTCAAGTTGTAATGCGCCTTAATATGCTGCCTGCGCCGGTACAAATAAATAAAGAATTAATAAAAAATCATTGCGATCGTGAACTCGGAGGCGGAAAAATGTTTTACAGAAGGCAGGGGACAATATCTTGAATGTGATCGATAGAATTTTTTACAGAATTGTCTTGCCTATGAGATAAAGACAAAAGCTTGTAATTTTATCCAGTCCTTGTAAAGTAAGAAAGTTATTTAGCATTACACTATATTGGGTCCTCTCGCATTAGTTTTTATTTCTTTCACTCTGTCTTATCATAATCCCCACAATCCCTCTGTCCCGTGCATGCCAAGCTCTTCTGCTCATAACTGTGGAATTTGCTTTCTGTCCAAGGACTGAACTTTTCATGGCGCACAAAATCGCCCTCCCTTCGCCCAGCAACTGTGCGCTGCTCGATGATGTCATCGGTACTGAATACTGCAGAGGCACAGTTGTGTAAGAATTTTTCGAACTAAGGAGAGTGTAATGAACATGCGCTTGATGTCACGAGCCCTGCTCATCACTCAAACTCATCTCCGTCGCCGGCCGCAGCTGGTACGCGTTTTTGTTTGC
Organism: Cylicocyclus nassatus; assembly: GCA_958299035.1. NCBI lineage: Eukaryota > Metazoa > Nematoda > Chromadorea > Rhabditida > Strongylidae > Cylicocyclus > Cylicocyclus nassatus. The sequence goes on from CATQJL010000112.1 coordinate 38,524,433, forward strand.
ATTTGATCTAATAATTTTTCGTCGTCTGTCGTTCCTGACAGTTTTTTCATAGGCATTAGACCATTCGTATGTGGGCAAAAAGTCTTGATTCTTCTCATCTATGACGCAATCACTTGTGGTTTTCATATCGACTAAATGGATTCGTTTTTGTCGTTGTTTGAAATGGCTGTCGCTTGGCACTTTCGTTGTCTTCAGTATTTTTACCGACGTTCTAATTTCCCCATGCTTTGTCCCTGCTGTAGTGGGCGCAGTAAATAAATAATTCTATGAATCATGACTAAATCAGGGACTAGCATGTCCACCCTCTTTTGCTATACTTAGTCAGTAATCCAAACTCGGTGAAATCAATGCAGTAAATTTTCCAAGGTTTCTAGCCTGCTTCGCTTAGATTTGCCGCAGACACAGCAGTTTTGCGAATTTTTAGAAGTTCCCATTGACAAAAATTATTCTATCTATTCACGGTCGACGTGCCCATATTTGAACCTGATGTAATCAGTGAAGCACAGTTAATCACAACACTTTTGGTTTCAAAACTGAGCAAGGAAATATAGGCATTTGTATTTGAAGTCTTAGCAAAAAGCCTTTTCTTCAACGATATTTCTTTGGAATTATCCTGGTCTCATGAAGAATGACTTTTTGGAGTCGAATGTGAAAATCAAAGGCTGTCCAGAAAGAATTTTGTCTGTGCTTACGGTCATTTGATCTGTACATTACATGTGTCCTTGTCGGTATAAATGTTCTACGAATTCAGAGACATAAATAATAACTGGTATTGCGCTCTTTTGTTTCACTTTCATTGACAGAAGTACTTTCGTTGAGTTTATGTTCATCTGTAGTTCACACTTCTGTTATAGCTTGATTTATTACTCTCCTTTAGATTTGTTTCCACTTGTTTTTTTGATAAATTAGCGATTTGTCCCATGTGACGAATATCTTGTGCGTGACAGGACGCAACCTACTCGTGCAGAAATTATTCTGCAACTTTGATCTCTTTGTCCTCACTGCAAAGCTCGTGGGGGTCAAGATTAATTGAGAGAAATAGCATGAACAGGGTCCATGCTATTGATCATGACAGGATGAATTTTTTGAGATTAAAAAGCAGCAGAGAATTCTATAGGGTTCTGGCAAGTTCGAAATATTGGACAAAAATATTTTGCACAAAAACGAGATTCCTCTTGCTTGAAACAAACACATGAATAAAGTAGATTGCAGCCCATAAAACCAATGTATCTGCTGACTGCTGATTTTTAGTGAGGTCAAGCTCAACAGATCTGAGGGGCGGGAGGGGTATGTAGCTAAGAGTAAAATTAGTTTCCGAGAGCTAGAAATTTGGATAATCTCTAGATATTCGCCCAAATCGCGATTCTTGTAAAGTTTGAAGATGAAACGTAAAGTTTTAGATCACTCCCGAAACTGGATCTCCGCCAAAAAAAATCCTACGAACCTCATAGTCGGCAGACGAGTACAGATTTCTAGTGCATGCACTTGCTGTCACTATTTCAGGTTAGAAATTGTGGAAAAGATGATTTCTGAAATTTGACAAACGCAAAAAGAGTTCCAATCAAATACGAATATACAAAGAAATGCAACCATATGTAGTTACTCAGTGCCATAGTAATCGAGAAATGGGAGACCTAACACAAAAAAGCAGTGAATTGTGACTTCGTATTTTCAGTCATTTTTCGTGGCTTGAGTTCAAGCTTCAAAACTAATTTTTTATGTATACCACAATCTAATTGCTAGTTTGAACTGATGGGAACTTTATAGGTTTTTTTTGTGCAGTGATTTGGATTCTGGCTGTTTCAAACTCTATGTGGATCAAGAATCATGCGGATCTCTGTTAGTCATTTTGTAGAGCCTGCTTTGCTCTATCAAACACTACCCTTATTGTATTTTTTGGTGCTTACCCTGCCTAGGTAGAACGAAAAGCGACATTGTTTTTGACAATGTTTCCTTTATAACTTAATAGAACATCTATAACCCTCACAATCTACTGTTCGCCATTGATCATTTCATTTTCATCGTCTGTTAATTCAATGAACTTCTAAATTCTGCACTTGGACTTTGATGATTACTCTGCGGTTTCCAGCAGGGATGGTAGTTCCAAAGTTCCTCTTTTATGACGATGTAGGATATAAACAGCGCAATAAATTTCTGCTTAAAATCGGCGTGAAAGGAAAACAACCTTCTATCTGCTCGCTCGTCATGATAAGGCACGTGATCACACTGCTTCCGATCCAGATTGACTTATCGCTATCTACACTCCCCTGGTCTCTTAGTGGTGCTTTAGGCGTCATTGCAGCTGTTGTCTGGTTCAGCCGTCTCTGTTATTTCTGGTCTCTTGACCCACTTTATCCCTTCGAGTTCTTTGTACAAAAAGTTCTCTTAATTACTTTGTAGAACAGGACATGATTACTCCGTGTATTCCAAGATGTTCCTATCAGGTTGTCTCATAATTTTCCTCCTACTCCACCAAAACCATCGTTTTCCTATCTCTTTCGTTTATTTGGTGGAGTTTGAGTTACTAATCGACAGAGCAAGCAAGCTCTACAAAATGGCTAACAATGGCCCGCCTAAATTGTATTTTACATAGGGTATGAAGCTGAAATTTGCTAGCAGTTGAAAACGAAAAAAGCCATTCGAAAATCGTATTCCGTCTCAAAACATTCTGAACATTTCCGATCAAACTCAAGCATATACAATCTGTGTCAACCACGCCCTCACTTTTCCATAGCAGCTGCGCATGCGCAACGCGTGGGCATTGCGCGGCAATTTCCCATCGATGCGGCTCATTTGAGCGCTTACCGCACGCCCGCGAACGCGGCACGAAGCTTTAGCGTTGTGCTTACGCTGATCATAGAGGACATAGTTGACACAGACATCTCTGACCCTTTAGACATCGAATATAGAAATTTCATACCTCTCCCTCTCTGGTTAGAAATGAGGAGGAACTGATGATAGTAATATGGCAAACTCCGCCCCTTGCGATTTTGGGTTCCTTTCGCATATTTGTGTAGCACTCACAGTTAGAAGAGATCACATGTTTGTACCTTTGTGGTGCCATAGCTCTTAAGAGTGCTGATTTTAGGGTTGAAATCGCAAAGTATGATACAACTCACGATTAGTAAAATAAGATCTAGAAAAAATCAGGAGCCTTCTGCAAAACAAAAGACCGAGTGGTGTTTTCTCACCCGCATGGACAACATGTTTTCAATCCCATTTCTAATACCTACATACACATGCGCAGTCTATCGTTCCTACACCCAAAAGACCGACAAAACCATCATTTATTTCTCTTTGTAATATGATTAATCTTCGAAAAAAAATGCCGCGTCTATGTTTCTTATTGGAAGGAAGCGTCTCTCAGAGCACCATCGCCGTGCAAAAAAAACAAATCGTGATGAGCAAAGATCAACCAGTGTTATTGGTTCGCTGTTGATCAAAACGCAAGCTATCAGTGCTGTTTCTTGAGAGTTTTCCGTTATATAATACACTGCTGCACCTTGTTCTGTAGCGTGGAGTGAAGTCTGCAATTATTTATAACTTCTGGTACATTGTAGTACTGCTTTTTATCATATTGCAAAAGACTTACGACTCAACCAATGTCATAAATTTTCAAAAAATTCTGGATATGTCACAGCAAAAGTGTATTTTGATACTGCGTTCTCATTATACAGAGTCCCAAAAAGATGTGCCTACTGTTTAATTGTAAATAGTCTCTTATAATGAAGTGTTTCGAGAAGCTTCAAGTACCGTTTTGTAGAGCGTGGTTAAACTTAGAATTACAGTATGGAGTGAATCATCTATCACCCTTTATTACTGTAGGATTACGGTACGAACTTCGACAAGGATTTTAGGCCTTTGGAGGCTATATTCGCCTCGGTAAAAAACCAAACAGGCTGAAAACTCTTATACTACGGTAACGGGAGCCGCTGGTTTCGAATTAGAAATTCTCATTTTACTGTGATGCTTCTTTCCTAAGTTATCCCAGTAAATCGTAATAACCCAATTCCCAGCATTTGTCAGCAATGTTACACCGTCAAAAAAGCTGAAAACACTCGTAAAAAGTTGTTAGGTGGAGTCAGCAGCCCGAAAACCCTAGTACACGATTTTTCAGATTTTTTGAAAAGAATGTTGTTAGGTGGTATATTTCACAATGGTTCCATATGCAGGAAGTTCCTACCTTAATCCTACAGTAAAGAAGAGAGATAGATTATTCGCTCCATGCTGTGAATCTAAGTTTAACCTCGCTCTACACAACGGTACCTAAAGCTTCTCGAATCATTTCATTACAAGAGAGTTATTTACATTCAAACAGTAGGCACATTTTTTGGGACACCCTGTATGGTTATTGTTGTCTATTACTCCATACCTCTTAAAAATCCCAACGTTTCACGGACTCATAATCGGCATGACTTCTTTTTTGTAAGGATTGTTCCGGTTGTTCTAAAAGTTCTACCAGTTTTCGGGGTTCAGTTTTGATTACCATAACTCCTTCAAGAGATAACCATTGCGAATGAAATAATGTGTTACAACCTACAAATTTAGTTCTATAAATATTTAAAAACACTGCGGTATCTTGCGAATTAATCGGGATTTCACTGCAACTTAGCATCAAATTCCAAGTATCTTAATTTTGCTGAGACCGGCAAAATCTTATTCATCGGCTTATTCCTACACAATACTCCAGCAATGATTTTTTTCTTCCTCTTTTTTGCCAAATTATGTGCTGACCTTTCGTTTCCAATTTTAAAAACTTTATGCAGGACTCCCGCACTAATTTATAGCTGTTTTTTTGAGAAAAGTCCGTACCTTTGTCAAACGGAATTATTGCATTGCTGTTTCTTATTCACAACAACTTCATCTAAATTTTTAAAATGCTATTTCGGTTGCACTTTATATTTGGACATTTGCTGTTTGGGTAAGGAAAAACTAAAGTTTTTTGCACATGTGATTGCAAGAAGTTTGGAACGGTCGCGAAATATGGCAATGTTGAGATCTTCATGGACCTTTTCTTGATTGATGGATCCATTTGTCTCATTGAGTCTCGCATAATTTGTGCCTTAGTGGCCAAGCGATTCTTTTGAATTTTATCAGAAGAAATGATGAGCAAACCAGATAGTCTAGACGATCCATTATGTTGTTTGAAAATGCAATTTCAAGTATTCTTATGCGATCGATGCAGTCCCTGGCAGTTGACTGTTTTCCCCCTGTTAAGAACGTCAAAGACATCGACAAAATTTGCCAAATCAAAGTTTGCTCGATAGATTTTAACCCGAATTATTGATAGATTCACGTCAACAATCTATCATCAGTTCTGCGACCCCAGCAATCCGCAAACATGCTCTTTGTTCATTAGGTTTGATTTATTACCGTTAGCCTATCAGAACCCGATCGATTGGTTCATTCGGCGATCAAACCGCCATCTGAACAGCACCAGCGATTTCTTTCTTCTGCACTTTTTCATCCAACTTTGGGGGCGTGGGTGTGTACAATGTGTTCCTAATTGAATTTGCGGTGATAAACGCGAATGAATTACCGCGTTTCTTTGGGAAGAATTTTTTTTAGTTTTGTTGTTGTTCCCGTGCAAGATAGTGCGATAAAGTTTGCAGCTTTGGAAAGCATTCAGCAGGGTTTTGCAGAAATTTTTTGATGTGCTAGATCTGATCTCTTTGCGTCAAACGCAAATCAATGTTTGCATTCACCTTCGCGGTTATTTTTTCCCTGCGTATTTGGAAAAGGCACTTCATCACTTCGAAATGATTTATTTATTTATTTATTTATTTATCAATATACACACAAGGGTGCACCGACAAAAATAGAAATTAAAAACAAGAAACAATCAGATCTCTTGCTGGAGTCTGCAGGTCGTTTTCCTTCTTCAGCGGTGAGAAATCAATCCTCTGCCGAGCTCCTTTTCCCAAACCCAAACGCAGTTTTGGTAGAAGATACCAGGGCTTGGCTGACCAATTTGACTCTAGACGAACGAATTCGTCTGAGACCCTGGGCGAGTGGGAGGGGGGATCTCAAGGTAGAGGGCTCGCCAACGTCGGAACTCCTTAAACGGCTAGTCCACGCGAAGAGACTGACCCGGTGCTGATCGGTAGAACATCAGGCGGAAAGATTTACAGAAAAAGGCAAAAATTCACCAGTAAACTACGCCGAAGGCATAGCAATTATTTTTTTTCCTGTTTCAACAAAAGTTGTTGTCTAGCAAAAGTGAAGAAAAAAAACTCTCAAAAAATTCAAAAAACGCTAAAATAAACTCGAAAAAACTACTAAGAGTGTAGACAACTTGCGGTCATACACCCCTAAACGTCGGAAATTCCCAAAGTCTCCAAAACATTGATAGAAGCCAGATTTCTGCGAAATTTTGCAGAAGTTTCGCAGGAGGTAATCTCTCTTGGTAATAGCTCAATCCATCTGGCTGTCCGGCACACAAAAGAATTGAAGGCGACAGAGACTATCCTACTGCCTAATTTTCGGTAGCACAAACCCAGACCTCCCGTCCGAGTACCGCAAGGTCTAAAAATCCAGTAATTGCTAGGTTGTAACCTAGTCTCCAGTTTTAGAATGCGGAAGCAAAAAATCAAGTCGTTAAAAACTCGTCTATACTTTAGACTATGAAGTCCCAAGGCTATAAGCCTTGATCTATAAGAGGGCAACGATTGAGGGTAGTCCGGTTTTGGGTAACACCTGTAGAAGACAATTCTGGTAAAAGTTTTTTGCACCTTTTCAAGTTTTTCGATGTTCTTCTTCAAATGGGGGTTCCAAACTGGAGATGCGTATTCTAAAAGTGGTAAGATGTAGGTCTTGTAAACTCGGACTAGGAGGACGGGATTTCAGTCATTCTTATCACCAAAACCCCAAAGCGTCATTATTCACTTAGTTTAAACCGGTTCGACCGCAAACGCAGACCGCCTACATTCCATTCTGAGATTTGCACCTCGGCCACACTTGTCACCCCTTTGCTATCGCTTCTGGTCACTATCTGCGTGTTCTCATTTTGGCACCAATCAACTCTTATCAACTGCGGCGAGCAGCAAATTGTAATTGACAGCAAATTATCTGTTTTATGAATTCCGCTCCGTACCGACGAGGTAACACTTTTCTAACCCCTATTTCCACGACAAATCATTGCTATATGTCTTCGTTTGTGGAGAGTGTTGCGCATGCGCATTTATCAAGTATATTTTTTTTCTGGCTACAAATCCGACCTTTTCTTGGTTCTTTATACAAACGTTTCTCTCATTGCATTCACAGTGCTGAGAACCTTTATTTTCTTCAACTTTAAAACACTTTTAAATTGAATTGTTGAAGGAAACCTCAAAAACCGATCAGGTATAGGCCTCACAAATCAGATGTCAAACACATCTGATTTGTGAGGCTTTCCTTTTTTGTATAAATTGTTTTATTTATTTATTCTCATTGTTTGGGATGTGCCGAAGTTTAAGATACAAAGAATATAGTTAAGTCAGTATTCATTCGATTAATGCAGATTCCGTGCATTAAATGACCATTTCCACAATTTCATTTAATAATATCACTTATCTATTCTCATCTTCCGGGATGCGATCCAAAGATAATCAGGAGAAAAGTGGAATATGTAATGAATAACTCATGAAAATTATCTTCGTATCTGTTTTTGGCAACGAGTACACTTATAGTATCTATGCTTATCTATCTTGCTTATCTTTTACGTTACCATAACCCCCTTTCATTTTTAGATGTCTCTATCCACTCTCCTTTTTTGTTTTCTTTTCATTTTCTCCTCATAGATTCCCTATCTTTTGTAGAACTCTATCTTTGTCTTTATTGGCATTTGAGTAAAATGATGTTACCAGCCGAGTGCACCATTCATACCAGAATATTCTTAGTTGAGAGCCTATAAACTGTATTTGAGGCAACTTACACAGCCGGAGATAGGCTGTAAATTTTGAAAAAAATGATAAAAACACATTTTGAGGCTGTCACTTAATAGTCATGATGTCAATATAACTCAGAACCTGAACGCATGTCATGCAGGGGGGCAAAAAAGCTCTTCAACTTGAGTGTTCACTGCTTTGCTTTTACATCCACGGTGCTCTTTTTATTTGGGAATCGTGACTGGGAAATTGTAAAAAGGTTCAAAGAGATCAAAACCCACCTATTCTGCTTCAAAAGAACGTTAGCGATTTCTATGTTGGTGTGAATAAATGATGTATGCATTGTGGGTGCTTCGCTCCAATTTTTTTGGGATTGATATGTCAGTAGCTTCCCTTTTTATCTAGCTTAGAATGTTTTCTTCCATAATAAATCAGGCTATAAATGGTTTAACGAATAGGCGAAAAATGCCTTGCGAAGCACATAATAATAGAAAAGTTTTTTCCTTCATCGACAAGAGAAAAGTTTCCCAAGCACGGATATTTGAAGCTTGTCAATCTCACATCTCGTTTCTATGGCAGCTCATTGGCTTTTGTTGAACACTTTTTTGTTAATTTTCAATTTTTAAAGTCTAAGGCCGATAACTTATCTCGTCACAATCAGCTATGTACATTAGTATCAGGTCGAGATTCGAGATTACTTTTGATCTTTCTTCATCTTGCCGTAAAGGTTAATGTTTGATATCTTATCTCATAACCCACCATAGCCTAGGTATACACTGAAATTTTACTTCCCTGTCTACACTTTTTGCTCTTGCAAGATGTTTTTTCTCGCCCCTCTCTTTCTCGATTTTTTTTTGGATTTCATCCCCGATAATCGATCAGATTGCGTCTGCAATGATGCACTCGTTTTTATCGCTATCACGTGGGCAGAGAATTCCATTGTTGCAAAAAGCAGCATATCAAACCACATAACGTTTTGCTTGCTATTTGGCCGTCACTTTGTCGCCGAGTCGAAAATGCTTTTGTTTGGCTAACAAATATCAGAGACATGTTGCCATCCAGTCGCTGGAAACTCTGTTTTCGTTTCCATTTCTGATGGTTGCAGTGATTACTTTTTTACTTAGAACCTCTTTATTTAATGAAGTCGTTCTCTCTCATCATTTTTGAAGCATTTGAACAATTGCTCTATTTTGAAGAGGTTAATCATCATTTAACTCGATACGATGCTATTTCTTATTTTTGTGATTCTGTATTTTTACGGCTACGAAAAGTGTTCTTCTTTCAGATAAAGCCAAAAATACCGCAATCTAAGTAATGTTGGGTGCCTTGGAATTAGCCTGCTCTTACAGGTATGTTGTTTATAACAGTTCTCCTTATTTATGTGAATTGTGGAAAGTATTTTTGTGTGCTACATTTTTTTGCACATACTTGGCGTTATAAGGCCTTCAAAAATTGTAAAATTGTGTGAATTGGTTCAAACAATCAAGACACAGAGGCTGTAAGGCTTATCTCCTTTGTTTTTACGTATTTTGGAAAATTCATGGTTTTGAAATCAATCCAGTTCCTGATAAAGTCGAATATGCTGAGAAGGTAACGGCGCTGTCTGGTTTGTCCTCAGAGTTTGCGCTCACAATTTTCATGTTTTGAGTAATTTTTGCACAAAATAATTGCTGTATAAGAAGTTCAAAAAGGGAAGAAATCTTTGTTCTATATGTTTGTAATTCAGTTACAAAGAAGAACAAAGAAACTAATCGCGCAGAAAAAGCAAAATCTGTCAATTTGTGTCAATAGTTCATATAGCTAGGGTACTGATCTGCTGCTTTTTATAATTTCAATGAGATGTACGAAGGAACGTGCAACTTCAAGGTGTTCACTGACATTCCGTGATATTGAGTTTTATACGTTGAATAAGCATTGTGCATAAGTTTCTTATCCGATTTTCTTCGCGGACGTCACTTGAATATGATTTTGAAAATTCCTTCATCGTGTCAATAAGCTCTCTCGCTAATCTGAAGCCTCTCAGTTCGAAGAGGAAACAATTTTATAATACTTTGTGAGTAATTGCGATATCATACTTTTGATTGCTACGTTTCTTAAGTCACAATTTTTTTCGGTTTGAAATTTGTGACAAAAGCATACTTGGTCTTCGCTTCCTCACCCTGGGTAGGCGGTAAAGTGACGATTTAAAATTTCTAAATCTTCAAAGAAAAAAGGGATTGAGCGCAGAAAAAGCAAAAGAAAGTGGCGTCTATACCACCTTAGGTCGAACCACACACATGAGTCGAGAAAGAGCTGGAGCGTACGACCGTACTACCATCCCCCTCACCTTCCCCGCCCGGTCAAAAATCGTTCAAAATCAGAGTTGCCAAGAAGAAGCTTCTCAACACGTGGCTCTTGAATTGTTATAGTGGATAAAAATAGTAAATAAACATAGCAGCAAATGAGTGGAAGTGTAAAACAAGCAGCATAGAACGAAAAAGTGCTCTTTGGCTGATAAACAAACAACAAAAACAAAAAACAATAAACATGAAAGATGGGGGGAATTTTTTTATTAACACTCGCAAGTTTTTTTGGGCTACCTCCTCTATCATGATAGACAAAAACGCGGGCCAACGAAGGGCAAAATAGCCAATGTTACTATCCGAATAGGGAACATGTGGAGTTGATAGTTTGAATGATATGAGTATTCTAATAACATTTACCTGTTGCTTATAGTAATTTTATTTCCATCGGGAAGCAGTTTGTTTCATAGATTATTTTCATCTTATTGTTAGTAGCGTGCCTCCCAAATTTTTGTTACGGTGAAAAAATTTAGAACCTTTACAATATGATAATTTCATCAAATTCTAGATTCTGATATGAGACTGATTAGGGCCTATCTTTCCACACCTGAGATAAAAGTCATTTTTACTCTTTACTTACAGAGCATGGCATCAGCATATTACTCACCATCCTGATGATCACATAAAACGCAGTATCAAGCGTGATATAAAAAAAGTGGCTGGAAAGGCACGACTCGAGAAGCAGGGAGAATTTTCTGTGAGTTTTTCGGGAAATCTATTTATGAAATATTATAGTCTATATTATGCTCGTGCAAATGCGTATATATTCTTCAGCTAGAGTCGGTTATGGCAGAATTCAAGCTGTCAAATAACACATTGCGGAGAATGATGTCTCATATGAGTGACAATATGGACAGAGGTCTTGAAGGTGGTCTAGATGTGAGTTGAGGGAATCTGCGCTTCTGAAGTAGTAAAGATTTCTGTTTCTAGGATTCAACTATTGCTATGTTGCCTTCCTTCGTACCTGAATTGCCAAATGGTACAGGTAAGAATAGAAACTCACTGTTTTACATTTTTTGGTCGGTTTGGGATATAGAACACAGTGAACAATTGCAGAGCGTGGAAAATACGTTGCTATGGATCTTGGTGGAACCAACTTGCGAGTGATGATCATGGAGATCGAGCCTGGTGAACCCATGCGAACCAAACAGTTCAACACCAGAATGCCCAACGCAGCCATGCACGGAACCGGCGAACAGGTGAGAATTTTCCACGATTTTTTTCTCCTGTTGGATCACTTTCTTGATTCAGCTGTTCGACTACATTGCAAAAGCGTTGGCAGATTTTCTCATAGAAAAAGATGTTGCACATGATAATCTACCCGTTGGTTTCACCTTCTCTTACCCCTGTAACCAGACGAGTCTCAGGAGCGCCACACTTCTAAGGTGAGCAAGATTATTAGAGAAAATGTTTTTTTTTCTTTTTTTGCTGTTACTTCTCAAAAATTGCTCATTTAGATGGACAAAAGGTGTCACTGCAACGGGTTGTGTTGGTAAAGATGTTGTAAAACTACTTGAAGATGCCATCAAAAGAGATGGAGTAAGTTCTTTATCTTTTTTGGAACTGCAAGCATGGGATCCTTCGCTTTTTTTGGGAAGAGGTAGAAGGACCGCAGATGATCGTTTACTGCTAAGCGTTTTTTTTTCAAATTTTTTCTCCCCATGTAGTTCATTTCAGAGAGTTGAAGTTGAAATCGTGGCCCTTATCAATGACACTGTAGGAACTATGGTCGCCGCTGCTTATGAAGCGAAGGAGTGCGATCTGGGAGTAATTATAGGTTAGAAATATTTTTTGAAAAATTTTCACAGTCTAGGAATGAATTTAAGATTTTTACCACAGGGGCAAAGTTCTCTCAGACGCTCGACATAATGATTGAGCATTGCAGGTACTGGAACTAATGCATCATACATGGAAGATTCAAAGGCAATAAAATATGGTATAGCCAACGCTACTGAACCATATCATCACAAACAGGTGAAGACGAAATCTCTCATCAACTCAAAAGATATTTTTTAAATGCGTAATGTCTGCAGATGATAATTGACACAGAATGGGGAGGTTTTGGTGATCGTGGAGAAGCCGAATACATTTTCACACAGTATGACAGAATTATTGATGAACGATCTGATCATCCAGGAGTCAACTCGTGAGTTCATTAGCACATTTCAGTTCCCATGGTTAATGTAGTCACTGATAACTACTCAAAAACCACTAGAAAAATTCACTACTGATTTTTTTTGAACTTTTCTACCAATCAGGCTTATTGTCTCTCAAGTGAAGAAATAAATCACTAAGTTAATGCAAATTTGAAGATATGAAAATTTTAGAAACATCATTTGGAGCAGAGCAATCTCTGCAAGATAGCTTTTGAACAATCGCAAAAGAAACGATCAACGAGAATCGAGGCAGGGTGGGAGGGGGGGGGAAGCTACAAAATTTCACTTCGCAAAAATTAGATTTCCCCCCAAAAATATCCTGTAAACCTCCAGTTTGGTCAAGCATATATACCAAACACATCAGACATTCATTTGTATATTGTCGTATTTTTTTCATGGCTGGAAATTGAAAAATGAGTATAGACCAAAAGTTCGAGTATGCGCTCCGATTTTTGGAAACTTGAAATTTCTTAGGTTTTTCTTCCTATACCGTGTATCAAATTGTCTAAGATTGTTCGAACACCTTCTTGTTACTTGCTTTGCTCTATCGAGTATGTTTCATAGATTTTTATACCTTTGCGGCTTCATGATAAGAAACATGCATCAATTTTGCATCAGCCTGATAGTAAATGAATAAGTAATTGAACAAATAAATGTGTCAATGATCTTATTCGGAAATCATAGATCAGCTTTCTTGCTGAAGAAAAGTTGGAATCGTGACCGGATTTATTGAATCGAATAGTTACTCAATCTTCATTCTAGGCTCGATAAGTTGGTTGCCGGTATGTGCATGGGTGAAGTTGTGCGCCTGGTATTGGAGAAGCTTTGCCAGCATAAGGTTAGTCGGCGAAGGTACAGGTGTGCTCAACTAAACATCATGTTTAGGTTCTCTTCAACGGAGTTGAATCGCAAGCTCTGTCCACGGTCGGCTCGTTTCCTACCAAGTACATCTCTGAAATTCTCCAGTAAGTATCATTTTCAAATCCTTGAATCTCATAGTTAACTTTTTAACCTTTAGCGATGATTGTGGATCATACTCGAATACAAGGCAAATTATGGATGAATTGGCTATCGACGATTACACTTTCTCTGATATGTTACTTTTCCGAGAAGTATGCCTCGTTGTATCTCGAAGAAGCGCGAACCTTGGCGCTGCTGGTATGCTTCAGTAGTTCCACAATCTCTTTGGCCGTTTATACTTTGTTCTGCAGCAATCGCTTGCGTTCTGAATCGGGTGCGACGGAAGAATATGATTGTTGCCATCGACGGAAGTACATACAAATATCATCCTTTCTTTGACCATTGGGTCGTTGATAAGGTCAAGGAGCTGATTGATCCGGGCCTCGAGGTAGGCACATAGCTTTTCTTCACGCAGCAAGTCATAGCTTCCATTAGATGAGCGTTGCAGTTTCCATGCGCAAGTGATCTTTAGACATTCTTTTCCCGAAATTGCCTCCTCACACTTTGCCATTTCAGTTTTGATTCCAAAATCCTGTATATCACTTAGTTTCATAGGATTTATCACTTACAAAAAGGCTTTGAGTATCTTTTCGTAACCAACCAACTCATAGCAGTGGCGGTCACAGGATTTCCGTCCCGGGGGGGGGGGGGGGGGAGCGGCAAATTTCTTTGTATGAAGGTGCGTGGAGGTAGCCGCGCACTCCGAAAAAATTTTGGGATGCTTCTCGAATTTACAGGTTCCGCCCCCTCCCCTCATCCTGAAAAAACTTTTTAGAGGCTAATTCAGATTTTCAAAAGATTTTATAAATTTTTAACTATTTGAAAGTTTAAACAAGTCATCTGTGCTTTTTTTGAACTCATGTGAGCAACTTCTGAAAATTTCCTGACCTATTCCTCCAACCGCGCCTCCCCTTTCGGTCCGCTACTGGCTCATACATAAACGAAAGATTTCTCCTCGAAAAATCATTGTCATACTACTCGCATTTTTTGGATTTTTGGATCATAAATGCACGTCTTTGGTAGTGATTGAGAATGAGTTTCAGTTCAAAATCGTGCAAACTGGAGATGGCAGTGGTAAAGGTGCAGCCCTCATCGCAGCTATCGTCACGCGTGTGAAGAATGCAGAGGAAAAACGAAAGAAGGAGGAAGCGGCCCGAATCAAAAAACAGAAAGAAGAGGAAGAGAGAAGGCGGAAAGAAGAAGAGGAGCGGCTGCGACGCGAGGCTGAGGAACAAGAGCGGGAGCGGCTGGCCGAGGAGGAGCGTTCGCGCAAGCTCGAGGAACTTTTTGTATATGGCGCAGATCGGGCCAAAGAAGAGCAAAATCATTACATCTCCTTGGGACAGTAGTCTCTGTTTGATTGTATCCTATTCTAGTCGTAGTTGATTTGATCAGGGTGATTGTGACTACGGCTACCGTGCAGGTACTGCTTCAATAGGTCGATTCGTTTGAATTCTTGTGACTCATAATACTTCAAAGTAATGAGATGTATGCCAGAATACTAATTGCAGTGAGGGTCAAGCAAAACTCGTTCAGCTCGACTCATACTCACCTTATGCGGGCGGATATTGATGTGCTGTATTTATCTCGTAGCTCTGTTCTGTTTTGCACCCACCCAGCTAGGGGTTTAGCTCAAAAAGCAGACTGATACTCCTTATTGTTTTCGTGCCACGCTATGAATCCAAGTCGTTAGCTCACAAGCAAGTGACGCATTTTTAATGCCTTCCCGCTTGTCAAAATGAGTGCATTTCACGTACATAATATTTAATATTTCTTGTAAATCTCTCTCCCCGAACTCTCTGAACGGATGAATTCTTTTAACTTTAGTTTGTCTGTTTACGTGCCATGGTAGATTTTCTTTCTTGTAGATATATGAATAAATTCTCAGCTAATTTGTAATGTTTGTCTCGCCAAATTTCAATCGCTGGTGCTTTGCTTGAAGTGACAAATGATCATGATTTCCTTTACGATGGTAGGTTTTACGACTTTTTACTGCACTACAGGGTGGTCCACATAAAGTAGGTATGAGGGCCGCAAAAAATTCTTTTTTTGGCTATTTCATGCCATGTCTTAGAGACGTTGACTTTGCCTTTTATAGGTGATCTAGCGTGAATGTTTATTAGCCGAAGTCGCCATAAAAAAATCGCGAGTTTTCGAAATCTTGAAAAAGCCTCAGAAGCAAATTGAGCAGTACTTTCTTGGACCGAAGCAAACGCTATGGACGCTGTCTGAAACTTCTTAGGACGGCTAGGCATCAGTCCACAGCGAAAAGAAGACCGCAACAATGCAAAATTTATTTTTTGGACACTGGAAAGAACGGCCGTCAAGCTACCCAATCTTAACCGCACGAGTTCTCCTTTCAATCTAACTAGAAAAAAAAGTCTGTTTTAAAACCCATGTCACTTGATTTGTTAAAAATAAACCTGGTGAGAGCCTGGAACCAAAAACCGTTGAGGCATTGTGCAAAAATTCCGGAAGCGAAAAAATGCTTTCACGAAAATCAGAGGAAGAACGCCTTCAAGCTTTGAAACCCTCGAATCACTGCAATGTTAGGGCGAGACATTAGAGTGTGACAAGAAAGACAAAAGATGATTCAACATCCGCCTTTAGCCTCATTTTCAAAGTGACGAAGAACGTACAACTCAATTGCGAGAGCCTGCAATTATTAGGTTGTAAAGAAAGTTCCCGGGCACTTGCGAAAATTTTTTCAAATCGCTGTAACTTCAAGCAGATTAATTCTTTTTCAAAGCTACAAACTTCATTGCAAAGACAATTTTGTCCATAACATATATTTGTTTTGCTGGCTTTTCAGCACCTCACTGCGGTCCACCAGCATGCGCAGAAAGGAAAAAGGTCGCCGCGAAAAGTGGCCTATCTGTGCAAGATTATCTCAGGCACGATGAAAGCTGGAGAGCTCAAATGCTGTTCATATACAGGTCTGCTGGGGCTGTTATGGGGACCATTCATGTCTCTAAGGGACAACCTGCAAAAAATTTTTCAGAGAGTTTGAAAAATCGACCATTTTTTGCCCCTAAAAATGCACCATTTTTCGAGTAAGTGAATTTCAAGTCTTGTCGTTCTGCATAGGGTGGACCAAGTCTTTGATTACTGCGAATATTGTTGGGGTAATGCCTTACACATCTTTTGGACCCATCGTTCAGGCGTGACGATTCCCGCAGAAGCGATGCCAGCTGCGAAGAAGTTGTAGTCAGAGACAAGTTTGACAGCTTGTATTTTCTAAGCACAAATCGCAAAACTCGAGTGCAGCTGCGGGTCAGAAGTTAACAGTCTTCTCAATCAGATCACCCATGATTTAGGCGAATTTTTTTGAACTGCGCAAAAAAATGGCCGTAGGAAGAAAAATTGTGAGTTTATGGTTGGAAAGATTTTTCTTTTTGACGTGCAGATCAAACACGTCTTGGCGTACACAAAATTCAGAAGGCGTTGCGAAAACTTCAGGCTTTCCTCTACTGAACAGCATAAGAAACTTGGTGTCAAAGTCCGACCGGGCGCCGGAAGAATGCGTTCGAAAATGAAATTTCCAAAAGTGCTCGGGAACTTTCTTTACAACCAATAATATACAACGCATCAGTACAGATTTGCAGTGCTATGAAAGAGAAATTTCAAAAAATCTCAGCTCAAAGCTCAATGGTGGAGCTCACATGACGATGAGAGAGTGCGGAGCATGTGGGTCCGACAGGCCAAGTTGTAAAGCTGGAAACGATCCGGAAACGCACGCCGGTGTTGGTATGAATACACGCATCGGGACAGTCACCGTTGGACAATGTCTTACCTTACCTTACCATACCTTCAATGCATAGAGCCGTGTACTTTGGTGACTTTCACTTTGAGAAACACTGGAGAACACAACCCTCACCAGAAAAAAAACAGAATCGTAACTTAATCGGAATGAACGCGATTGGCGAATATAGTGATCAGTATCTCAAAAACATCCCAGCAAAATTGAAAAGTCAAGTTCTTATGGCTTTTCTTGTGTTGAGAACGATTTTTGTGTAAATTATAGAATTTGGGACGAGATTTATCAGTTAAGCTCTCTTGAGCAATTGAGTTTCAAGTTTCAAAATACTGTTGGAGATTAATAAAAATAAGAAACTCCGCTCAAAGGCAGTGGCTCGGCAAATCTTGTCCTGGTCCAATTCTCGCTTACCTGGAGTTCTCCAATGCGCTGATCCTGAAAATGCACTTTAAAGAGCGAAAATGGCTAACGAGCGTTTTCCAATGCTCTTCGCTTTAAAATTGGACTAGTGGAGGAAGGTGGGTAGAGGACCATATGTCGCCGAAAAAGGGCGGTCGCCGCGGTCATTTGCGACAAATACGCATCCTTGTACATGCGCGGGCATGCGTTACTGCAGGGAATCCGCCCGACTCTTCCAAATTCGGCGACATGTAGTCCTCCACCCGAGGAAGGTTGAAGGCACTGAATCGTTATGGGACCTCATGGTTATAGCATTGCGGTCTCGAGCAGCCTGAATGAACATCTCAATTAGGCACCGTCTACGCGGACTAATGGTCCTAACACGATGCACAACAGTAGGATGAAAGGACTAGTAGCCCGCGGAGGCGGTGCCTAATTGAGGTGTTCGTTCCCCTATCCGGCAGCCTCCAATGGTGAGAGGTGCATTGGCAACTCGTCCGAGCGCGTGTTAGATTAGCTTGCGCGTGTAACGTTTGTGGGCGATTTACGCAGGGAAGGCATGCTGTGCGAGCGGAATTGCACTATTTTTACATCTGGGTGACAAGCAACCTACCGCGTTAAAGTCCTGAGTCGTTGAGTTTTGCCGATCCACTGCTTTAAATCATGCACAGAGAGTCGCGCACGAAAATGCTGGTTTATCTTGTTGAAAAGTGATTTTCAATGCTTGCGACGTTACTGATGCTCCTGGTCGTATCATGGCGATCAGAATGATATGTAATGTTGCAGGGTTTCGTCAAGACCGCGCGGAGATCCACGACCAGAGCCGAATGCCCGTCGGCTCTGGTCCTTCTCCTCTGCTCATCCGCGTCTCCACACTTTGCGCGCTACCGCTACCCCAAATGCGAGGCACGGGGCATTTGGTTCTGTTAGCCTTTTCTTCGTTGTTTTGAATGCAATTCTACTAGAGTATATCATCTTGAAGCTCTTGATCTCTACCTTCACGATGACAACGTCGCAAAAGCCTTTTATTTATTTGAACGATCTGTCGTAACCGTTTATTGAGAAAATTTCTTGTCCTTTCTCCAGCCTAATACTTTTCGTTTGGTTTTTTGGTGCAACAGATCGTGTTTCTGTCTATAATGCTGACAATGTCGCAAAGCTTACTTCTTGGATTGTGATGAAATTTTGATAACAAAGCGGCAAAAACTGCGTTCTTGTTCATTGCTCTTTATTGGAGTTATAAAGCAACCATCTTTCAAGCTTAGGGGCATCTTGCTCAGAATTACGAGCCGATCAAAAGTGACAAGTCGTCAAAAACATAAACTGAGAAAAGGAGGTGAGAAATCAAAGGACGCCTGAAAACTAGATTGGCTATGAGGGCATTCCGTCTTAGTAACAAAACTTTTTATTCTCATAACTAATTCTTTTCTTGTTAATCTTTTCTTGATAATCACCAATTACTGAAAATGATGATGTTTAAAACAATCACAAAGAAAAAATTAGCTTTTCACCATTTTCCCCCGTGTTGCGGATAGCCTGGTCCTGGAGCAAAGTCTTACAGTTCGAAATGCTGCTAAATGAAAGGTTTCAAACTTATTGCAGCGTTCTCAACCGATTTATTTTGCTTTTGCGAATTTTGCATTTTTCATTTATAATTCTGTAAACAACCTTCACTTTCTATGGGGAACACATATTCAAACAACCTTCACTTTTGAGGCCCGGAGGACGCGCAGGAGGAACCAAAGGCCTAGCCGGCAGTGTCCGCAGGAGATAATTAGAGGCGCGAGCACTGCGCCGGAGATTTGGCCAGAATCCAAGAAAACTTGGCAGGAATCCATAAATGTTCTTAAGAAAACTTACCTCGTAACTTCGCTGGGGGAAAACGCTAGAGACATAAGTGGGGCAGTTTTATAATCTGCGTTTTCAGCCGCATTTATAGGAGAAATGAAAGCGGAATTCACTTTTTATTTACAGTTAATCTTTGAATATGAATATCCTCAGAAGAACATTGGCTACGTCGAAGTACTTACACTCGTGTTTCAAGATTTTTGAGAATTACCTATTGAATGTCAAGAAACCGAAATCGTCAAATCGTGACGCTGAAAATCGGTAGTAGAAAATTGAAGATTAAGAAATTGTTCACGAAATCTTGCTCGAATTCAGATCATAAACCATAGTGGTAAATCTACAACTTAAAGAAAATCCAAATTCTCAATTTCTGAAATTTGGTTCAAACACAATTTTGCAATCATTTGATTTATCAATTCAAGGTTTCATCTTGGACTGCTGACTTTAAGTTTACCTTCCCCTCCATTTTTCAACTTGGATCGTGAAAATTCTTTATGGCGAGTTTTTTTTCGAATGACAGTTATTTCATTAAGAGAAGCCATGAAGAGTGGATTTCAAAACTTTTACTCGTATTTCTCGTGCTTTTTCCCAAGCAGAGTTATGAAGTACGTTTTCATATGGTCTCCTTCAAGTTTCTTTGCTAAGTTGTTTTGGATCCTTGCCAAATCCTCCCCACAGTGCTTGCGCTCTTAATTGCCACCTGCGGATATGGCGGTAGGGCCTTTGGTTCCTCCTGCTACGCCGCCTTGAGGCCCTATCTCTAGTCTATCGAAGGTATGTTGGACATTCGTTACACTCCCAAACAGCATACTGACTGATGTTAGAGTAGAAGGAAAATCGTACGATTATGTGCACGCGATTGGAAGTCATCTTCGGGACCGACAGAAGCAAATAATTTACACGGATGAACAATTAGACAAGTGATAAAGCGCATGCAACAGCTTACAAGCAGATTCCGATCAATTCTAAATCGATCCATTCGAAACAAAAATAATTGAGAGAGAATGATGTTTACATGGAAGGTACAAAACAGATTCTACCCATGTTCCAGAAAGTTCGATTTCTTGAGTCCCTTTTCTTCTGTAGTTAACTTATGTAATATTTCTTATGAATCAAAGAGCCAGACCACACATGACAATTAGATTAGAATATTCGGAAAACGTGATGATATACAACAACTGCGGCTTACTGATCGATTTTTGAGGAAAATCTATTGGTAAGAAAAACTATCAACTCTGTGAGTTTGTTCTATAGACTTGATTTATAACTGGTGGACGTAAACATAGTGCAACAATGTCATATGGTAAATAGTCTTGGGCAAGTTGTCACTAGAAATGGAAAGTTGTACTCCAAACAAGTTCTCACATATCAGGTTGTAAAGAAAGTTCCCGGGCAGCTTTGGAAATTTCATTTCCAGATCATTTTTTCGCACTCGGGTGAACCATAACAATGGATATCTTATACAGTTCTGTAGAAAAAAGCCTAAGCTTTCCAGACTCGCATTCAGTTTTTATCGATGTCAAGCCGTGTTTGATCTACACACCAAAAAAGAAGTCTGCGCAACAATGAAACTTCCACATTTTTTTCTTTTTGTTGCCATTTTTGCAGTGAACAAAGAAACCCATTCAAGGTTCAATCAATCTGAATAGGGAGCTGTCTACTTTGAAACCGCAGCTGTGCGTGGATTTTACAGTACGCACACAAAATTACAAGCTCTCAAACTTATCTTTGACCGTACCTGTTTTCGCTGTCGGCGTCGATTTTGTAAAAATTGTCACGCCTCGGTAATGGGCCCAAAAGATGTGCAAGGCATTGCACCAACAATATTCCCAGTCATCAAAGATTTGATTCATTCTGTGGAGAAAAGGAAGACTTCAAACTCATTTACTCAAAACTAGGTCATTTTTTAGGTGCAAAAGTAACCAAATTTTTGATTTTTCCGAGATTTTTTTTTCACAGGCTGTGCCCTAAAATTCTGACACAGTCCACTAATAGCTCCAGCAGAGCTCTACATATCTACCGGACATGAGCTCTCCAGCTCTCTTCGTGCCTGAGAAATTCCTTGTTAAGAGGCCGAATTCTAAGTCGACTTTCTTCCTTACTGCGCATGCTGATGATCCGAAATGAAGAGCTGAGGACCCAACAAATCGAGCATGACTTCTAGACAACATTCCCTTTGCAGCGAACTTTGCAGCTTTCAAAAAAGATCAATCTCCTTGAAGTTACAGCAGTTTGAAAAAAATTTCGCAAATGCCCGGAAACTTTCTTTACAACCTAATATTTGATTTCTCTATATTTCCAACCATTGTATCCTCGAGTCATTTGTAACTTAATATGTGTAATGCACATAATGCGCCTTACTTGACGAACTTGCAAGATTAGGACCTGCTCATTTCCAGTAATTTCTCCTTGTTCTCCTATCTCTTTTGATTTGATGGTTATGTATTAGTGAGCACAACGCATATGTACAGTTCGTTACGCTAGAAAAGGTTCCAGTGAGGAGTTACTAGTAAGGTTGCCGTCGGCTGCCGTGCATAGTGTGCACATTAAGTTACTAATGACTCGATGATATATTCGCACTCTTTTTCAATGTATGAACTTGTCCTATCCTCTTTGAAAAGGCTCGAACTTTTATTCGAAATGTGTTTAGAGTGATTCCAGTTTTATCGATTCGTGCTGTGAGTCAGTTTTCATGTACATCTTATATATAAAGCTGAATGTCTGTTTGTCTGTCTGTATGTCTGTCTGTCTGTCTGTCTGTACGTATGTTCCGAATAGAAAATTTCATTTCTGAACCGATCCGGACCAAACTTGGCACACATACACTTCGGGCCCCGGCGGGTGTCATAGGCTACTTTTCGTCATCGATCGATATCGATTTTATCGATTTTTTGCAAATTTTGAGCTACGGGGCTGGGAGTTGGCACAGGGGGGTAGAGCATGCTGATTACGAATATAATAATGACAGGGCCGGGCGGAGCCGGGTAAGTCAACTACTCAGACAATCGCCGGGGGCAGGCGGGCACCGGAAAAATAGATTGCTGATCTCTCGCACCCCGCCTGCGGATTTTTTGGAAAGCAATCAGGACTTTTCGGAAGACCGCTTGCTGAGTTCTCGATTCCTCAGAGATTCAGCAATATATCTGCAAAAGATAAGAGCGAAAAAAAATTCAACAGGCGGTCTCTCAAAAATTCGCTGACTCAGCAAGCGGTCTTCCGAAAAGTTCCGATTGCTTTGCAAAAAATCCGCGAGCGGGGTGCGAGAAATCAGCAATCTATTTTTCCGGTGCCCGCCTGCCCCCAGCGATTGTCTGAGTAGTTATATATAAAGCTAAATTTGTGTCTGTCTGTATGTAAGTCTGTACGTATGTGCGGAATGGAAATTTTTATTTCTGAACCGATTTGGACCAAACTTGGCACACATACACTTCGGAGCCGGAAGCGTGTCATAGGCTACTTTTCGTCATCGATCAATATCGATTTTATCGATTTTTTGTAAATAAAAGAAGAAAAGAAAGTTACCTAATTTCCGTTTCGTTCCTATCACTATACGGAAAGTAGGTAAGCATACGATCTTCCCGGAACTCATCAGTAGTGAAGGAAGATCTAAATCATATATAAAAAACAAAAACAAAAACAAATAAAGGAAGATAAACTAACCTAAATTATAATAATGTAATTGCTAGATCCATTGGATGGCATAGAGTAACCTATAATTTAAAAAAATAATAAAGAGTTGGTATATATTGTAAGCAAAGCACAAGAATCAAGAAAACGTGTATCTATGCAGTAAGCCTGTTAAGATAGCATTTCAAATTTGAAAGTTCCCGCTCGGTGGAAGATGTCACATACCAGAAACAAACTAGAGCATGTTATCTGCATTGTCCTTAAAAGACAATTTTGTAACTGTTGGTATGTGACAATTGTTCTTAAGAGTATGTAAACTGATGTTAGAAAATTGATCTGATTACATTGAGTATTTCTTCATCTGTACCTTTACAGCAGTACTTAGTCACTATAATTTTGTTTTTGTAAAGGCATTTGAACACTGCACTCAATATAGTTCCTTGTAAAGTTTGAGCTACAGGGCTGGGAGTTGGCAAAGGAGGTAATCGAGCATGCTGATTACGAATCCAATGTTAGTGTCTGAAATTTTCCTTTACTTATCGATTTTGTCGATTTTTTGCAAAGTTCGAGCTGAAGGGCTGAGAGTTGGCACAGGGGGGGGGGGGTAAGTGGCCGTGCTGATTTCGAATACAACACAGGGAACGGGAGATGAAGTGTAGAGGCGGGCATAGGGAAAAACTGTACAGGGATAGACCTTTATTACAGTGTTTTGACAGGACCGAGCGGAGCCGGGTAAGCAAGCTAGTATAATCATATGTATGGAATACAGTGTTCAAAAATATCTGTTCTAGATGATGACATTCTTCATTGCATCAATCCTTGCTTCTGTAATTTTCGGACTCTGGTATGAAGAAGATGATACCCCTTTTTCACATAAATATTGACCAGTTTTTCTTCACACACTCACTCTTTTTCGATCGGTTAAACA
This sequence comes from Cylicocyclus nassatus, assembly GCA_958299035.1. NCBI lineage: Eukaryota > Metazoa > Nematoda > Chromadorea > Rhabditida > Strongylidae > Cylicocyclus > Cylicocyclus nassatus. The sequence continues at coordinate 38,548,315 of CATQJL010000112.1, forward strand.
CCATACCTTCGATAATCTAGAGACGGGCGCTAAAAGTGAAGGTTGTTTGAACATCTGACATCATAAGATCGGAGAAGGAAGAATGACGTAAAACAGATAAAAAAGCAAAGGAAATTGCTGAAACCGGATAAAAACGCCGCAATGAGGTTTGCAATCTTTCACTTGGCGGCTTTTCAAAGTGCAAGTTTTCGCTCCAGGACCAGCAATTCGCAACACGGGTTTTGATTTTAAATGCGTCCTTTACATTTTTACCCCCGCGTTGACGTTCTTGTTTCCTGGGACGTTGTCTAGATTGTTGCGCTTATTGTTCTGAGCAACAGTCGCCTAAGCTGGAAAAAAATCGATGCGAAAGCACTGAAACAGAACAAGGTAAAGAAAAACGCACTTTTTACGATTTTTTGCAAAAATTTCCACCATAATAGAAGAGGTAAGGGCTGGGTGATTGTCTGCATTATGAACAAAGGCAAGATCCATAGAATGCAAGAAAAAACCGCGTGAAAAGAGTCAAACTAGGAGAAAAACAAGAGATTTTCGAAAACAAGGTTTTTGCCGGATTTCTCGATCGGATCAAAAAATGTGATTCTGGGACGTTGTCAGCGTGAAAATAGAGATCAAGAGCTATAAAATGATATATAGATTGCTAAAATTGGGTTCGAAACAGCGAAGAAAAGGGTACCAGAGCCAAATGCCCTCCGCCCCGCGTTTGGGGTAGCGAGGTAGTGCGCAGCGCGCGGAGACGCAGACGAGCAGCGGAGACAGACCAGAGCCGACGGGGCATTTGGCTCTGGTCGTAGATCTCGTCGGGGTCTCAACGAAACCCTGTAACATTGTATATCATTCTGATCATCATGACATGACGATGAGAAATGACAACGTTTTGTGCTTTGGAAATCACTCATTAACAAGATAAACCAGCGTTTTCGTGCGCGACTCTCTGCGCAAGATTAAGCGCAGTTTCTCGTTCTTACTTAACTCCAATAGCTTTCCTAAACTTCTGAAATTTGATTTTAGTCTAATAAGAGGTTAACTGAGAAACTTTGTCCTAGATTCTGGCGAAAACTTCACAGAAACCTTCTTTTCAACGCAAAAAAAGGCTATGAAAACGCAAGTCCTCGGTTGCGCTGAGATAAGCTAAAGATATTGTTTCCTATATTTGCTTCATCAACATTCGTTCCGATACAGGATAATAACATCCGGGGCTTCGCCCCAGATGACTTCTGTTTTATTCTAGGTGAAGGTTGTGTTCTCTCATAGCCCTCAAAGAATGTTACCAGAGTACGTGGCTCTATGTATCGAGGGTATGTTAAACACTCAACCTTCAATCAAACTTCTTTTCTGGTTTTAAGGCATAATGGTGATGTCTCACTTATGCCAAAAAATGATACTTGGATGCAGCGGCGCGCAAGTGGAAAAAGATGCTGAGATTAGGGGGAAAGGAAATAAGGGTCCTAAATTGCAGAGTCGTTTGCACCAGCGGCGCCGGCCCCGCGCGACCGCTTCGCACCCGGGCATTATGCCAGGCCTCGAAATGACGCCGACGCCTGCATTATATTTTCTCGGCTGTTTCGTCTCTTTTCTTTGTTTTTTTGCTCATTGAGCCCTCAGCGAGCCTCATCATAATTTTTCGAAGTAGTCCCATGCCGGCAATTGGCCTCACAAGTCCTTTGCACCCCTAGGTTATGTTTTTTTAGGATTCTCAGCATGACAAAAGGGGTTATTGTGACTTAGTCAGGAGAGGTACAGGTGTGTCACTTACTTGCTCAACTTTATTGTTTTCCATGATAGATAACAGTCTCTGAATGTGCACAGTTTTTGTGATTGTGCCAAGTGCTAGTTACAGATGGATTATTTGTTTCATTGCGCTTTCCTTTGCTTACACTCGAACAAATGAAGCAAACGATGGAAAACAGCAAGCTTTTCTCGCTACCCTTAAAAAGTCAACAGAATTCTTCATATGTTTTAGCGTAACATAAAAGGATCACATTGTCCTGCTGCTTGCTAGAATTTTGAAAGTTCCCTGAAGCAGGAGTGGCAGCTGTGTCACATTAGGTTTGAATATTGCTGCAATTTAAGTGTACGCGCTCGATTTTATATTTCACCAGTGCGTCACCTCTGCTGCGCAGAGGTTCGCACTGGCTCTACTATCCGTGCCTTCTTTGTGATAGCATAATAGTGACTTTGAAACTCACCGCGCGATGCTGAATATCACGAATGAACTGTAAACAACCATTCATTTTTAGAGCTTTTCCATGTAAGATCGGTAATTTTGGGAGAAAAAATTCTCCCGCAGAAAAACAAATGCGATTTTGAATGGGTTACTGAAGTCATTTTGGCTTTATAGTCGCCATAAGGATAAAGACCACCTTGAGCTACATACTTACTCAAAAATCCTCTCAATTTTTATAGTAAAACTTGGCAAATCGACAATTTGCTCAGTCACATCTTTTTGGCGCCAATTTTGTGTAAAGAGAGAATCTTTGCTTACTTTTTGAGCTGAAGTCAATGTTTTTCGGATTTACTTGCTGAACAAATCCACGACTTTGCAAAAAGTCCAAGTACCGACCCATTTTGGCGGGCCAAAAGTCGCGTGGATCCGTTTGACGCACAGTTTTCGATGGTAACACTTACTGGATCGGCTTGGGATTTTGCACAGTTTACCTACACTCTGACAGGGTGCTACGACCAAAATTCAGATCGAGACGCTTGCTGCAACTCACTCTGTGAATTTCGTGACAGACAGATATACACACACAGACAAACAGACAGACGCTTAGCGCTTTATTATAAGTCATGATACACGAAATGGCCGGATTTTGGAGTGATTGCATCTGAGTGACACACACACCTGTACCACTCCGAATTGACTAAGCCACAATAACTTTTTTTGCCATGCTGAGAATCCTAAAAAACATACCTAGGGGTACAAAGCAACTGTGAGGCCAATTGCCGGCATGGAACTACTTTGAAAAATTATGATGAGGCTCGTTGAGGGCTCAATGAGCAAGAAAGCAAAGAAAAGAGACGAAATGGCCGAGAAAATACAACGACTGCGCCGGCGCCTTGATCGAAGCCTGGCAAAATACCTGGGCGCGACGCGGTCACACGGGGCCGGCGCCGCTGATGCAAACGACTCTGCAATTTAGGAGCCCTGTATGTATCATCGACTCCACGATTCTTGTGGAGGCGGGGTTCTGCCAAATTAAAGCGTGGTGGTTTTTAACAGTGAGAGAGTAGAAAAATAATGCTATGATGTGGATGTCCAACAAGTTCATCCTTGAAAGCAAGGAAAAAAGGTCTTGTTGCGAACTTCTCAGTTTCCCGCCAAACGGCTTGATTCTATTCCAGATGTCAACAAGTTAAGCGGTAGGATCTGATCAGGGTAAGGCGTGAGGTGTGGCACGCCACACTTGAGGGGTCATATTGAGGAGTCAAAACGGGAAGAGGGTCGTAATTGAATAATACTGATAATAGTGTCAACATGTTATTCGTAAGCAAGTCGCCAGATAACCCCATTATGCGAGATACGAGCATATGATTTTTGACTCGTCATCGTGTACCTACCGTGGCATGGTAAAGAGTTTTTACCAAGCATAACGAGTATTATCTTGTATAATATGTGGCTTAGCCACTTTTTGTATCTTCGCCTAAAAAGGATAGAAGTAATGGAATCTAAGCCAAATTTGGCTACATAATGTATAGGGTGGGGCTTGTGTTAATAACCCACTTTGTGCGGGACACACGGATTGCCTCTGTCGATTTATTGTTTTCTTGCAGTTTTGCTTAGGAAATTTTCTATGTTCGCACTAAAAAGAAAGAAGAAGTCATCGAATCTAAGCCAAGTTTGGCAGACAACGTATGGAGTGGAGCGTGTTTTAATAAGACATTTTGTTTGGAACCTACCGATTGCCTATATCGATTCATTGATTTTTTGCAGTTTGCGTAGTATACGTTGCTTACAAGGGAATGGTCAGAAATCGAAGTAACCAATCCATATAAGCTGCATTCCATTAGATGCAGCAAAAAACGCTGACTCTAAATCTTTCTTCCCTATCTGCAGAGCGGTTTTGTGGACGAAATTATAAGCCGTTGAAGGCCATTATTTTGCTAAGAAATAATGCGTGTAAAGTGCAAACTTGGCCGTACAAGGCCATTCTCGACTCAGTGTTGGACCAAAACATGCAACTAAGTCACTTCATATGACCCGCACCTAGAGGTGAGTTGAAAGAGCAATAATGTTCCTAATTCCGCAATTTTTGTATACGCGTTTTTTCGCAGTAAAGCTGCTCATAACTTCACCTACAAAGGCGCTCTGCAGATATGGAAGACAGATTTGAAATCAGCATGTTATGCTGCATCGAATGGTATACAATTTGCATGGATTGGCCACTTCGACTTCTGACCATTCCCTTGTTAGAATCTTGAGTCAAAATGAACTGACAAAGCCGAAAATATGTCCTCAGTTTTTCATTCTGCGCAGACTATAAATCTGATTCGTGCAAGATGGCAAATTGTCTGCAAATTTTCACATTTCCGCATTAAAGTAAAAGTGAATATTAGGTCGTCCCGAAAGTTCTTTCGCACCAAAATCAAAAACTCATAACTTCTGTTTTTCTTAACCGATTTGACTGCTTTTATTTTTGTATGAGAGAGTAAGTCATGCTCTTTATAATGACATCTTAGCTGCTTGCTAATGATCATCCGTTGCATAGATAGTAGAGGTAGAAGAAAATTAGTCAAAATTTTAATATTCTGTGTAGGGTCACAAAAAATCAGAAACTTGCAACAAAAACCGGAGCAGTCAGTATTACAGGTCCTTTCACCAGCTCTTTCTGACAGTGCAAAGTTTGCGCTGATTGAGCCTATCTATGAAAAATTATGATTTTCGAGCAAGCAATACAAAAGGGCAAATTTGATTTATTTTGGCATTTGCAAGGAAATCATAACTTTTTATAGAGACGCTCACTCAGCGCAAACTTTGCAGATTTAGAAAAAGCTGTTGAAAGAACCTACAACACTGACTGCTCCGAGTTTTGTTGCAAGTTTCCGATTATTTACGAGCCTACACAGAAAATCCAAATTTTAACCAATTTTCTTCTACCGCTCCTACATATGCCTAGGATGATCATTCGTAGGCATCTAAGATGTCGTTATAAAGAGCATGATTTGCACTTTTCTACAAAAAAATGCAGTCAAATCGGTTAGGAAAAACAGAAGTTATGAATTTTTGAATTTGGTGCGAAAGAACTTTCGAGACGACCTACTATAATACGAAAAGTTCACGAGGCGTCGGAGCTGCTGAGTATCAACCGAACCTGCCGCGTAACGGCAGAGAGTGGCTGGTATATCCGTAACTAGCACGTCTGATAACCCTTGTGGACGAAATTTGGGCAATTTCCAGACAGTGAACCACCTGAGTGAGGTGGTCATTTTTGGATCATGAATAACTCGTTTTGAAGAAAAATTAGCTGCATCTTTTGCACTCAGTACAAAGCAGTACTCTTTGCTCACCTCAAAAATATCGCTTCAAAAGACCTCCAGGCTGTGGAATTAGAAGACAACCAAAATCTCGTTTTTTTTTATTTTTCGCTTTTAATGGCTGTGGTTTCAGCAACTGTTACTCAAAGCAAAAAAGAATCAAACTTAACACGTTGACGACAACGTGACCCACATGGTGGGTCATGCAATGACTGCCACGTGGGACAATGTGACCCACATGGTGGGTCACGGCATAAATTTTGTTGAAATGATTACAATTATCGGGTACAATCGTTTCATGAGGTCTGTTGAGCTCTGATCTTAGAGGATACTTTGACATTCCTTGACTGCTTTTCAGAATCTGTGGAGGTATAGTATAGATGACGGTCTGCGTGATTTTAGCTAGAAATTTTCGACTTTTCCGTGGAAGGCATTGTCCCACAAGGCAGACAACTAAAAATGCTCGTTGTCGTCAACGTGTTAAATTACTCCTCTGAAATCTACGAGCTTTAAGCTATCGAATCGTAAGTACTATTCGCTAAAAATGTTTTTTGATATAGTTAATAGGGTAAAAGTGAACGATAGTCTGTATTTGCAAATTCGAAAATTGAGCTCAGAGTACTGCTTATCAACGACCATAAATGGTCTAACGCAGTCCTCTTTGTGGCTGCCATTTTTATAGTTCTACAAAATAGCAGTTCCGCTTCGTAAGCCTCAGTAATTCTTCATAGGCCTGAGATGATTGTACACTTAGCGATATTCATAATGATTGCGCTCTATGTTTTGAAAATCTACTATTATCATGCTGTCAGCCATTTGTCTACTCGCATTATCTGTCCTTACCTGAATTGAGAATTAGTCCAGATGCACGGTTGAATGCGCTGATGCGTCTAATGGTTGACGCAGAATATGCAAATACACATTGGGCTCACTCTCTTCATGCTGTTCCTTCCGTATGAAAGCAGGCTAATTTATTCTTCTTCGCTATTCGCTATTTACCTTTACCGCACAACCAATAAACGTCTACGTTTTCTCGGTTTTCACAATGCGAACCTTACGAACCTACTACGGAAAGAGCTAGGTTCTAAACAGCCAAAATTGTAAAAAATTCCAAATAATGCGAATATGTGGCGAAAGTCAATGATCGGTTCGATATTGAAAAGCAAAGAAGGTAATAACTTATCTGAAAACAGTATCCCGATATCCCCCACAATTATCATGTCTTACATAGCCTGTATGTTGTAGTTATGGGATGTATACTTCCTCAAATTTTCCGCTAATACCGCACAAGATTATTTGCACGACTTTGCAAAAAAACCACCACATTGGAAAGGTACTCTAAATGGATGCAAAACAGCGTGCATTTAGGTTCGTATGCACTACATCTCCGTGGGGAGGGGAGGGCATCCCGAGAGGGGATGCGTCATATCTTGATACTCCAAACATCTGTATTGTTTTTGTCTATCTATCTTGTGCAGGTTCACATACTCTGATTTCGAGTATAATGGATGTGCTAAACATTTATAGCAGAAATTAGTGAAATCCCGAGTCCGTAGTAATCTGATCGAAACTCACAGTTATAACATTGAGTTACCCTGCGTTATCTCTGAGCTAACGCGCACCTTTTAAACCCCTTAACAGGTGCTCGATCACAGCAAATCTGGAAATGATATGGCAGGATACTGCGTAACTGGTAGTTCCTTCCTAATAGAAAAAAAAATCGCCCAAATCTTTCTACATTAGAAACAGCGCCATCAAACGCACGCTGAGCTTCTCGATAATTTTGAATTTGGTGCAAATTCCATTATCGTGGAACTTAGAGATTACTCTTAGGCCCTGGGCAGACTTCACGCGATTTGATCGTCGCGACTGAGTCGCGACGAGACAACTGTTACAACATCATTCCATGCCGATCAACTTGCATTCGGTTGTGATACTTTTCCAGCCCGACATTTTTGAATGTGAAATGAAAATGAATGGAAATCTTGGCGATTAGATCGCGACGATTAAGTCGCGTGAAGTCTGACCGGGGCCTTAGTTTGGTCAGAGGAAAAAAATAGTACAAAAAAAAAGAAGAGAGGCAGCTAAAAAGTCCTCCGGAGCAGAATTCGGTCGTAGTTTCTGCAAGCATGCTGGATGTGTTGTGTGCAACGTTATTAACAAAATTTTAAAATTCTGTAAAATCTTGGCTCAGAGCGTTCCTTGGGTGCGCTGATCGCGAATATGGTATTCATTTTTCACCACGGGGTCACATAGCGGGGTTACAGTAGGCTTACGGTAGCTAGGATGAAATCACAAAATCGACGAAACTTGGACCAATGGTGTTACTCGGCGCGCTAAGCACGAATATGGTATTCATTCGACACTGTGGCGAAGAACTGATTACGGTAGGCTTACGGTAAGTGAGTTGAAGCAGCGGAGTTGTCGGAAACTTGGCACACTGGGGTTACTAGGGGCGCAGATCGCGCACAGTCTATCTGTGGCGTGCAGTGGTGTATTTGCAGCCACTACGGTAGGTATACGGTAAGTGGGATGAAGTTACAAACTTTGCTAAAATTCGACCTAGCGAGGTTTAGGCGCAGCAACCAAAATTGTCAGAACCCTTCATGTGGCTGTGCACGGGAGGCGACTGAGGCGCTGAGGCAATGAGCATCCAATCTTCGTGCCTCGACTTGCCTCGACTAAGGTGAAGGACTGGTTCACCCCGATGTTGTTCCTTGAGTGAGGTGACAAATTGGTCACCTCGACTGAGCCATTCGATGATTGTACGATCTTTGTCCTTGACTGAGGCATCCGACCTTTGTACCTCGACTGAGGGTAGGGCAGATGCAGGATCACAAGTAACAGTTCAAAAAAGCCGGTTTTTTTACTGGCTAACTCGCAGCAACGCTTTGCGGAAAATTTGCACCGATCGTTTACCCTGAGCGTTGCCCTCGCTCAAGCGCAGGCGTTTTCAAATAAGACGCCGCCGACCGGTTCCATTCTATCCTACACTCGAGGGGCGTAGCCGCAGGCCACCCCACGAATGCTTGATTATGAACAGCTGGCAAGGACACTGATGGGATGAGGGGCTGAAAATGTATCATCGCGATACGATTTCTGAAATAGGACAACTGTTATGCGCCCTATGCATGCCAGAAAATCATGCAGGTCGGTCGTGCTAACTGTCTGGCGCGACGGATCGCTGGCCATATTTTCCTAGGCCATACCAATTCTAGCGATATCGCCGCGATTTGGCCGAAATCTTGCGATGTCGCGCCACCAGGTTTGAAATCAGCGATAGGGCGATATCGCGAGAACCGAATTCTTTTCTGAAAGTTTCTGAGTTCTTTTCTCTTTGTACTTGTTTTTTTTTTGCGGAAATGCTAAAATGTGATGCAGATTTCCTGAAATGCACTTCTTGTTGTGATGCGCGTCCTTCTAATGTGTGCCATCAGTCAAAATGAATATTTTTAGTTGTTTTAAACACGTGATTGAATAAAACGTAGTATCTAGATATCTGATTATCGCGAAAAATTAGCAATGTATGGAACCGCAGCTACAATTTGAAAAAAAATTGAGTTTGCATTCCGTTCCAATGAAAAAAGTTGAACGAGATGCAAATGCGCTAGAAATTAATATAAATTGTTGGCGTTGAACGTATCGATGTCGAAAAAAGATAAACAAATCTGAAAATGTGCAGAAATTACGCTGAATACTTTTTATATGCCAAAAGGAAAGTTAGAACGAGAGCTAAGATGTGTGTTTTCACCTTATCGCTGCACAGGTAGTAGGTATGTACAGAACTCGCGACCAGCGATTTCGTCACTCTGATCATGAAATATCGCGACGATGAAATTGCTGCACGTATGGCCAGGGCTTTGCACACTGCTTTTTAATCTATGCTTGAAAGAAGGCAATTTGAGAATTCATTTTTCAAGCACATAGTCGTGAGTTGCCTTGTGTTGCGTGCAGCACACGTATCGGTTTGCAAATTACTCGACTGCACATGATTTCGTGAATTTGACTTACAATCGGTTCCCAGATTCGTGTGGAAGTGTGTTACAGACTTTGCCTGATAACATAGGTAAACTCGTTAAACCTCCACGTCAAAGCATTGCTTGTACTCTACCGCTAGCAAAAATCGCCACGCGGTGAGTTGGAAAGTCTACCTCCACTCGAATCTGGAAGCCGATGATACTTGTCAACATGCGATCCGGAGAATGAATTTTTCCAGGGAAATGGCCTATGACAATATCATGAAGCTCTTATCCACCCTAGACGCTGTGAAGCACCTCAAGCGAACGGGATGGGTACACTCGAATGTTGGTAATACTTTACGATTATTTGACTTTCTCCTTCAATATTAGAGTTGCACTATTCTCCTAGGTTCCTGAGCCCGAAACAGTGGCTTCTCACATGTATCGCATGGCCGTACTTGCTATGTCTTTGGAGGGGCAGATTGAAGGTGTGCCAGGATATTTCTGTGATGGCATAGTGATTGTTTCAATTCTCAAATAGTTCAGGTCTGGATATCGCTCGGGCAGTTTCGATGTGTCTCGTACATGACTTAGCGGAGGCCATCGTGGGAGACATCACTCCACATTGTGGCATTAGCGATGAAGAGAAGTTTGACAGGGAGAATCAGGTATGGAAATATTTATCAAAAGTTGAGTCAGTAAGGCCTCAGGCATACTTCACGCGATTTCAGTCGCGACGCGATTTGGCAGTACTCCAAATGTTTATAAGTCTTCGTAAGGGTATTCCAAATCTAGGGCATTCTATCGATTTGCGAAAGTCACACGCGATATGCATCGATAGCCTGCCAGTGTTGGATTCAAAGACATTTGGCAAATTGCTAAATCGCGTCGCGACTGAAATTGCGTGAACTATGCCCAAGGCCCCAGATTTTATGCTTATCGCTGACAGAAGTGTCATTTGTTTCTGAGAAGATGAGAAGGTCAGTATCTCGGGTATCCCCATCCTTGAAACAGCTATCTGCTGAAATTATATGACCATTTCTCAATTAAGTTGCTTATGATCAGCTCCGAGATTCGTGGCAGGTTGTGGATTTCCCGATTGTAAGGATAAACTTGTTGAAGGTTCCACGTTATAGCATCGTTTCATACTCTATCGCTATCAAAAACTGCTATTCCCTAGGTTAGCAAGACTCCACCTCCGCATGAATCTGGGAGCCGATGATACTCGCAAATGAATTTTCTTTCATCTAAACCTACAAAAGTCAGATACTTTCAGGCAATGCAGAAAATTGCCTCATTTGTTCCTGTTGCTACTACGGGTACTCAATGGATAGAGTTATGGAGAGATTACGAAGCCCAGGAGACATTGGAGGCAAAGGTAGTCAAGCATCTCGACAAATTCGACATGATTGCCCAAGCTTTCGATTATGAGCGGAAATACGGTAAGCTATCCATTTGTTGCGTAAATCAGACATCTTGCTAATCTTGCTAATCATCGTTTTCTTTTCAAGGTCTCGACCTGTCGCAGTTTTTTGAATCGACTAAAACAGCATTCACGATGGCTCCATTTGACGCATGGAACAATGAGCTTCGGAATCGACGCGAGAAGTGGTTAGAAGATCGCAGCCGGGGTAACAATAGTCTATGAACTTTTTGTGTCTAACTATGATGATCATTTTGCATTTTGAGGAGATACTCGTCAATAAATAATTCTTGTTTTGGATCGTTTACTTTATTTGCACACCAGCGTTGTTGATGCTCATGCATCGCTCAACCCTTGCGCCGCTTCACGGACGTATTCGCCTTAATCGCTGTTTAGGCGTGATAAACTGCCCGTGGGCAGTCTATTACGCCTGAACAGCGGTTAAAGCCACTAAAATGCCAGGGGATACTTGGCGGAGCGACGCAAGACCGAGCTAGGCGTACGAGAGCCTGACTGGATCTGTGTAATGAGATCGGCTCAGCTTCAATGGAAGTTGCAAGTTTTTACATCCGTTTGTTCCAAGACTGAGGTATGGGGATCGGTGCAACATATTCTTAGCGTCACAAAAAAAACCGTTCATACTGAGACTCAGCTTAAATCCTCTAGGCGATTATTAGGAGAACAATCTTTACTGAAGTAAATGATCTCATACCGAGTGACTACAATAATCTAAGGGTACAAAACACAAGCTGAAGCTTGTGTTTTGTACCCTTAGATTATTGTAGTCACTCGGTATGAGATCAACATCATGGACTTTCTAGTAAAATCGTTTCTGGGATTGCTTCAGTTGCCGGATAGAAACTGAACATCCATTCTAACCGGTACGGTTACAGTATTACGGTGGTAGTACGGTAGTAACTAAGCCGAAATCAAGTTGATGTTATCAGTTAATGGCAGTCGTTGAACTGTCTTATTCGCGTTCAGTATCTTTGAGAAATTTCCATAAATAAAAAGCTTGCTGGGATAAGAGCATGAGGTTTTTGAATTCATCGGTATACGGACTAGCGTGGATTATTTATCATCCTGATATTCCCTTCTACCAGACGGTCGCAGGATTTCCTTCCGGAGAGGGGGGGGGACAAAATTTTCAAACGAGGGGCGTGGCGTTAGCCACGCAGTTCGGATAATTTGTGAGGTGTTTTGCAAAATTTTTGCGGGCTCGTAACCCCTAAATTTAGAAGACCACAGCAAGAAATTTTTTACAAAGCTAATTTGAATTTTTGGAAAATTTTGAAAAACATCTTTATTATTTACAAGAATGGCCAAGTCACTTGCACATTTTTATAACTCATGTAAGTAAATTTCAGGAATTTCGCGACCCATTTTCAGCTCCCCCCCCCCCTCCCGGCACCCCTCGGTCGCCACTGCTGTATACCGTGCATCCTTCTGAATTGTTTCCATATGAACCATCCACGTAGTAGTTGCTTTTCGATCGTTTTAACACGTTAACTCCAGCAATTTTGAGGCGCTTATTCGAATAACAGTTAAGTCGATCGAGAGACAGCCACGTTGATGCTCCATATGGGAATAATCTTGGGGATGCACCATACTTGTACTCATGTTTTCAGAAAAAAATCACATCTGTTGATATTCACTCAGTTTCGGGCTTGGACATCGTCTGCGATACTCACCGCAGCTGTACAACTTTCCAGTCCCAAACTACTCTGACTGGAGCTTCGTCTAGATGTCCCCAAATAAGTGTAAAATTATGACGAGTTTTCATTTTGAACTGGCAGTTGAAATTTTAGCGAACATAAGATACACAGGTGGATAAGTGTCAGGTCCAAGAGGTGCACTCTCTTGACTTGAATCCATTACCCTGATTGGCTTACTTTATATGAACATAACATTTTGACTAGAATCTTTATTATATATCTGCATGAATGAGAGAAGGGGAAGGGAAGTCGCCGGTCACCCGGTCAGGCACAGCTCTGGTGTCTCATCTTAGGGAACGGCCATAGGTTGTCTGCAGGGTCAAGCGTGGGGTGCGGCATGCCACACCTGGGGGGTCATATTGAGGAGTCAAAAGGGGAGGGGGTCGTAGTTGGGTAATCTGATAATAGTGATAACATGATATTCGTATCATATCCATAATTAGCATGTTAATACCCCTGTAGACAAAGTGTGAGCGAATTCTGAAGATTCAAGATACTAGGCTACCTATATGAAATGGTCAATTTCCAACATGGTTAACTTTGTTTCAAAGGTGAATTAGTTATCCGTTTTTGCACTCAAGACAAAGCACTACTCTTTCTCTGTCCATCTCAGGGATCCCGCTTCAGAAGACCTGCAAACTGTGGCGGCGGCCCAGGAGTTCCCAAAGCCTCGCCGCCTTTCCTTGCAGGGTTACTTCGCACCTCCAGGCGTCCTCGCACTTTTCGGACTGCTCCGCCCATTTACCCCGCCCACTGGCTAATCTCATTAGAGATGTGCAGGTTTGGAGGATAATTGTCAGTGTTCTGGATGAATAATGAAGGATGGAAAGTGACAGATTAGAGTTTATGAGATCTATCATTTGGGGCATGTTGCCTTTGCAATATAGGGACGACAAATTTACTACTGAGGGATCTTTTGACCATGAGGCGTTAGTGTTGGCATCGCATTGTCGGAAGAGTAAGGAAAATTCCGTTTTTCGACTTTCAGCTGAGATAACTGTACATGTGTACGTTTGGTTGAAAGTGTATCAATTGAGCAAGGTGCAGGTATCTCAAATATTTTCTGACGGACGTTCGGCTTCTTTCGATTTTTCGGGCAGTAGGATTTTTCTAGTTTTGGTTACAACTTCGTATAGCTCAAATTTGATGCAAATTAAAATACAGAATCATAGAATCTCTATGGAATATGCGAAATATGACCTAATGCGGTTTTGACCTGTTTTGGAGCAAGACGTATGTAACAACGAAAAATTGAGCTTTCTATCATATAACGATTTTTTCATAGAATTTGAATGAGCGCTCAACACTGGAAGTCACTGGAATTGTATTAATTTATGTGTGTCCATGATAATGAATCATAAGAAAGATCCTTTTTCGAAGAGGTTTGGTACTACTTTTGCAAAAAACTAACAGCTGAAATTTTGTAGATTCTGTCTGCATACCAAAACGAGTTTACCCAATCTACTATACTTATTAGATCGATGCAGTAGTTCTCGTTTGAATCAGACTTAATTTGATAGCTCACTAAAATCTAAACCTAGATTCATGGCTTGTTCGAAAAGAAGTGGATTTGCGTTTTAATATAGTTACCCCAAATCAACTTTTCGTTGGCTATCCTCATAGAAACCGGCTTTCAAAGATTGCGCTTCAAAATTCGTAATTTTGAGTCTGAATTTTCACGAATTCTTGCATTTGCATGTTTATGCTATTCCCGCAAGCCGCAGGCTCCGAATGAGGCCAATGAAGGAGTGGAGCGGTGGGCGGGCCTTGACCTCTGCGCAAAGGTGCGAGGAGCCTTCTGGAGTGTGAATGCTGGTGCGAATAAAGGTGCTAGGAACTCCTGCGTCCCCTCCGCAAACTGTGGAATTAGAAGCCAACCAAAATCTCGTTTTTCCCATTTTTCGCTTTTGATCGCTGTGCTTTCACCAAATATTGCTTAGAGCTAAGAAGACAAATCAGGTTCCAAACAGTTCTATGGAATCTACAAGGTTTAGGCTATCGATTCATATAAATGCTGTCCGCTAAAAATGTTTTTTGATATAGTTAATGGGGCGGCACACCCCTTTAACTTGCCTTCAAAATCCAGAAAGCGCTCCATTGCTGGTATAAGTATTGAGCACATAGCTTTTTCTTGCTATTAGGTTGTCCGGAAATTAATGCCCGTTTTAAATTTCAACCGCGCTAAGTCATACACTTCTCATCACTAAATAGATTGCAAAGTATTGTTTGATAGAGCAAAGCAAGCTCTACAAGATGGCCGTCTTGCTTTTGCAACACCTCTCATCCATCTCGAGTTTCGAGCCAAAAACTAAAAATACTCAGCAGTCCGAAAAATCGAAAATAATCGTAACTCAGTTCATAAAAAACCTACAAAAATTCTAACTAGTTCACGCAAACACTATGGTAGGTGCCAGAGTACGCGAATATTTTGTTCAGGTTGGGGTCCCGCGCAGCACTGACATCACTTGGATTGACGCCAGCATGGTGAGTGACGTCCATTCTGCGCGGGACCCCAACCTGAGCAAAATATTCGCTTACTCTGGCACCTACCTATCCACATAAGACATCAATATACGCCGTTGCCGTATTTTTTTCTCTGTTAGAAACGAAGAAAACGGAAGTTTTCATGCATTTGCCAAAGTGATGCTGTGCCGTCCCCATATAGGTAGTTGTATACCACAAGCCTGTAGAAGTACAGACTTGTATTTCCAGCTCTCTACAAGCTTTAGTTCTCGAGAAATACCGAATATAGCTTTCCCTAGTTAGGTGGTCCAAGCTAAAATTCAAATTTTTCGAGAACTAAAGCTTGTAGGGAGCTGAAAATTTAAGTCTGTGCTTCTACAGGCTTGTGGTATACAATTACCTATGTGGGGACGGCACAGCATCACTTTGGCAAATGCATGAAAATTTCCGTTTTCTTGGTTTCTAAAAGAGAAAAAAATACGGCAACGGCGTATTTTGATGTCTTATGTGGGTAGTGTTTGCGTGAACAAGTTAGAATTTTCGTAGGTTTTTTATGGACTGAGTTACGATTTTCTTCGATTTTTCGGGATGCTGAGTCTTTTTAGTTTTGGCTCAAAACTCGAGATGGATGAGAGCTGTTGCAAAAGCAAGATGGCCATCTTGTAGAGCTTGCTTTGCTCTATCGAATGGTACTTTGCAATATATTTAGAAATGAAGAGTGTATGACTTATTGCGGTTGAAATTCAAAACGGGCATTAATTTCCGGACAACCTAATACATTGGAAATTTGGAGCCGAACGCCCCACCCATAAGAAAATAATGGCCCTTTCAATGCTCATTCAGATCAAAATCAGCCGTCAAATTACGTGTGATTGTAAAGTGCAGTCACAGAAAATCGGGCGTACAGCTCTTAGAAATCTGAAAACTCTCTAGGAAAAGATGGTGTCCTCCAGAATGTCACACTTTGAGGTCCAGAGGTTAAGAGGAAGAAGAAGGGGTCGTTTGAGGGCTTTCATGGGAGGGGGGGGGGGGGATTCGAAAGACTTGTGCCTGACCTCTTTCCTCCTCTTTCCTCCTTGCGAGCCCCCTCGCTTGGGTCTTTCCGTATTCGTTCTCAAAAAGAAAGCGTCGGAAGTCGGAGTGGCTTTTCGATGTGAGATAGGTATCATTTGAAGCATCTTGAAACGCTGTAACCAAACAGCCTCTCCTAGCTGCAGAACAAGTCTGGTTTGCGAGTTGAGTTTAATTTGCGCAAAATTCACAAAGTTGAGAGAAGCAAAACTAAAGGATGTTCGTCGACGACTGCCCCGACTCGTGCAATCACACCATCGCGCGCATGCGTTTTTGGAGCCTTTCCAGCTTTACAATATGCTGCAGCGCGCGGGGAACTTGCAGCTCGCAGCATTCCTGTCCTATAACCCTCTTTGTTATTTATGCCCTTTTAGTCCCTTTTTCTCTGATTATCATTTCAGGAGGAATGGAATATCGAATATCCTACAAGTCCTGTGTGTATATCATGCAACGCTGGGGATTAGCTACTATTAAGCCCTCCCTGAAAAACTAGAATGACTCTTTAACCGTTTTTGTTTTTTTTCAATTTCTAAAGTGCAGGGTTACCAAAGCCCGTGTGTTTTGGGCCTAAATCTAGATGAAACAGTTTATCAATGCTTAATGTAATTCTTTTTCTTCAACGTTATGCTGTAGTGTTTATAGGCCGTCCGCGCTGCGCACAAAGAGCAACGCTGCTGCGTACATTGAAGGCAGTTCACCACTGGAAGAAGCGCAGAGAAAACAGGCGGCGAGAATGCACGAGGAAAGAGGAGTAACGCTCAATACACACCTTGCGCACTCTCCGTTCCCTGTGCGGACGGCCTGTAACGAGCATTCGAGCAATTCGTTTGGTCTCGCGGTAATCCATATGTGAAATTCGCTGATTACTCAACGCCCATAAGTCCTGACCCAGACTCGTTCTCCAGCTAAGAAAGGCTGTTCTAGCTCTTAATCTCTTGTAAATCTCACGTTTAAATCAAACCAAATTTCGAACTAAAGAAACCTCTTGGCAACGTAACAATTATCAAATCTTACTTGTTGACTAGTGAACAAATTGTTTAATCTACCAGCGTTCTCGGCCACCTGATCAAAGGGAAGCGCTATTTCACAGTTTCAAGCCAATGAAATCGGGTAGGTGACCAGTATACCTGGGACCGAATCGAATGATTATTCGATTATTCGAATAAATCATTCGAATGCGAATCATTCGAAAAGTCGAATATTCGAAAATCTGAGATTTCGAATAAAATTCGAAAGTCGAATATTCGAAATTTTCAGTTTTCGAATATTTTCGATATTCGAATATTCGAAAATTTCAACTTTCGAATATTATTCGAAAGTCGAATATTCGATGGTCTTCAATTCGATCATTCGATGGTCATCGAATAATCGAATCATTCGATAAACATCGAATATTCGAATATTCGATAATTTGAATGATGAAACCAGAGCCCGGCGCAGATTGCATGGAAGCAAGCTGGATTTGATTTTTGGGGCGGAAAAGCAAAAGGATATCATTTTTGTGGTCAAAAATCAACGTTTTTTAGCCGGCGTTTCGTCTTTTGAGGGTTTTTTTTACGTTTAGGGCTGACAGTCAAAGGGGACTTCGTTTTCAAGAAGCCTAGAAACGATCTCATGCTGGGCCCTGGATCGTAAGTCTAGCACATCACTGTAGAAGTTTCCATCAAGCTACAACTCTCAGTGGGGAGTGTATAGGGGCCGTAATACCTAATTGCCCGCGCCGCGCCTTGAACACCAGCGTAAGCTAGCGGTTTTCGCGAACGATTGTCGGCGTTCACTATCCAAGAAATCTTTCTTTAACTTTCATGTTGTTCTCGTCAATGCAGGGTATACTGCCGAAAGCTCCTTTCAAAAGTTCAAAAAAATATGTGCGGAAAGGGTGCGCGCTCACTCTCGCTCGCAAAAGGCCTGTGGCGCTTCGGGACCAAACGTTCCCAGCCGCGTCGCGCGTTGGTGTTCAAATCGAATAACTTACACGACAGCGTCACAATTTTGATTATTATTAGGTTGTAAAGAAAGTTCCCGGGCAGTTGCAATTTTTTTTCAATTCGCTGTAACTTCAAGCAGGTTGATTCTTTTTTGAAGCTTCAAACTTCATTGCAAAGACAATTTTGTCCAAAACATATATTTGTCTTGCTAGCTTCTCAGCGCTTCACTGCGGTCCACCAGCGTGTGCAGAAGGGAAAAAGGTCGTAGCGAAAAGTGGCCTATTTGTGCAGGATTATCTCAGGCATGACGAGAACTGGAGAGCCCAGATGCTGTAGTTATATAGAGGTCTGCTGGAGGTGTTATGGGGACCATTTATGTTTTTGAAGGATTTCCCAGAAAGTTTGAAAAATCGGCCATTTTTCGCCCCTAAAAATGCACCATTTTTCGAGTAAGTAAGTTTGAAGTCTTCTAGTTCTGCACATAAAGGACCAAATCTCTAATTCTGGGAAATCGTTGGGGTAATGTCTTGCACATCTTTTGGACCCATTATCCAGGCGTCGCGATCCCCGCAGAAGCGACGCCAGCTGCGAAAAGAGTTGCAGTCAGAGGCAAGTTCGACAGCTTGTAATTTCTGAGCGCAAATCGCAAAATTCGAGAGCAGCTGCGGATCAGAAGTTAACAGGCTTCTCAATCAAATCACCCATGATTTGGACCAAATTCTTTGAATTGCACAAAAAAATGGCCGTAGGAAGAAAAATTGTGAAATTTTTCTGGTTGGAAAGATTTCACTTCTTGAGTGCAGGTCAAACACGTCTTGACATCGAAAAGTCAGAAGACTTGTTTGAAACTTCAGGCTTCCCCTACTGAACATTATAAAAAACTTGGTGTCAAAGTCCGACCGAGCGCCGAAAAATTGCGTTTGAAAATGAAATTCCCAAAAGTGTTCGGGAACTTTCTTTACAACCTTATATATGTATCAGCAAGTATCGTTTGTTATTGAAGCTGCCCACTACACTAATCAATTCAGTCGAGTCTCGCTAGTCCTTCATTGTGCTAATTCGATCAGAATTTGTTTAAATATTTGACATAGCCCATGCAAAGAATTTGCTTATTTAAATTTTGTTCTCGAATTGAATATTCCAAAGCCGATGCAAAGAATTTGTTTATTTTTGAATTTTGTTCTCGAATTGAATATTCCAATCAGAGTTTTTCTCCATTTCTATCTACAATTTTTATTTTTCGAAAATATTCAACATTCGGAGCTTTTGATTCAAAATTATTGGGTACTCGGATATTCGGCATTATTTGTTTCCGATAATTCGAAATTCGATTATTCGATATTTATGAATTTCGAATATATTCGATTATCCGAGAAATTTTCCGAGTATCTCAAAGTATACTATACGCCCGTAGTAGGTGGGAAGGAACGTTTGCTGAGCGGCCGTCTTCTTCTAACAGTATATGTTTTGAAATCTCAAACAGTAGTATGTCCACCTTGGTGGCACATTTTGTATTGATGCATATTGAATGTTGTAGAAGGAGCAAATTTCTCGTGCAGTAAGGTAGCGCCGCACGCTACCTCAGTGGTCACAGAACACAGCGCAGTATACAATGCACTGCGAAAAAGTTATCAAAGACGACCACTCCGTTTAGCGATTTCTGCTTCAGTAGTAGCTTTCATACCGTTCGTCGAAGATTTTTTTATCCACTTGAGCTGAACTCAAAGTTGAACTCGACAGTCGATGAATTTTGGATTTGCTCAATAATATTTTGACGGTTTTCTTCAGCTGCGCGGTAAAGATTGCGAGGCTTTATTTAGCAGACGTTTTTGTAGTCTTAGGCTTTGGCCATACTTTATCCGTGTTAGCCGTGTTACCGGTGTTACCAGTGTAACTCGTGTTAGTCGTGTTACTAATGTTACCCGTGTTACTCGTGTTACTGGTGTTACCGCTGTTACTCGTTTTACTAATGTTACCAGTGTTACCGCTTTTATTGCTGTTGAATAGTGAAAGGATCACAATACAGTCTCATTTTGAAACGCAATATCACTGACTGGTGAGTAACACTAGTAACATGAGTAAACGGGTAACACTAGTAACACGGGTAACACGAGTAACATGAGTAACACAAATAACGAGTAACACTAACAACACCGATAACACGGGTGGCACGGATAAAGTAAGGCTAAAGCCTTGGTAGCTTCTTCATGCTTGAAAAATCGAAATCTCAAGTAACTTACTTACCAAACATTGCAGCGGTGCTATAGAAGAGCCCAATCCTCTGAGGCTTGCATGCATAGTCATCCCTGCGGCGAAGGGGAGCGGCGTCTTAATGATTGAAAAGCTGCAGCAGCGTTTGCCCGCGGCCTTTCGTGAGGAGGATGTCGCTCCGATTGTTGCAAGGTGCTTATGGCCCGAAAATAAATTACAACCGGACTCTCATCTGTAGTTGAAAAAAACCAATGGGTAGAAAATTACTTATGCCAGTCGAAAATAGTTGGGGTCTTTTCCATTTTTCTACATACATTCACAGACAAAGGTTGTTCTTGCATTATCCTCTACTGTGCTAGAAATTAATCTCGCTTCTACATCTCAATTTTTTCTGCCGTAACCCCTGACCTCGTGCTTTTGATTAGAAAGAGTGCTTTCACAACTTGTGTTCTCCCATGTAATTTATTTATTTATTTATAAAACACGAAAGTGTGCCAAAAATAGAAATCAAAAGAACACAAAACACAGAACACAAAACACTCGGGCTTGGATCACATTGTCCCCTGCTGGATGATCAGGTCGCTCTCCATCTCCAAAAAGTGAGTGGGGCTCCACCGAGATCCTTTTCCCTTACCCGAACGCATGGGGAAGTAATAAATTACCAGGGCCTGGCTGACCAGCTTAACCCAAGGCGGACGAATCCGTCAGGGACCCTGGGCGAGCGAGAAGGGGGGATCTCAAGGCAGAGGGCTCACTAGTCTTCGATCTCCTCAAACGGCTACCCAAGCAAAGACAACTTTCTGAAGCCCTTGGAAAGATTGATATGCTGTAAAAAGCTTGCTAACATGTAAAAAATCAATCAAAAACATCAAATTCTTTCAAAAACTAGCTAACACCTCTTTAGTAACTGTTTTGACACGCATGGCTCAACTCCAAACTGAGCATACAGAGTTGACAGAATCAATCGCTTATCTGCGTACGAAAGGTCGCTCGAAGAATCTTCTTTTCCTCAACATGGGTTCTCAAGAATATTTGAAACTTTGTCAAAATGTTTCTAATTTCTCGTTTGTTCTTTCAACTGCGCAATGCCCTCGTAGCCAGAGCTTTGATTGCGCCATACTCTATTAGGCTAATGTACGAGAGAGAGAATGGCTAATGAGACGATGCCTGAGGCGTAGTTGTCGCTTTGGTAGTTTATCTGCTAGTGTGCAAAGCACACTTAGACTAGCAGATTTATTGAGACAGTGGTAGAATGCTGTGATTAATGGGCGCGGCAAAGTTAAACAGAGCCTGGGCATAAATGTACCTATGTCACAGCAGATTATGCTTATGCATAATCTTTACGGTACTTTGGCAACAGAATGATAAGCCTTAAAAGAGGTATTATTATATCAGCACGTACTATTCGGACTTGCTTCGTCAAGAACACACTTTTCTTATCCTTGTTCATGGAACTTTGAGTCTTTTTAATAAGCTTTGAGACTGACAGAAATGAAGTGAACTAACGTTTTGAATTTCCGCTTATCTCACAACAGGCAAAGTAGCTTTGGCTCCGGCCATCACTCCATTTGCTTGCTGGTCTGGAAAAGAGACAAAGGTTTATGGTTCAGTATCTTTTCAAGATACTGAACCATAAAGTGAGTTTCTTGCTGACGATGTTGGGCAAACACCGACCAGGGCTCGGCACAGCAACTTACGGAGAAGACTTGATATGTTGGATGGCGCGGATCACCGATCTAGCAACCTTTGGTGGGGGGGGGGCGAAGAGAGGATGATTTGACCTCTCACAATCAGCAGGGTAAAAACGAACGCTCTTGGGAGTTTAAACGAGCCATCGGAGATAGGCGGACCTTCCCGCTTAGATAAAGATAGGCTAGAGAACCCTGTTAAAGGCCAAATCGGGTGGAATCCCTGTTGTTGTAATAGCGTTAAGTTCTTGTTGCTTTTAGTTCATGCCATTTGGATAAATTATGTTGTACTCAAACCGTGTTCCTCATCGATCAATTATACCGGAACATATCACTAGAGCACTTCCGTTGCATGGGGTGGGGGAGCCGTCGCCTGGATCGATTGTAGACGCGTGAATCGAGTACGGATATTGATTATTCGCCATTCATAGCAGCAGAGAACGCGTGGAAACAGGTTGATAAGACCAGAGGGAGAAAGTAATTGATTGATTACATCATACACAGTTATAGAGGCGTGAGTATCGATTGTGATTGCCTATTTCTGGTCAGCTGAGAGGCGCAAGTTTGCGCGCGGCGTTGATCATCAAAGAACGTTGAGAATCAGCGAAGCATGTCGCTGCCTAGTCAATCAGTAGCTATGAACATGGATATGGATCAAAAGTAAATATATGCGGATCACAATTAGAAAGCACAAAGAGATCGTTAGAGGAGATAGACCTCATCATACAAGAGGTGGAAATGATCTCTGAGATCTTGGGCAAACACCTGAACCGTAGTAGGGTACCGGTTAGGTGTAAGATGCCACAAGAAGAAGTGGAGGCTAAAGTAGCTACAGTGTTTGGTAGGCTAGAGTGCCTAACAGTCGAGATAAAGCAGATACTCAATCTTGAAACAGCGGCAGTTGCAGTGAAGGAAGGAAGCTGGACCTTTTGAGTGACTGCAGATCAGTGCAGGTGGGAAGAAAAAACCAGAGAGTTTAAACAAGTACCAAGAATACTGAGGTCTTGGAGAAAGAACATTATTGCTCATTTGCCATACTGAGAGAGGACCTTCCGCAGTCAGTTGAAGAGGAAGCGGAGAATTGTTGAAAGAGTCGGATGCGGACTACTCGACAATCATCGAGATATGGAAGCTTCTGCTCAGCTATCTCCAGAGCATGACATTTGCTGATCTTAGAGTCTTCAAGTGGTATGATGATGAGGACTTTGACAGGTTCATTCGGAAGTTGAAGCGGAATTATAATTATCAAGATAAAAGCTCCTAGGTGACCACTCGGAAGACGGGCAAATTCCTTGTTCTTGAGTAGACACGCTGCGATTAAACACCAGGGTTTTGACAGAGTAATGAGGGAGATGGCCTCACTGCTGGTGTGCAATTCCGCAGCTGCCAGATGAAGGCGCTAGCAGTCCTTTGCAATATGCGATTGAGGCCTCATCGAAAGGTAGCGGAATTCTGCGTAGCTCTAGAGGATTTAGCAAAAAAGGCCATTCCACAGGGTAGCATTGGGTAGAAGTCAATGGAATATGCGCAGATTTCGCTCGAAAATCTTACATTATGGCCAAAGTATGTGCAGCTGGTGACCACACTATATCAGTAACTCTCGCGGAGGCATATAACAGGGTGAAGGGGTTAGCTGTCGTGATTGAGCAGTCGCGGAGACTCTTCACAGCCGAAGAAAAGGATTACAGAGCAGGCTATTCCATGCAAAGATAATGTGAAAACATCATGCAAGACAGAGATGCCAGCTGGTACATTCGCATAGAAAGAAAAGAGTAAAAGAAGAAAACATGGAAGCCCTTAGGTAACAGTTCTTGTAACAAGGTATAATCAGACAAAAGGGAAAATGTATCGATGTGGTCTATCTGGACAAGATGAGAAAGTGCAGAAAGACTAATAAAAACGTTCACTCGAAAGTTCGAATTTAGGTTAACCAAAGATTTGATGGTGAGTTTAAGGCTTCGTCAGAAGGACAAGGGTGAGAAGGCAAAACAAAGAAAGATTTTGCCTTTTAACAAGACAAGTAAAACGTAGTGGGAGCAAACGTCTAGCAACTAACTATAAGCAGATTCATAGATTCTGAGAATCAGGGCAAATCTAAGGCTATTCAGCAGGAGAAATATTTCGGTAGCAAAAGGAACGTCAAAGTGAAAGACAAAAGAGATAAAAAAGGCCAAAGGAAGCCCACGAGCACAAGTGAAGACTCACATGTAGGCATCAGGAAGCAGGCTCATTCAGAAGGGAAGAGGCGCGATTCATACGGCTGTCGCTTTCAAAACTCCAATTCGGAGTTATGTGGGTCTTCAAAAAGTACCAGATAAAGTGCGTTGGCTTGCTATCTGTCTGAGGTTACCACTCGCTGAGTTTGATGGCTTTTGCTAAAAAACCGAACTAGTTACGAATTTGTTCTCACCTGCCATGGACTTTTGACCTTCAAAATTGCTGTTTTGAATTGATCCAACACAGCAAGATTAAGCAACTCATGCAGCTATCTAATACAACTCCTTCTACAATTCGAATGCTTTTAAAATGCCATAAAACTCTCATTATGTGTTATTTGGTGTCCTCTGTCAATATAGATCGCGCCTCTTGACATATACCCATTCAGAAGTGATATCAGCAGAAGGTACGAAGAGGCACAGCAAGTAGTCAAGGTTGAAAAGAACGCAGAGAAGAAAGACAAAGTTCTGAGAGGGAAGGTCGCGTTGCATCTTTGGCACCAAGGTGTGCAGCAGCACCCGAAAACTTTTTTTTGGAGTTGGTGCCTTTTGAGCCATCTGGATAGCCACATGAGGTGGCTCAAAGAAAACAAAGTCATAAATTTCCCTCCACATAATTCTTTCACACTTCTTACATAACTATCCACATCCGAAACACTACAAACTAGTTATTTAATCTCCCGTAATCCCCACCCCCTCGCCTAATTGTAGCCTGTCAAATTTGAATGGCGGCAACAATTCTGCTCTAAGCGCTTGGTAGTGTGCGCCGAACACAGCATGGCGCTAATTCCAAGAATGCAAACATCATTAGTTTTTTCGTTGAATTGTTAGCCTTCTTCCATTCTTCTTCGTTCTCCATGTTTAATTCATTCATAAGTTGTCCCAGGGTATGTCGTAATTTTGTTTCGAAGTCAACGGGGACTTCCTATCCGAAAAATTGTCTGAACCACCTCTTGCCGAGCCTTGACATGTTGGCCAGTAGCATCCTAAAAAAGTCGTCACAATTCAAAGAACGCGATCATGACCGCCCAAAACGAATCACAACTTGAGCACGACGGGCGTTGGCCGCCCTTCGCAAAAAACTCCTCGATCACCCGTCGCCGAACTCGCAATGACCGCAGTGATCGGCGCGCACAGCCACTGGGCTATAGACAATGTTTCTGTTAGATGTTTGAGCAAGAGGAAGGTGCATAAGATAGATAGTTAATCCCTCAAGCTAATATGTTAAAGGCAGTGTCCGGGCAAAAGCTCGATTTTGAGGTTTTATGCTGCCGATTTCAAGTCATTTATTCGCACTTGGCCAGTAGCGATGTTAGACCAGCTTGCGAAACCGAGAAGACCGCTCCGGAAGCTGGGAGCGTGAGTTCACCTCGGCGAGGACCCCACCCACTTGCTGTTTCCCTCCTGCGCTAGAGCCCTTTTTTGCCATTTTTGCGTTTTTCAGTGTAGATTTTCGGGTTCGCATAGCGAATAGGCCCGTATAAGCACGAAATCTCAAAATTGAGTTTTGCCCGGACACTGCTTTGAAGCTAGTAAGCAGTCCCATTAAAGCCGATTCTCGCCTGCGAGTATAAATACAGCTATAACTTTGTGATTGTAAAAACTAGGCTTCAAATATTTGGAACTGATACCATTGCGGATAGTGCATGTCTTCGTCGCGCGCTGCTGAGCTGGACGTTTGGAGCACAATTCACAATTACGGCAACTCTTTTGCAAAGCGATATGAAAAAAGACATGGCCAAGTTTTTTTAGTGATTATAAGAACTTAGCTTTCGACGTAAAATGGCGTGCAAACAAAATAACATTGAAAAATATACAAAACTAGCTGGCTCTTACCCGGCTCCGCCGTATGTTCCGAATAGAAAATTCCATTTCTTAACCGATCGGGACCAAACTTGGCACACATACACTTCGGGCCCCGGCGGGTGTCACAGTCCACTTTTCGTTATCGATCGATGTCGATTTTATCGACATCGATCGATAACGAAAATATTTACTTAATATTTATTTTATTTATATTATTTTATTATTTTATTTTATATTATATTATTTAATATTTATTTTTTATTTTTTGCAAAATTTGAGCTAGGGGGCTGGAATTTGGCAAAGGGGTGTAATCGAGCATGCTGATCACCCCCACGGGGGTGATCAGCATGCTCGACTACCCCCCTGTGCCAACTCCCAGCCCCGTAGCTCAAATTTCAAAAAATCGATAAAATCGATATCGATCGATGACGAAAAGTAGCCTATGACACCCGCCGGGGCCCGAAGTGTATGTGTGCCAAGTTTGGTCCCGATCGGTTCAGAAGTGGAATTTTCTATTCGGAACATACGTACATACAGACAGACATACAGACATACAAACAGACATTCAGCTTTATTTATAAGATTATGAGACTTTTATCTAGGTTCCGAAGCAAAAAACACGGAAGTCGGCCCTTCTGCCGCCAGCATTAGCAGCCTAATTACTGCGCGCCTCTGAATGCGCGCTGCCGCGGCGCTTGGGTAGGCGAGAGCTAAGCTATCGTTAGAGACGTCTGAATTGGACTGCAAAGGCATTCTCATGATAGAGACGTCTGAATTGGACTGCAAAGGCATTCTCATGATGAAAAAAATTGAATAAGATTTCGAGTTTCCCCACAAAACCCGAAAATGTTATACGTGGACGACTTAAAGGCACCGTCCACCCAGATTCTAGACTTCCAGGTTTTTGTCGTTTCGGACCTTTCTCATGTCCCTGATTCCAAATATGAAGTCGAGAATCCGCGAAAATCCCAAAAATCCCCATTCCGGAGAACACACAAACCGGCTTTCCAGAACGGTGATTGGATGAGCGCGCACAAATGGGCGGGCATGGATGGGGAGGGCGGGCGTGGATGGGGGTCCTCGTGCATCTTCGCTATTCCCAAGCGATTTTCTCGCTTCCGAAGCGGCATTTTGCGCCGCGACTTGGGCATTGGCTTGATAGGAGGCTCTACTGTTATATGCTGCCAAGTGCTCAACACCCTCAACTTAGGGTGGACGGTGCCTTTAAGTGAATTCTTCAGCTTACATGTGCAGACTTCATGGTGTTTTGAAAAGTGGAAAGGGCGAAGAAATCACGAAACCAACTTTTTGTCTCATAATTCAAACATCGTCACTATCATTATTCGTGTGCCTCGATTTCTTTCGAGATCAGAAAAATTTGAAAAAACTGATAGATTATAGGAAAGGCGGAGTAATTAGCGCGGCCGGGGCAGAGTAATTAGCGCTAGGACGAGAGGTTTAGAAGGACATGAACCCAAAAAACACAGAGAATAATAGCAGCAAATGGAATAAGATTAGCTGTACGCCTCGCTACCATAATTGCGATAGGGGGAGTGATAGATCGTACCCCCTTCACTTTGAGGCCAAACTCCCGATGACCCCCTTCACCTGGGCCGAGATTGGTATTGTGCTCTGAAAATATGATAAAAATCGTCATTAAAAGGTTTTTGCAGGCTAAGTACCTCAAGCAACAAGTACACTCATAAATTTACAAAAGAAACGATATTTATGTTAATTTATATTATTTATTTATCCTCGGTTCATTTGGAGAGCAGAAAGTGAGGGCACAAAATCAGTTAATTTTTGAAGCACATAAAATCCCTCATATCTCGCGGCACAGAAGACCTAGAAAAAAGTCGACAGCCTACTTCGATTGTCCATGATCTCAGCTTTCGAATGGTATACAGCATGTTAGGGCTTCTTTGCTTCCCGGCTCTAAAAATCATTTGCTCCGGTAACCGATAAAAGCCAACACATTGGTGGAGCTGAGTTGGAGCAAGCTAATAGTAAATATCTCCACCCCATTTTTGAGAACTGGTTAGTTTTTTCGCCCAGCAACGTATATACCATTCGAAAGCTCAGGAAAAGAGGATTCGACCTAGACCGTCGACTTCTTTCTAGCCCCCCCCCCCCCTCTACCGAGAGATACACCGCATTTTATCTAAAAACATGGTCATTTTCAACAGCAGATTTCTGCCAAACGAAGACCTAATCACTGCTGATTATCTATCTTTGTGGTAGAGCAAGTCTTCATTAAGAAACGTAAACCGTCGACTTTCTCGTAGCATTCATGTGGAGAGCAGAAAGTGAGGACACAAAATCAGTTAATTTTTGAAGCACATAAAATCCCTCATATCTCCCGGCACAGAAAAACTAGGAAAAAAGTCGACGGCCTACGTCGATTCTCCATGATCTCAGCTTTCGAATGGTATACAGCATGTTAGGGTTTCTTTGCTTCCCGGCTCTAAAAATCATTTGCTCCGGTGACCCATAAAAGCCAACACATTGTATAGGTCGTCCCGAAAGTTCTTGCGCACGATTTTTCAAATTCATAACTTTTGATTTTTCTAACCGATTTGACTGCTTTTACTTTTATGTGAATGGGTAGGTCATGCTCTTTATAATGACATCTCAGTGCTTACTAATGGTCATCTGTTGCATAGGTAAGAGGGATAGAAGAATATTGGTCAAAATTTGAATTTTCCGTGTAGAGTCATAAAAAATCGGAAACTTGCAACAAAAATCGGAGCAGTCAGTATTGTAGGTTCCTTCACCAGCTCTCTCTAACAGTGCAAAGTTTGCGCTGATTGAGGGTCTCTATGAAAAGATATGATTTTCGAGCAAGCAATACAAAGGGCGAATTTGGTTTAGTTTGGCATTTTTCAGGGAAATCATAACTTTCCATAGAAACGCTCAATTGGCGCAAACTTTGCACTGTTAGAGAGAGAGCTGGTGAAAGAATCTACAATACTGACTGCTCCAATTTTTGTTGCAAGTCTCCGAATTTTTATGACCCTACACAGAAACTTCAAATTTTGACCATTTTTCTTCTATCGCTCCTATCTATGCAACAGATGACCATTACTAAGCACTGAGATGTCAGTATAAAGAAGATGACTTACCCTTCCACATAAAAGTGAAAGCAGTCAAATATCGGATGGAGAAATCAGAAGTTATGAATTTTTGAAAATCGTGCGCAAAAACTTTCGGGACGACCCAATAAGAGCGAGGTGAAGCAAGTTAATAGTAAAAATGTGCTATGGATTGACATCGTTATCAGCACTAACGAGAAAGTGAGCTAATGCATCTATTTAACTGTGCTTATCGTTGTTGTATGTTTATGTTTTTTTGGTTAGAAATGCGCTTTTGATTGACAGCTATGCCATCATTATTGGCACACATTCAAAAAAAAAACTATGGGAGATTGGTGAATTTCCACACCTTCACACAAAAATCCGCCCATTTCTGAAATCTATGCTCTGTAAACCTAGCGCTGAAGAAGGTTACTTTCGTGAAAACGCTCCAGACTCACCATACCTAATTTGTAGAGAATGGTTGGTTTCAATGAATCAAAAACTTTAAGACATTCAGAAAAATAACATGTTATTAAAATACCCCTCAATGTTTTGGAAAGGTTGGCAGTTTGAAGAGGAAACGGCAGGCAGAATACTTTACAAAATCGCAGATGACTCGCATGTGTTCCAGTTCAACAGCGAGGCAGAAGGAGAATCTTACGCCGACGAAAATGTTGTCAACATTGATGCAGAGCTGACAATTGAGCAAAACTCTCTGATTTCCTACATAAGGAATTCAAGTAGATTGCCTAGTTTCAATGAGAATGTCCAGGAAGTCCATTGCTGATCTTCAGGTTGCTGAAGATTTCAAAGCTGCTAAATTCACAAACATGGATATGAACAAAAGGAAGGTGTTAGTACAAAGCATAGCTACTGCTCTTAGATCCCGGCTGGAGTACGAACCCAACTCTGTGCTTTATGCTTTTGGAAGTTATTCGCCTTGTGACATTATGACCTATGATATTGAAAAAAAACCAACGCGCAGCATAGTATCTTCTTTTTTCGGCTATTCCGCAGATGCTGTTAAAGAAGAAGTTGAGCAGCTTTCTCATCAGTTAACAGGACGTATGCTAGAGTAGGTGAAGCCAGAGTTTGACAAGGCCCAAAAAAGTATGCAATATTCCCTTCTTGCGCTGCGAAAGCATATGCGATATCGCTCTTCCCCCATTACTTACCGCAAAAATTCGATGGACTTACTAGCAAAGCTAGTTTCCATTCCGACTAGCACGGCAGAGGTGGAGAAAGAAGTTTTCCATCTTCTGTTATCAAAACACAACGCAGAGGTCGTATAACGATGGAGCATCTAAGCAATTACTTAATTTGTCAACCTTCTACTGAACATATTGTCATCTAAAAACTTCGTTTAAAGGATTGGTATAAGTGGTCCATACAGGCTATTACCGTATGACTTTTTGAAATATCCTAAATGATGGTATGAAGAAACTGGTCACCTACCTGCGGACTTTCCTGGTGCTACCAGAGGGCCAGGAAAAAAATCACAAAAGCGCTTAGAAAAAGAAGAAAGTTTCAAATCCATCTTTGACTCAGAATACTTTTGCACGCAATTCTACTTCTACTCCGATGATTTGGAGGAAGAAGAAGATTTTTCAGGCAGCGAACTTGTTGTCTCTGACGTTAGCGATAGTAATATTGTTGATGATGATGTGCAGGAATTGAAGTTGTTCCTAACTTGTACATCTTTTGGGATAAACCTTATTGCTTTCGTTTTTTGTTGAAGCAATGAAACAGGAGCACAGATCTTCATAAAGTCAATTTTTAAAAATTTTTAATTTCTTTCAAAATTTGAAAATTTTTTTTGAATTTGTGCCTAAATAAGTGCAAATTAGAGCTCTTCATAACACGCTTTTTTACCTTTTCTCTCTTCCTCCCCCCCCCCCTAGACTCACATACCCCCTTCACCCTGGAAGGTCGGGAACAGCCGAGACCCCCTTCACCTGGGGAGAGCCCGGCTTTCCCTATCGCACCTATGCTCGCGACTGTGCGCTATCAGCTGTTCATATTGATTGTAATTTACTGCATTTTGATACTTTGCGTGCATCTATGGACAGCGGGCGGCACCACCACCCCGGACGTACCTGCTCGACCGCTAGTCATTTGTCGGCACCACGACCTCTTTGCGTCTCCAATCAAGACCACTATCTCCCGGCTGTCTGCATGATGGGCACGCTGGTGCTGCCTTGTCGTGTCGGCGGCCTTGCCGCCGTTGCCGCGGCGTTACGCCGAGCATAGCCTTGGTCACGTCGCCTATCTCTTATTATGGGGCGGCAGCAAAAAGGCATTTGCCGGGCATTTGACGCGCTCCGAGCGGGTCGTCACAACTCGAGGGGGGTTTACTTTACTACAGGCCGTTGAGCAGGCGTGAAACGCATGGGGTTCTAACACGGGTAGCATCAGTAACACGGATAACACTGGAACGCGGCTAACACTGGTAATACGGGTAACATTGTTTGAAGGTAATGTATAACCAAAGCCTACGTCTCTTTGCAAAAGTGTTAGCAGATGTCTTATTCTAGGCTTGGAGAGACGAGCCAAGCTTTGGTACTCACCTTTTTTTGGAGAGCTTCTCAGCGCCTAGAATGCCTCAGTGACTATCAATTTGGGGCGTCCATCAGTCTCAATAAATGTTGTCAGCTATGCAGTTTTGACACTCCTACTAGGCAGTAGCTATATTTCGAAAATTGCATTCATGCGAGTTTGATCCCTGAGGTTGTAAATTTCAACGGGAATTCTGATCAAACCATTTTTGGAAAAGCGCGAAAGAAGCCTACAGTATGCGATTCCAATAAGAAAAGTTTGATGGAAGAAAGTTACTGGGAAGATGCGATTACTTTGCGCCAACCCAACATAAAGGCCCAATTGAGTTTTGCATGAAGGCTCGTCTAAATTACCATTTAAGGCGTTATGATTTGGATATTTGTGGCTGTCGTCATTGTCGCAGTTATTGTAACGGCAGCAATTGCTTGCTTTTTCATGGGATTCAACTACGTGAGTATGCAATACTGTCGCATCTAACACAGGTTATTTTCGCTGGAGAGCGAGTTTAAGCTAATAATTGATAGTTTAAAACAAATAATCTATAACATCGTACTGATTCAAAAACTACTGTGCAGAAAGAAAGTGATGGAGAAGTCAAGGTGGATACAAGGACAGTAGAGGAAGCAGTTGGAAGAAACAGGGAAGATATCGCGTTGAACAAGGTCTACGGAATATCAGCTGATAGAATGACTATGGATAGTATGAAGGTCTTGGAATCCTCCAAAAGAGATCAGTCAGGGTAGGCATATATATGCAAAGTGCAAATACAAAGTGGAGCTCATCCCGGTTTCTTATTTCAGGGATCACGCATCTGAACCAAGGATGCCGTCAGAGTCGGAAGGTAAGTAATCGATTATTCTGTAAGCTGAATGCAGACAGCAGAAAATGGACGAATTATCAATATCGTGACTACGCTCACAATACCAGTGGAACTGAGCCAACCGCACCTGCTTTTTCTTCGATGCTGCAAACTGCTTCCTCCTTTGCAGATTTTGCAGAACGGAAGTTTTTATAAACGCCATTCAAAGTGCTTGATTATGAAGTGTTTTGTTTATCATAGTCACAATTAATCAATTAATTATTAATTCGTCAAGTCTAGCTTGCTTTTACTTCTTCGATAATACTGATAATGATAAGCTGCTGTCCAAACTGCACAACCTCTCCACAGTCTCTCACCTGTTACTTTGAAAGCAGCGGTTTAAAAAAACAGCAAGCGCAAGTTTTTCATCCCTTTTTGGCTTTCTGGATGCACTGAGTGAGGACTGCGTCGGAATTTTTGAAGTTGTCAAAAAAGCGTTTTGATGCGCTTTCTGGGATTCGAGATTGTTGAAAAGGTTGAACAAAGGATCTCAACTGAATAGCGATTCGCTGCGTGAGCCAACAATCCAATTGCTCCAAAATTGGTGAAATGGCTTCACCTCTAAAGTCTCCTTCAGCCAGTTGCTGTTTTTGACACAGTTTTCCCGTCCAGCTTCGGGAATCTTTACCATAAATAGTTGCCAAGGCCAAACATTTTGAAAAGCAGTTTGACAACTTTGAGAAATTAAGCATATTACTGGACTTAACGTATGAAGTGCCTGTATCCATCAACGAATCCTCTGGAATTCGGAACCCATTGGGCAGCCTTGAAACCGGTATTCACGAAACTAATGGGCTACGGAACCCAGTGAGTTAAGCCTGCTCCGTGGATTCCGGAACCCACAAAAGGCCACTTTACCGGGCACGGAACACAAAAGTCGAGCGTGCCGGTATTCGCAAAACAGATTACCCAAATTCTATGGGTGCGATCTCTGGATTGTGCACCCAGAGACAGTTGTTATAGACGTTATTATTTCTGGACCGTTCCGGACCAAAGTTTGCACAAATACATTTTGGGGTGGGGCAAGTGACAAACTAGTAGACGACTTTTCGTCATTGATCGATGTCGATATTACTGATTTTTTTTGCAAACTTCATCTACGAGGCTGGGAGTTAGCACAGGGAGTAAGTAAGTGAGTACAGTTAGTGTCAATCACGTGTCCCTTTTCTATGCGCGCAATCGCCGCGTCAGACTTTCGCGCGCATATGGTTGGGCTTTCGAATTGGCCTTATTGATCGGAGGTCAGCATGCAGCCCTTGCGTTGCGCATGCGTACTTCCTCGGTGAAAGGAAATAGTAAATGACACATACTGTATGCTGAATATGAATATACAGGGTGCGGCAAAAGTCTGGGAGCCTAACTTTGCAGTACTGCAATTACAAATATACTGATGGTTTTGATTTCAATTTCATGCCATTTGATGCTGCGGTCATCCTCTACAGAATACACTTTATTTGGCTGGAAATGGCTGCCATATTTTTTTGTAAGAATGGAAATTACCAAACTAGTACGTTTGCAAAGCGAAAAAACCACAATTTTTAGTATTTACAATTTTTGCTGTAACTAGAGATGCTGTTGATTAATATTTTACAAAACTTCGCTGCACACAACATAGAAGAGGCTTTGCGCTATTGCATCCTAGTTTTGCTTTTGCCAGGAGCTGTTCTTGCATGAACGGAAAATAAAAGTTTGCGAATGTTAACTACGTGCCAGTGGAAGTCCGTCTTCAGAACAAATTTAAAAGCTATAGACAGGTGCTCAACAGGCACTAGAACCAAGGCTGTATTTATTGCATACGTCTTTTAAATTAGAATCTATTGAAATTCGTCCATGGGAACACTTTTTATACTTTTTAAACAATATTTTTAAGTTTTTATTCGCGCAATTGTAGCCAAAATTCCGTTATGCGACGTACACGTGCTTCTAATTGAAAATCCAATATTTTTATTCCTAAGCAATGCAAAAAATTCTTTTGGTAGTATTTTGTAGACAAATGTTTGCTCTATCACGCTGCGCATTTGCCAAGGTAAATGAAGCAGTTATTGTGAAGGTGTGAGGCAAATTCCATCACGATTACCTGCGTGCCATGACAGGTGGACTTGCCAAGATTTTGTAGGGTTGCGTGGAAGCCAAAAGAGACAGTTTTGCAATTCAAGAACTGGGCTGTATCTGCAATGGCTCGAATTATGTGTACGCCAAATTTTCCGTTTCTGGGTACTTCCCTTCTCGTTTTGTACGAAAAAGTACTAGGCTCCCAGACTTTTGCCGCACCCTGTACTATTGACAGGGCTGGGCGGTGCCGGGTTTGCTAGCTAGTTATCTATAGTTTTAATAGATGTGTTTTGACTGAAAACAGCAATTTTTTTTATTCTTTTGTGATAAATTTGGGCAGATTTGAGCGCCATCAACAAATTTCGGTAAAATTTTTACCATGAAGGTTTCGGGTGTAAATTCCGTTCGTAAACAACTATTGGCTTACTTATTAATTGATAATTAGAGCAAAACTGAGTTGAATATGTGTTGCATCATACGATGCATGCACTGCAAAGAGGCTAGGGCATGATTTGGATAAATGGCAAGTTATTCTTCTGGTACTCTCTCGCTATAAAGAATTACCACGAGTATAAGACAACAAATATCTGCGCTTTCACGCCTACACTTTCGGGATTTAACGAGACATAAGTGTGTAAATATGTATAAATATATTATCATCTAAGAGTGGTATTTAGATAACAAAGTAGAAAGCAGAAGCAAAGGTGAAGAAGAAGAAGGTACCACACCGTAAGTTTTGTTTCTGAATTCATGTTGGAAGCAAATGCTTTCAAGAGAAAAAGAGAAGCACCGAGTCTCAAATCACTAAGGCGTCAACCATTGCTCAAGCGAGCACTGTTCCTTGATGTCTCTATTGATACTCCTCCAGCAGTGGCGGTTCGCCGAGGTGGGGGGGGGGGAGGGAAGGCACGGGAATGGGCCGCGGAATTTCTTAAAGTTGCTTACAAGTCATAAAAGTGTGGTGACTTTTTTGTACTTGTAAATAGTTGATGTAATTCACAAAAAATTTGGAGAATACAACTCAGCTTTGGAAAAATTTTTTCGTGGGGGGGGGAGGCAGCCCTTTTTCTGAAACTTCGGAGTTATGGGCCCACAAAAGTTCGAAGCATATCAAAATATTTTTGGAATGCGTGGCTAAAGCTACGCACTTTCATCACAAAAATTTTTTCGCCCCCTCCCGAATGGAAATCCTGGACGCCACTGTCCTCCAGTATGCGTTCTCTTGCGAACAACTCTATCCTTATCGTGCGTGATGTCCTTCAGGTGACTACTTTGAGACTGCTGTCGAGCAATTATTGTAGCTATCCTGTGATCATAGTATAGACATCCACTTGCACTGTCAGGGTCTGGGTCAGTGCTCTCCAATGCCAATTCCGTTCTTCGGTTTGTTTGACCATGTCCTTGTCTTCTGCAACTTTATGATTGGCGATGACTTCGTCTATGTGGAACTCAGACTTCTTTGCGTCGCTGATCACTAGCGCTTTTAAGGCAACGCTTTGAATAGCACGCGTAATATTTCTGATTATTGTTATCATCATACCTTCCGTCTGATATAGTCTCAGATATACTCTCGATAAATAGAGCCATGTACTCTGGTAACCTTCACTTTGAGCGTTATGATAAACACTACCTTTACCAAAAAAAACAAAAGGCCATCCGGGGCGAAGCTCTGGTTATAATTCTGACTATATCGGAATGAATGTGAATGGAGCAAGTATAGGGAATAATATCTTTGAATTTCAGCGAAATCAAGAATTTGCGTTTATATAGTAACCCTTTCCACGCTAAATAGAATGCTTCTCTGAACGTTTTACGGAATTCAGGACAACATTTCTCACCTAACCTCTTATTTGACTAGCTTAGAAAGCTATTGGAGTTGAATAAAAACGCGAAACTGCGCTTAAATCTCGCACCGAGACTCGCGCACGTAAATGCTGATCTATCTCGTCAATGAGTGATTTTCAACGCTTGGGAAGTTGTCAGTGCTCCTCGTTGTGTCATGACGATCAGAATCATAACTTATAATAAGGGGCTAAGGGTGTTTACGTGATTTTGTGTGTGTGTCTGTCTGTCTGTCTGTAACGAAATTCATACAGCGGGTTCCAGCCAACATCCAGAGCTCAAATTTTGCATAGCGCATGCTACCAACGTAGAACTCCACCATGCAAAAGCACGAACGGATTCGCTGGATGGGTCCCTCAGAATTTGCGCGTCAAACGGGTCCACTTGGCTTCTGGCCCGCAAAATTAGGTCTGTATCAACGCTTTTTGCAAAGCCGTGGATGTATTTAGCAGGTTGATGTGTAAGTCATGGACTTTAGACCAAAAAGTGACCAAAGGTTTGCTACTTTACGAAAACGACGCCAAAAAGAAGTGTTCCCGTAAATGGTCAATCCGCCGTGGATTTACCTGAGCATTTAAAAAGATTTTTGCATAGAGATGTAGCTCACGGTAACTATTGTTTTCATGGCGACTACCAAGCCAAAAAAAAGTTTGAAAAGCTATTCAAACTTGCATTTGTTCTTCTGCGAAAAGTTACATCCACTCGAAATCACCGATTTTACATAAAAAAGCTTTTAGAATGAATAGTTGTTTACATTTTATTCGCGATAGTCAGCATTGCGCGGTGGATTTCAAAGCCATTTTTAGGCGAGGATAAGTAAGGCATATAGAGTAGAACCAGTGCGAGCCTCTGCGAAGCAGAGCTGACGCACTGGCGACTAATAACGCTGAACGGGTCCGTATGAGAATAAAAATGCCAGTGTCACCTCTGCTTTTTGGAGGCTTGCAGTGAAGGTTGTGGAAAGCCCGATAATACAGAGTTTCGTTTGAATCCACAATCTGAGCATCAAGACCTTATGATAACGGGCTAAGGGTTGTTTACGTGTTTTTGTGTGTCTGTGTGTCCCTCTGTTACGAGATTCGTAGAGCGTGTTCTAGCCAGCGTTCTAAGCCCAAATTGCACAGCGCATGCAACCTTCATGAAATCCAAAATGCAAAAGCAGGGATAGATTCGTTGAGTGGACCCCTTAGAAATTGCGCGCCAAACGGATCCATCTGGCTTCTGTCCCGCAAAATTGGGCCCGTATCCACTTTTTGCGAAGTCGTGGATGTATTTGATAAGCAAAAGTGCGAGCGCGATGGACATTATCCCGAGAAGTGGTCGAAAGTTACTACATGCGAAAACGGCGCCAAAAAGAATGGTTGCGTAAATTGTCAATTTGCCAAGGTTCTAGCCAAGCATTTAAGAAGATTTTCGCACAAAGATGTAGCTTACGGTGAATGTTGCCTTTATGAGAATTACCAAGCCATGACAAATTCAAAAACCTATTCAAATTTGCGTTTGTCTTCCTGCGAAAAACACGCGAAATCACCGATTTCAAGTGAATAAGCTTTCTAAATGAGTAGTTGTTTACATTTTATTCGCGGTATTCAGCATGGTGCGGTGAGTTCCAGAGCCACATTTACATTTTACGAGAATGAGAAAGGCACATAGATAGTAGAGCCAGTGCGAGCCTCTGCGAAGCAGAGGTGACGCACTGGTGGTATATAACGTCGCAAGGTTTCGTTGGGATCCCGCGAAGCGACCAGAGCCAATTGCCCCGTCGGCTCTGGCGTATCCGCTGCTCATCTGCGTCTCCGCGCGCCGCGCTACCTCGCTACCTCAAGCGTGAGGCACGGGGTATTTGGTATTTGGCTCTGGTACCCTTTTTTCGTTGTTTTGTACCCAATTTTAGCAAGCTATACATCATATTGAAGCTATTGATCTCTGCTTTCACGCTGACAACGTCCTAAAATGACATTTTTTGATTTGAACGGGAAATCCGGCAAAAACTTTGCTTTAGAAATTCTCTTGTCTTTCCCCTAGTTTAAGTCTTTTCACGCAATTTTTTCGTGTATCCTATAGATCTTGCTTTTGTTTATAATGTAGACAACCACCCAGCCCTTATCTCTTCGATTATGGTGGAATTTTTTGCGAAAAATCGTAAAAAGTGCGTTCTTCTTTACCTTGTTTTTCAGTGCTCTCGCAGCATTTTTTTTCAGCTTGAACGATTATTGCTCCGAATGATGAGTGATACAATTCAGACAACGTCTCAGAAAACGAAAACCACAATGCGAGGGTAAAAATTCAAAGAAAGCCCAAAAACTAGGTTGGCTTTGTCGCGCATTAGTTGATAAGAACAAAACTCGCGTTTTCAGAACTAAATTCTTGTTCATCTTCTCTTGAGACTTGTTACTTCAAAACATAGTTGTTTTTGGAATGAACACAAAGAAAAAACTAGCTTTTTCTCGTTTTCCCACGTGTTGTGGATTACGTGATCCTGGAGCGAAAACCTGCAGTGCCGTCAAATGAAAGATTTCAAACTTGTTGCAGTGTTTCTATCCGATTTCAAGGAATTTTTTTGCTTTTACTAAATGTTTTGGATCTTAATTTCTTCTCTGGTTTTATAAGTACAACTTTCAGTTCTTATGAGGGGCAGATAATCGAACAACCTTCACTTTTGAGGCGCTGTCTTTGAAATATCGAAGGTGTTGTCTCAGAGGGATGAGCTTTGAGATAACATCAGCTTGCTCGAACCGGTTGTCTTCTGATATTTGAGGTAAGTTTCGTAGGCCAGCAGTATCAGCTCTCATCTGTGCTGTAATCAATCGGCGGTGTACAGTGTACCATTGCTTCGGTCCAACGATGTGCAGCAGCGATGATCCGTAAGTAAACTGAATCAATCCAATGTAATGGTGGAACTGCGAATATCAGAGGAATTCTTTCTTTTTCGATTTCACCGAGGTTTCTTTCGATAGCGATAGACTTCGGTCAAAGCGGCAAATCGCATTTGCGTATCGTTCGGCACTTTGTGCAACAACACTGCACCAGCTGCATAATCCAAAGCATCAGTAGCGACCAGTTCTTTAAACGAGGATTCGAGTTGATCAGGAGCAGATCTGAAGCGAGAACTTCCTTGGCATGTAGAATGCTTTCTAGCATTCTTCTGTTCATTTAGGGGCAACACTTTTGATTAGCTTGTTTGATGGTGCTCGCAGTTGACGCATTTCGACGATAAACGATTCCTAGTAGTTGATCATTATCAAGCAAAGGCGCAACTCCACAGTATTGGTCAGTGTAGAGGTTTCGCAACCACGTCAACCTGTTTTGGGTCTGGATGGCGTCTTTCGTTGTTTATGATGCATCCAAGATAGCAAATCTCTGGCATCAGAAAGTCGCACTTTTCCAGCGTGGAACGACGTGGAAGCCGTATACTTCGTTAAACTGGACAGCGCGTACGAATTTTTGCAGTGCTCTCTCCGTCTTCCTGTTGCGATGATATTGTCCTAGTATGCGGCTAATCCTTCCTGTCTATACTAAGTCTATGACCTGCTGAAATGTGTCTCATGACAATTCGACTTTGAAGGTAGGCGATTGTAACGACACAATTTTTATTTGTATTGGTCGTCAACAACTTGTTTCAGTCAACAACTTGGAAGCTTCTTTGACTTGAACCTGTAGATATGCATCCGTCAAGTCGATCTTAGAATGCTTCCTCCATTTGAGTTCGTGAACAGTCCTCCGCGGCGGGCACAGGATGCTGGTCCACCTAAAACGCATCACTCGATCCTTTTGAAAAGTCGAAACATAAACGGATTCGCATGTTCTTCTTCTTGACGACCATACGGGTCCTGTCCACTCTTTATTTCGTCGCAGAAATAGCTCCCGCGGTACCGACCAATCGATTTCTGCTTTTATTCGCTGCTATCCTCTTCTTCTTGAAAACACAAACTGTAATCTTATATATAAAGCTGAATGTCTGTCTGTATGTATGTCTGTCTGTATGTATGTCTGTACGTATGTGCGGAATAGAAATTTTTATTTCTGAACCGATCGGGACCAAACTTGGCACACATATACTTCGGGGCAGGGAGCGTGTCATAGGCTGCGCTCCCTGCCCCGAAGTGTATGTGTGCAAAGCTTGGCCCCGGGCGGAGCCGGGTTTGCCATCTAGTGTCTTTTAAAAAACACAAACTGTCATGTCTTTTGAGAATAACTTTGCTTTGATCTTCGGACATTTTCCTAGTCCCTTTGAAGGGTTTTTCGCGTTGATTTTCCAAATCGGCCACGTTGTGACGTGCTTCTTCTTTGTGAACCACCTCCGGCAGTTTTAGTTCTTCAGTTCCTGATAAGCTGGTAGCACAATACAACACTCCAGCTCCAGTAGACTGGTTTCTTCGGTGACGTACTGTCTGTTTCAACCCGGACTAAAAAAACGTAAAGGATCCGCCATGCGCAGAACGGACTCTACTCCATAGTCGAGAAGGTTACCGAGTGCGTGCGAGCCTATTACAGTGACTTGCGGGGACCAGCCCCTTATCAAATCAGTGCTTTTATCATCCTCTCTGGTACCAATTTGCCGGTCCCGGTGGTAGAAGGCATGGTTGGCCCAGTCAACCCGGACTAGGCGAAGCATTTCACGTGGAGCAACGCGTCCGCATCGATGGAGGCTTTGCGAGCACAGCCTGCCATTTTGTGACACAAAGACTTGTGTGAATGAAGAGACGCAGACATGAGTTGTTAACAGATATGTCATAGTAGCTAAGAAACAGCAACCTTGCGTGGCAGACTTCCGCCAATCCAGTTTCCACCTAAACTGGGTTGAAACTTATTGTAACGCGTCCCTTTTTGAAAATCAACTTCCCTGTTACGCAATTTTTCATAAAAATTTACTTGCAAGTTTACCGCGTATCATCATCGGCTTCTCGTCTGCGGTCTTCCTCGCATGACGCACGGTCCCAGGGCCAAAGATCCTATCTTCTCCCACGTGATATCACTCAATCAGAGCTAACTCCTAGCTGGAAGCGTTTACTACATCATTCGATGAGACGCAAGATGATTGCGCGCTTTTGCAGCATCGAACCCTACATTCTCAAACTGCCTCTTCTGTGGAGGATGATTTCGTGCGAAAGACAGGAGGCAAGGACAGCTTCTTTTCTAGTGCGTCTCTGCATGCTAAAACATTTTCTTATTTTTCTCACACAAGATATCGCGCATGTCTGTACCGTCCATTTTCAACTCGATGTGATTCTCACGTCGTCACATCTTTAACGAGACCTTCGACTGATAATTGCACGGGTTTCTATGGATCTCTAATCTTCAAATCATAAAGTCCCTGCTGCGCGAGGAGCGGCATCCTTCTTTATGGAGGGATCGCGGACGAATGTGGCTGCGGCTTTTTCGTCTTTGGGAGACGCCGCTTCCCCCGCTGCAGAATTTTTTGTGCATACGGGACTAAGTGGACGCCCTGGAGTGGATGATCCCGGAGAACGTTACAAAATATAGCTATTTTATCGCCGCGTACTCAGGCCTTTTGATTCGAACGTCTTTGCTCGTCCGCTAGTTCCTATTCGCATGCTCCCGGGGGCACATATATTGACGTTAGCGGCAGAGATATGACCTTGAGGCACTCGGCACTCATACCTTCGGTGAGTATTTTCTTCGAGGTAAACAGCAAGTTCTGTAGATTGCCGACTGTTTCTTCAACATTGGTTTTATGTGGCTTCTTCAGCAGGGCATTACTTGCATAATTTTGATACGTTTCCTCATCGAGCTTCATGGAAATGAGATCCCGTCTTTCAGGTAAAACAGCATCACAACTTGCCCATTCCTATCACACCAATACGCGAATGTGCTTTGAGAACGAACCTTTGTACTTCTTGAATAGTTGATCGTGTTGGTCCTTCGCAGCATCCGGTGGTAGCATTTTGGCATCTGGCAAGTCTAGCAAACAGTGCCTTAATCTCTCCCTGCAGCTTCATTTATTTTTGTTGGTCCCTTATTTACTCTTGTTGCAGCCTCTTTTCTTCTTGTTGAAAACGTATGTTCAGTCATCATTGTCATGTTTTCTTCCAGCTGAAATGCTTGCCCCTGCTTTTGCTTCATGGCCTCCGACACATAATCCGCTCTTTTTGGCAATCACTCCGCCCCCTGTGAATACATTTTTTGTGAAATACTGAAGAAGCTTCATTTCTGTCTATGAACTTCTTTGCTGTCCCTGATCGGTGGAGCTTCTTCTTGTCTTTGATCCTGATCGTCAGTTGTTTTCAGATACAGTAAACAGCAGACAAATTGTCTGAGAGATACGAAAATACAACTCTTACGCATTGGCGTACATATCGCAGTTGGCTAAAAACAGCACAATAATAAACACAACAGAACGCACGCATGATTAAGGGTACGTCGCCGCCGCAAGGATCACAGGTGCTAACGATACAATGAGAAAGCGAATTTAAATGCAATGCGGGCAGCTTCGTGAGAAATTGCCAGTGTATGCTAAACACAGCAAAAGCTATTTTATGACAATAGACTGAAAGAGAAAGAAGAGAAATAGAGAAAGTTGTAATCGTTCAAAGTTTGAGGTGTAGAAACAAATACCTCCTACAAGGAATACCAACATTAGTCTGCGATTGAAGATGAAATGCATATCAGTAGACACATCTTTGAGCGCTGATTTCAAATCTGCTTTCCTTTTTTGCGTAACCACTCTCCGAAAGAAGTTGTGGGCGTTTGAATGTCCAAATTTGCCAAGCATTGACTGACTT
This sequence comes from Cylicocyclus nassatus, assembly GCA_958299035.1. Taxonomy (NCBI): domain Eukaryota; kingdom Metazoa; phylum Nematoda; class Chromadorea; order Rhabditida; family Strongylidae; genus Cylicocyclus; species Cylicocyclus nassatus. Next base: position 38,591,396 of record CATQJL010000112.1, read on the forward strand.
AAAATAAGAAAAGCTCTAAAACAATACCTATGCGATTTCGACCGGCTTTGTTCATTCCATGGAAACAGTATGCTCGATACAAAACTGATTTTCTAATTTTCGGTGGTATTATAAAGCTTTTCGCCAACTTTAAGCCATATGAACCGTGACGATATTGGACGTTCAAATGTTCACAACTTCTTTCGGAAACTTATTCTACAAAAAAGAGGCAAAGGCAGACTAGGTATCAGCGTTTAAAGGCGCGTCTGTTGATATACATCTCATCTTCAATCGCCAATTAACGTTGGTATCCTTCCCTTATAAGAGGGCAGTAACAAACACTCGGTGCTCTCGTGTACGAGCGTAAGTGCATATCACTCTAGTGTTAAAATGTGATTGAGTAGGTGAGGTCAAATACCTAGCTTACACATACAGACTTATTATACCACAAAACTAGTAGCAGCCCCTAAATCTAACGAGCTTGGATGCTGAAAAGATTTTAAATTGTATAACGCAGTCTTCAATTGCTTTTCGAGATATCATCAGAAGTCACTAAAAGTTCGAGATATCATCAGAAGTCACTAAGCGATCAATCGAAAGCAACAAGTACCAGTTTCCGTTCTAGGGATTCCCCGTCAAGATCGGTGTTTAGAAGTGCGGAGACCACGGTATGTCAGAATTTACTCATCAATTTATCTTGATAACAAAAACAGTGATTTTATCAGTAAGATTATTTTTGTATAAAGATTATTTTGCGTTCAAAATCAAAAAAAAAATCATAAAAATCGAAGGTTTGAGTCGGCCAGAAAGTTTTTTGCTTTTTTAACTGTCGTGAAGGTACCGACTGAGCGCTTGAGTATCAGTTAATTTAGTTTCATTCTTTTTCTAATCGGTACGTTCTCTTCTGATGCTTGCTTTGATAAAATGTGAAATACCTTCGGATCTATATATTACAAGTTTTTTATTTTAACCTTCAAAAGAGCAAATAAAACTTAGAGTTGTGCTTGTGCTATCTCTTCTTGTTGATTTGGATTCTTCTGATTATCTCCTTCAAGCTATCAGTAATCATTCGCTTATAAAAGGAACTTCGCTTTTGAATGATTATAGTACAAAAGCACACTGGAGTTCTAACAAACGATTACTTGAAGCGATTCAGCTTGTATTCTTTATATTTCGTAAGATAATCAGCATTATCCATGAAGTGCAGTTTACTTTGGGCTCATGCTTTTAGTTCTATTGAAAAAAACCTACAAGAGAAGTTTTGTAAGAATTTGAATAGTAGAGTGGAAGTATCAAAAAGCAGTACCGAATAACGCAAAATTTTCTCCGTTAATCCACAATCCAATCTTTACGATCTGTTGTTAAAATAACTGGAAATCAGGAATGTTGGCATGCTGAAAGTAATGAGTGGAAGATTAGGACAATCGTCAAGAATTTTTTGAGGAAGGCTTGTTTGAAACCATGCTTCTTAAGAATAAACTGCATTGATGCATTTATCATTGAATGCTCCTTCTCCTCCGTTTCACGAGATTTTGCTATAGTCCAAGAAAAAAAATTGAAATCTTGGAACAAAATTTGGTTGAGTTCTGAAAAAGGAGCTGCATGGAGTTGGAAGTCTGATAAAATCTGTGAAAGTGAAAAAACGATAAAAGCGAGTTACACAAACTTTCTTGATTAATAGTACGGTCAATGAGGCGGATTCACTTTGTATGAATCTGCAAAGAATTTTGCTTACTGAAGATGATCAAAAATGTTGTAAGGTCATCCCATAAGTCGTGCATCAAAGTTCTATAAAAATGATTGAAGTACTCAAAAAGCAATCAGATTTTTGAGTAGTTTTTTTTTCAAAATAATGTTTGTTAAGTGTTGTATTATTCACACAAAAATCAGTTTGAACCAAAATGAAAGTCGCAACTTTTGGTAGAGGGGTCTTATCAACAAAAGTTTTTTTTTACATAGAGAAAGTAGAAAAGGCAAATTATGAAGTGAATCAAGTTCCAGCGGAAATACATTTGTATCCCTCTATCAGCTATCACTGTAATCTTCCAGCGATAATGTTTGCTCCAAGAACCGCTAGGAAGCGGAAAATTTGACTTTCAGAACAACTTGGACTAAAACAGTTTCATCAAAAATAGAGCTTTATAGGTTTCAAAATCTAATAATAAAGCCATCCGCGCGTTCTTTCACAACGCGCGGTCTTCACTCGAAGTTTTGGTGAAAGATGGTTTTCCGGACACGTTTTTTTTGCGATTTGTAATAGGATGACTGGCTTTTCATGTAAAACACCAGCATTGCATGAGAGATACAAGTAGTTTAGGAATGTTCTGGGGTTTGAAAAAGAAGACGAAACAGGCGTTATGCCGACAAAGACAAATAAAAATGTTGAAATTCAAAGTAGTTAGGAATGGCTTCTGTCTGTTTTATGATTGTAATGTTTTCCTTCTCGAAAATATCACAATGTGTAATGATTTCTGTCTCATTTTTTTTTTGATTTTTCTCAGTATTATTTTACACGGTGTTTTGCAAAATGTTTGAATGCATTTGACAGCTTCAAGAACGCTCTATCAAGTTCCTCGCTTCTGTTTCTCAAAAGACCTAATGATTTGAAATAGTTTTCCAGCATTAAATTCAAAAAAAAACTAAAGAGGAAAAAAATCCATTTTTGACAACTACATTACCGCGCCTTCTAAATTGTTCAAAATGCGCACGAAACAGCTCGAAAAATCTGCTGTGCTTGAAGAAAGAATACTATACCTTATGCAGAGAGTAGTGACGGCCTATGCACCGCAAGCGGGATGTGAAGATGCGGAGAAGGAAGAATTCTGGCAGCAACCTGATAGTATGTCGATACCAGAAGAAGATATGTTACTGATCGGTGCCAATTTTAATGGACATGTCGGAGAGCAACGAAGTGGTATACAGAAGTGCCATGGAAACCGCGGATACGTCATCAAGAAGACCAGCCACCTCGTCAGGAACGCCAGTGGTGACCACAAGTCGCAGACAGACTTCTGGAGTATACGGTACAGCGAGCTCAAGTACGTGAAGGATAACAAAGTCATCTCAGATGAAGAATCAACATCGGCCATTAATACTGGATCTCAATATCCCAATAGACAGGAGAAGAAGGGCGATGACCGAACATGAAGTACGCATCAAATGGTGGAAGCTTAAAGTTAACGCCCACACCAGAACGCCAATGGAAACTGCCCTGCCTATAATTCAAAGTGATCTAAACCACTCCTGGATGCTTTTGAAGGACAATTTTCATCAGATAGCAGGGGACTTTTAAGCCGCACGAAGCCCGAAAGATAGAAGCTCGAGAAAGAAACATGGTGGTGGAACGAAGAAATGCAAATCGTGGTAAAGAACAAGAAGGCGGCATACAGAACATGGCAGAAGACACGTTCAGAAGACGCTCACCGCAGGTACATGGAAGCGAAACGAGAAGCCAAGAAAAGTATCAGAGAAGCTAAAGAAGCATATGTAGCTGAACTATACAGGAAGCTGTACGCTCGCGAAGGCGAGCGAGAAATCTATCAAATTGCCAGAAGAAGAGCCAACGCTACAAAAGACATCGAACACTTCCACAACATCAAGGATGCACACGGAAGAATGCTGAGGAAGCCACAAGAGATAAACGAAAGATGGAGAGCGCGCTTCGCAGAGTTGGTGTCCGCTAAACCAGAATACGCGTCTACCCTAACAGCCGATCCTGTGAATGGACCACTACCAGCTATTACAGAAGCAGAAACCGCGCAATAATGAAGATGAAGAACGGCAAGGCGGAAGGTCCAGACAACGTCTCCAATGACTTCTGGAAGGGGTGTGGAGTCTCGTGGCTTACACGACTTCAGAACCAGATAATGGAATTTGGGAATATGCCAGACGAGTAGTACAGGAGCACGACCGTACCAATATGGAAGAACAAGGGCGACATAGCCGACCGCTGCACGTACAGACCACTAAGATTCATGTGTCACACGCATAGTTGCGATAGGGGGAGTGATGGATCTTACCCCCTTCACTTTGAGGCCAAACTCCCGATGACCCCCTTCACCTGGGCTGAGATTGGTATCGTACTCTGAGAATATGATAAAAATCGTTATGAAAAGCAGGCTAGGTACCTCAAACAACAAGTACACTCATAAATTTACTAAAGAAACGGTATTTATGTTTATTTATATTATTTATTTATCCTCGTAGCATTTTGGAGAGAAGAGAGTAAGTACACAAAATCACTTAATTTTTGAAGCACATAAAATCTCTCATATCTCGCGGCACAGAAGACCTAGAAAAAAGTCGACGGTCTACGTCGATTCTCCATGATCTCAGCTTTCGAATGGTATACAGCATGTTAGGGCTTCTTTGCTTCCCGGCTCTAAAAATCATTTTCTCCGGTAACCGATAAAAGCCAATACATTGGTGGAGCCGGATTGGAGCAAGCTAATAGTAAATATCTCCACCCCATTTTTGAAAACTGGTCCGTTTTTTCGCCCAGCAACCTATATACCATTCGAAAGCTCAGGAAAAGGGGATTCGACCTAGACCGTCGACTTCTTTCTAGCCCCCCTCTACCGAGAGATACACTGCATTTTATCTGAAAACATGGTCATTTTCAACAGCAGATTTCTGCCAAATGAAGACCTAATCACTGCTGCTTATCTATCTGTGTTAAAGAGCAAGTCTTCATTAACAAACGTAGACCGTCGACTTTCTCGTAGCATTCATTTGGAGAGCAGAAAGTGAGGACACAAAATCAGTTAATTTTTGAAGCACATAAAATCCCTCATATCTCGCGGCACAGAAGACCTAGAAAAAAGTCGACGGTCTACGTCGATTCTCCATGATCTCAGCTTTCGAATGGTATACAGCATGTTAGGGCTTCTTTGCTTCCCGGCTCTAAAAATCATTTTCTCCGGTAACCCATAAAAGCCAACACATTGTATAGGTCGTCCCGAAAGTTTTTGAGCACAATTTTCAAAAATTCATAACTTCTGATTTTTCCAACCGATTTGACTGCTTTCATTTTTATGTGAAAGGGTAAATCATGCTCTTTATAATGACATCTCAGCTGCTCAGTAATGGTCATCTGTTACATAGATAGAAGCTCAAAACCAAAATCACTCAAAATTTGAATTTTTGTGTAGGGTCATAAAAAATCAGAAACTTGCAACAAAAATCGGAGCAGTCGGTATTGCAGGTCCTTTCACCAGCTCTTTCTAACAGTGCAAAGTTTGCTCCGATTGAGCGTCTCCATGAAAAGTTATGATTTCCGAGCAAGCAATACAAAAAGGCGAATTTGTTTATTTTGGCATTTTTCAGGGAAATCATAACTTTTCATGGAGACGCTCAATCAGCGCAAACTTTGCACTGTTAGAAAGAGCTGGTGAAAGATCCTACAGTACTGAATGCTCCGATTTTTGTTGCAAGCCTCCGATTTTTTATGATCCTACACAGAAAATTAAAATTTTTACCATTTCTCTTCTATCGCTCCTATCTATGCAACAGATGACCATTACTAAGCAGCTGAGAAGTCATTATAAAAAGCATGACTTACCCTTTCACATAAAAGTGAAAGCAGTCAAATCGGTTGGAAAAATCAGAAGTTATGAATTTTGAAATTCAAGCGCAAAAACTTTCTGGACGACCTAATAAGAGCGAGGTGGAGCAAGTTAATAGTAAAAAATGTGCTGATTGACATCGTCATCAGCACTAACGGGAATGTGAGCGAACACGTCTATTTGAGCGTCCTTATCGTTGTTATATGTTCATGTTTTTTTGGGGGAGATTGGTAAATTTCCACACCTTCACACAAAAACCTGCCCATTTCTGGAATCTATACTCTGTAAACCTAGTGCTGAAGAAGGTCACTTTCATGAAAACGCTCTAGACTCACCTTACCTAATTTGCAGAGAAGGTGGTTGGGTTCAATGAATCAAAAACTTTAAGACATTCAGAAGAATAACATGTTATTAAATTATCCCTCAATGTTTTGGAAAGGTTGGCAGTTTGAAGAAGAAACGGCAGGCAAAATACTTTACAAAATCGCAGATGACTCGCATGTGTTTCAGTTCGATAGCGAGGCAGAAGGAGAATCTTACGCCGACGAAAATGTTGTCGACATTGACACAGAGTTGACAATTGAGTGAAACTCTCTGATTTCCTGCATAAGGAATCCAAGCAGATTGTCTAGTTTCAATGAGGAAATGTCCAGGAAGTCCATTGCTGATCTTCAGGTTGCTGAAGAATTCAAGGCTGCTAAATTCACAAACATGGATATGAACAAAAGGAAGGTGTTAGTACAAAGCATAGTTACTGCATTTAAATCCCGGCTGGAGTGCGAATCCAACTCTGTGCTTTATGCTTTTGGAAGTTATTCGCCTTGTGACATTATGACCTATGATGTTGAAAAAAAACCAACGCGCAGCATAATATCTACTTTTTTTCGGCTATTCCGCAGATGCTGTTGAAGAAGAAGTTGAGCAGCTTTCCCGTCAGTTAACAGTAAGTATGCCAGAGGAGGTGAAGCCAGAGTTCGAAAAGGCCCATAAAGTATGCACTATTTCCTTCTCGTGTTGTGAAAGCATATGCGATCTGGCTCTTTTCCCATTACTTACCGCAAAAATCTGATGGACTTACTAGCAAAGCTAGTTTCCATTCCGACTAGCACGGCAGAGGTGAAGAGAGAAATTTTCTATCCACTCTGTTATCAGAGCACAACGCAGAAGTCGTACAACGATAGAGCATCTAAGCAAATACTTAAGATTTGTCAACCTTATACTAAACACATTGTTATCTAAAAACTTCATTTAAAGGATTGGTATAAGTGGTCCAGACAGGCTGTTACCGTATGACTTTTTGAAATATCCTAAAAGATGGTATGAAGTAACTGGTCACCTACCTGCTGACTTCCTTGTGCTACCAGAGGGCCAGGAAAAAAATCACAAAAGTGCTTAGAAGAAGAAGAAAGTTTCAAATCCATTTTTGACTTAGAACGCTTTGCACGCAATTCTACTTCCACTCCGATGACCTTTTGGAGGAAGAAGAAGATTTTTCAGGCACCGAATTTGTTGTCTCTGACGTTAGCGATAGTGATATTGTTGATGATGATGCGCAGGAAATGAAGTTGTTCCTAACTTGTACATCTTTTGGGATAAACCTTACTGCTTTTTTTGTTGATGCAATGAAACAGGAGCACAGATCTTCACAATAGATTTTTTCAAAATTTTTAAATTTCTTTTGAAAATTTTTAAATTTTTTTTCAATTTGTGCCTAAATAAGGTACAATAGGAGCTTTTCATACCACGCTTTCTTACCTTTTCTCTCTTCCTCCCCCCCCCCCTAGACTCACATACCCCCTTCACCCTGGAAGGTCGGGAACAGCCGAGACCCCCTTCACCTGGGGAGATCCCGGCTCCCCCTATCGCACCTATGGTCACACGTGAAGATCCTCGAAAAAATACTGGAAAAGCGGCTTCGAAATACCATACATCTGGCTCCCCACCAATGCGGCTTCGTGAAGAGATGCAGTACAACCGATGCCATCCAAACCGTCAGAATAATGATGGAAAGAAGCAGAGAAAAGCATGGGAGCTTCATGCGGCATTCCTCGATCTAAAGGAGGCGTTCGATAGAGTACCACATCACATAATATGGTGGAAACTACGGAAGCAGAGGTGCCAGAAGAATACGTCAGTTGGATCAGACTGATATATAAAGGAGTCACCAGTCACATACAAACAGCAGCAAGACGCTCACACTTTTCCATATAAGCATCGGCGTGCATTAAGGCTCCGTATTGTCAATCTCTTCATCACAGTCGTGGATATAGTAAGAAACTTCATACACCCACTCCCATGGTCCGTTATGTACGCAGATGATGTAATCCTGATGGCGGAAGAAGGAGAGAATTGGAGACTGATGTGCAGATGTGGAAAACGCAACTCGAACTGCACGGTCTGAAGATCAGTACCGCGAAGACAATACATGGAACTGGGACGTCAAATGCCAGAAACGATCCAGAGCGCAGACACAGCAATCAAGAAGACCACGTCGTTCAAGTACTTGGGGAGTCGCGTCTCAGCAGATGGCTCGCTTCACGACGAGATAAACGGCCAGATAAGCGCAGATTGGTTGAAATGGAGGAGCCCAGCAGGAATTTGTGGGACAAACGGATGTCACAAAAGCTGAAATCACAAATGTATCGCACAGTAATCCGTCCAACCGGGTTGTGCGAGTGTTGGCTAAGCACACGTAACGACGAGGGGAAGCTTGGTGTGATAGAAACATTTGTGCTACGATGGACGATGGGTATGACCATGCTCGATCACGTCATGAATGATACAATACGAACCACGATGAAAGTAGCTCCGATAGTCAAGAAGCTACAATAGCGGCGACTTCGATGGTACGGGTACGTGAGAAGACGAGAAGAAGAACACATCACAAGATTAGCAATGTCAGTGAATGTTCCCGGAAAAAGACCACAAGGAAGAGCAAAGCTAAGATGGATGGACCAAGTCAAAGCAGATCTCAGAGAACTTATTAGATAAAATTTGAGTCGTAGATAGAGAAGAATGGAAGAGACTGACAAGAGCAGCAGACCCCGTATAGGGACAGATGCAAGGATAAAAAACTACACTTTATGCAGCGCTTCAGGAGTTGTTCAGTGGTGAGCTAAAATGTTTTGAAAATTTTCTCTGTAAACTTTATAAAGTCTGATAACGTCTTTCATGTTGACGTTGGGCATCTGAGGGCATTCCTTAGAGTGGAAGGTAGATGGACAATCCAGAAAAGACAGGGATGGTCTGTTTTCACAGGATTATCGAATTCATAGGTCAATTACTAAGAAAATTCAAAGTTTGGGGGCCGCACAGCTTAGGTACGTGAGATGACGAACATTACTGCGATAAAGCTTGCTTTGCCGTCTTTTAATTGACATCGAAAAGACGGTAGAAGTTAGGGAACAGGCGCAAACAGTGACAGTACAAATATAAAAGTCCAGTAGGTTGTTTTATTTGTTGTCATGCTTGTTGAATAAGTTTTGAAAATGGAAAACGGGAAAGTTTGGAAAGAAAAAAGATGTCGAAAATGGATTTCTTGCCTCCTCGATTTCTTTGTTTTGATGCCAGAAAATCTTTTTGAATTTCCTGCTAAAAAGAGAACCATACTTAGTGTCCGTGGCCATTTGAAATGAAATGTACATCATTACACTTGTCTTCGAACGTTGATTCCGAATCTGACTTCCGCTTCTGCTAATCATTTCTCTGAAAACAGTTATGAAAGATTTTCGCGCAAAATTTGGCTACCGAGATATGATAGGAACACCAATACCGCCGGTAGCTGTGACGTAGTGGCTAATGCGATAGCGTCACAAGTTGATGCAGGTGTAAATTCAGATCCTTTTGTGGTTTTCAGTTTTGCATTGCCTCAGTTAAGCTTCTTTTTGAGAGTTAGGTTTCCTCGAGGTAAACGCATGCCCTTACTCTCTGAAAATTTAACGAGGAGTCATTTTTATATGAGTGTTTCCTACATTTATTCCAAAAGGTGCCTATAAAAATGAAGATGAACGGAAATTAAGTGCATGTTAATATGTACCTCGCGCGGCCAAACTTGGCGCGAAAATCTTTCATAACTTCTTTCAGAAAAACGATCAGCAGAAACGGAAGTCAGGTAACGGTATGCATTTTATCTCAAAAGGCCACTTACTAGTATCGTTCCCCTGTAAGTTGAATGTGACGCATATTGATCTGCAGAGCAGACTTAGGCTTTCACATGCATATAAACATTAGTCAAAACACCGTGCAAAATTTTAAGAAAAAATTAAAAGAAAGAAATGGGACAAAACTTGTCGCGGATTCCAATAAAAGCCGAAATGCATAATCGTTCAAAAGCAGATCGCACGCGCAGTCTAGGGTTAAAATAAGAACTATGCCCACAAATACGCTGGCTTTCATTTATAAGACCTGCTTCCAAGGATAACGTGAAGACTGGAGTATCACGGGGACCTGCCTCCAGCGTTGCTGGCTCGCAAAGTGGATCCACAAATGCCGTCCTCGCCAGCAGCAGCAGCACGGTAACATACACAATAACGAAAATTCTGGTAACGGGATCAGAATGAACTTTTAGGGACAGGTAGTCTTACCCACACCAACTACCCTGACGGGTACCTCTGCAGGTTCGACCTTTCAGGTTTGTGGTCAGGTCCTTCCTTGATAGGTGTCCGTATTAAAATCTTGTTTGAGTCATCGTACGCCACTACGTCCACTCGACCAAATGTAGCGCGGAGTGTCACACATGTCCCCATGTGCGAAGGCCAGTTGGAAATTTATCAGCTAGTGGTTTTTGTTGTGTGATATAGCCAATTTCTTCGGGATGTTTTCTAGGTTTACTATTTGTTTTTTATGTTTACTATTCAGATGCCGGCAGAACCCCGCCACTGTGCTCGCCGCCGCGCCTTATGGATGAAGTCATGAAGCCTTCTCAAAGTGCAATCTGACAGCAGCAACTATTATGCATGTTCCAGTACTTTTGTGTTTGATAAATCAATATGGAATATGACATTAATAAATGTTTAAGGTTGTGTACACAAGTTTCCTCACAAAACCTTTTTTTGGATGAGTCTGATTTGCAAAATTCTATTGGTTGTTGCAAAAATAATGTCCGTTTTGCAAATTTTCACTTTGGAAGGCTATAACTTCGTTCAGTCTCCATATTTTTGAACGCAGTCAAGATCATCAGAAACATCAAACCTTTCTTAATTTAGCGCGCCCCTGCCCATACTGATATCGCAAAAGGGAAGAAAACCATGCGTCAGAAAACTGAAAGTTTTTCTCTTAAAAACCTCGTCTTCAAGAGCTTACAACTCCCTTCAAGCTTTGTCCCTATGTCTGCTAATTAGCTTATTTTATAGCCGCAGGCCAATAGTATAGGTGTGTATAGAAAAAACTCCAACGAAGGAGTTCTGCGAGAAGAAAAGATAAAAATTCAAAAATGTTCACTCTTCAAGCCTATTTGTTGTAGGCTTGTAAGTGCCTAAATATGAAAATTTGGAATTCTTCGCGCACTGAATAGCTAAGTTTCTCTTCAAATAATGTAGTTAAGGTGTGCTAACTTCAAGCTTACAGAGATGGGCGAAGCTTTGGCGATTACCGTAATTATGAGAAATTTCTGACCCATAGAATGCCAGCAGCGAGTGTCTATTTTGACGCGTCAATTTCTCAGCCCACATTTCTCCAAAAATCTACATAAGCATGCAGTAGGTAAGCAATGTTCATTCAATACACTTGCTATGTTTTCAGAAGAATTCGTTTATTTCCTCCTGAACTGTGGTCAAGAAAGTGGAAGCTATGAGATTCTGACTTTGAGTGCGGATGCGGAAAATGCTGGTGAAATTTGCACAAGTGAGGATAGCAGCTTAATTTTACCGCCATGAGAAAGTACATGAAGAGAGCTTTCCAGTGATATGCAGATGCTATATCGAAAAAGAAAGTCTGATGGGAAAAAAGTTGCTTGGAATATAGGTCTAGAAAAACGGACATTATTTTTGCAACAACCTAATACTAAGTCATTGTTTGGACTAAAAGGACAGGAGCCTGCCTAATTTCAATAGCAGTCACATGTTGCAAATAGTTTACTTGAGCCAACCGTTCAAAATAAACTCTGCTCTATTCTGATATCGTGATGCACGCACTTCTTCTCCCAGTTATCTTATCGCGGGACTGATAGAGAACCAAGTCAAATGAACATCTGCAGTCCGCACCTTTATGTTAAAATTTGATTTTCTTCCCGGACCTAGTAATAAAGAAACATTAGTGTTTTGGTCAAAGCGTCTACATGCTCGTTGTTCATTCGTCATCTTCAGATCAAACAAAACTTGTAAATGTTTTACTCTATCAATGAGAATGCTCGAATCGTCTCATATTATATTCCAGAATCTTCGGATTATTTGCTATGAAGTTTCCATGCTTGATTTTCATTGCAATCATCTCGTTTTCTACCTCTTACAAATATCTAGTCTACAACCCCTTTTTTGGATATAGTCATTTGAACCTTCTCGGCAGTTTGTCAGATGTTTTAACAGAAGGAGGACATGAAGTGGTAATTCATTCAAAGCCCATAAAACATGAAAATATGTGGTCTTGTTTAGACAATTCTAATGCCTGAGATCGAGGAAGATTACCTCAACCAAACAGGTACTGAGCTGACCAAGAAAATAATACGCATTCCTGGAGATCCTCGTGCTGTGAAGGTGAATGGAGTTTTTAAACAAAGTCCGAAAAGGACACTAATTGCATAACACTTGATAATCTCGCATTCGTTTCGAACTTCTTGCCGTCACATTGGAGGAGCTGCAACTGAATATGAAAATAGCGCTCAGAGTTTTTGCCATACGTTTGAGATTAACTATTGAAAACCTGACGACATTATGCTGAGAGTAATGAGTTTTTTAGTCATACGGTAGTGGGCATCAAGCCAACGCCTTGGTCGTGCCGAAAAGTTGCTTCTGAAACAAAGAATTTCCTCCAAAATAACAAAAAATAGACGTAATGATCAAAACTTTCAGAGGCGCGCATGTCATTAGTAACCCTTGCATCCGACATTTTTTTAAATGGAGAGTTAGAGCCCCACACTTTCCAGAATCATATTCGTAACAAGGGCCATGAGCAGGGATGAAAATAATAAAACATAAAGAGAGAGAGTTGGGTAGAAGCTGCCTCTGCGGTTCTGTTGTGAAAATTGCGGAATTGCTAAAGGGCTACGCTTAGAAAAGAATATACGCTGCGCAACGTTTTCAGTGCAGTACATATATGGAGTATATAAGCTCCTCAACGAATATCATCTATATAGCACAAAAAATACCACGTTAACTTGGATTTGCAACAGCGCGAAAGTTCCCTCTACAAAAGTGCAACCGAAATCTTTCGAAGTTTCACTCAGCATAAGGAAGGCTAAAGTGGCTTTTCTGAATGAAATGTAGTCTGACCTGAAGAGTACAAAACTCTGATTCCGAGTATACTTTTCTTATCTGCTGCGGGGTTTTTGAGCAAGTCAGCAAGAGTCTCTTAACTTAAAGATATCCACTTTACACTCCACTTCGGAAGGCTAAGAAAAGCCAACGACTGAATTTATACCGATCATGCATTGAATTTTTGTCATATAGATCCTCAAAACTTCTTGCTCAAAAACCCCGCAGCAGATAAGAAAAGTATACTTGAAATCAGAGATTCGTACTACCCTATTTTCAGGTGTATAAGCCGCACCCTTTTTGCTCTAAAGGCGAACACGCCAAAAGACTGACTGTCATCATAGAGCGCGTTAAATGAGAGTAGCATGCGATAAGGCAACCGCTTCGCGAGACATATGCGCGGCGGCAGGCCTGGGTCTGCTCGCGTTTACAGCAAAAAGGGTGCGGCTTATACACCTGAAAATAGGGTAGTTTATTGCGTAAGGTAACCCATAAATCATTTGAGCCGTTGAGAAAAGTTACGAGTGATTTTATCCTAGCTGCATATGCAAATTTTTGCTCATAAAAACCTTCGTAATTCCTCGCCCTGAAACCCGCAGCAGATATGAAAGGTAGATTTGGAATCAGCGTTTTATATCTCCGAAGCAGTATCCATCTCATATTAGAATGCTTCTTCGACAAACCTTCCTTTCCTTGTCAGATATAAACTGCTTCAAAACATTTTCTATTGTCTCAAATTCAAGGAAGGATCTCAATGATTTCGCTCTCATCCCCGCCCCCTCCCCATTTCCGTATCAAAGTTCGAGACGGAACCGTATCTTCCGCTTCGATAGTCAATAATAGTCAAACACAAAAAGTAATAAACGATCAACCGCTCAGCGAATTTTTGAGAGCCCGTAAGATTATATAATGTCCATGAAATGATTCTTATAGATGTTGAAAGAGAGCAAGAAGACTGAACTCCGCAATGTGTGGTCATTGAGCGCCTCGCCAATGATCATGTGGAAGGTGAGTTATCTATGAATTTTTGAAAATGACACGTTTAAATTTTCTGAGGGCGGGATTAAACCAGAAATTGTCTTCTAAATTTTATGCAATATGTTTCGCCTAATCTCATTGACTATGCAACCACCGACATTTTCTCGAAGACAATTTGTCATGAATCAATTAAGAGTGGTTAATCCATTCCTATTGTTTTCGAGTTCATCGAGATGCCACATATGAATACGTCATTCTCCTCATGAAGTGATTGAAATTTTCAAGATAGTCAGATTTTGCCAAACATTCTGCACTGTATAGGAAAATTGCTCAGTAGAAATTTGAAGCGCGGAATTTTAGCAAAGGGGCCATATTCCCAAATTCGCATGTGAAACTGGACGCTCAATTATGACTTTAAGAGTCTTGATATAAAATCTCCATCCTATGTCAGACATTTTCTCAGTAATTTTCGTGAGACGCAATGGGAAACACCTTCTTTGATCTACCTCTAGTGAACTTTAGCTAGTAATGGAGAAGTTTTCCTTATGAAGAGGATACGTCTTTGAGTGAAAGGAACGAATTTTTGGAACTTAGGGAGATAGCGAATAATCAAATAGATTTTGTTACAGATGACAAAAAATCTCACTAACATGCTAACATATCAGTGCGAGTGTAAGCTTAATTTATTTCAACGTTTTCTAACGATATCCTGAAATACCATTACAGATCTTATGAATGATGAACATTTGCTACAATCGCTACGAGAAGAGAAGTTCGATGTCGGTGTAGCAGAGGCCTACTACGTATGCGGATTGGGCAAGTTTTCTAAAACAATCATAAATATGTGCTAACAAGCTGTACTTTTAACCTACGCTTTGTTGGCCATAAGCATCAAGAATGGTTTTGTTTTTTTCAGATTGTCTTTCCTAACTGTGATATTTAAGCACTCTTCGAAGCACTGAATATCAATACCACGATTGCTATGCTGAGCAATATTCATCTAGACTCCGTAACATATGCAATAGGAGAACCTTCCTTTCCAAGCTATGTGCCAGGTTCGTAGTGATTTCATTTCTTTACTAGCTGGCTTACCCGGCTCCGCCGTATGTTCCGAATAGAAAATTCCATTTCTTAAAGGCACCGTCCACCCAAAGCGAGGTTGATGAGATTTCGGTGGCATACTAGTGTGGGCCCCCACACTAGGCAAACCCCCAAGTAGCGAGGCAAAATACTCCTTCCGAAGCGAGAAATCCGCTCCGGAAGGGACGTAACCGGAGGTGGTCACTCTGCCCACTTTGCAGGCGCACCGTTGGAGAGACTACACGCACAGCGCAGTACGCTGCCTCGTCGTAGGCGACTAATCGGAGTTTTTCTAGTGTTATTTCGTGTACTTGTATCCTCAACCGTTCGTTTTTATTCAGTCATGACCAAATCTACGACAAAGTTGTTTTTTCGATTATAGCCATCATCAGCATCGGCATAGCTGTTTTTCTTGATATGAACACGATCTTTCGTTATAGGTGACGCTTGTGCTCAATAAAACGAGATGAACATGCGACGTGAGTTTTTTCATTGCAATGTACATCAAATTGAAAAACTATTGTAGTCAAAATAATCGTTGACGCCGTCTACATGACTAATGGATCATCGCAATAAACTATCACGCATTTCTGTGTGCTAAAACACTTGCTTTCACTGCTTTCTGTGTGAATGTGCTAAATACGCGGAACCTGGATCAAGACTGGGGCAAACATTTCCCAATACTCCTAATCGATTGCACAATTGCCCATGACTAGTTTGCTAATGACGCCCTGCGTATATCAGCGCGCCTGCAAAGTGGGCGGAGTGACCACCTCCGGTTACGTCCCTTCCGGAGCGGATTTCTCGCTTCGGAAGGAGTATTTTGCGGCGCTACTTGGGGGTTTGCCTAGTGTGGGGGCCCACACTAGTATGCCGCCGAAATCTCATCAACTTCGCTTTGGGTGGACGGTGCCTTTAACCGATCCGGACCAAACTTGGCACACATACACTTCGGCTACTTTTCGTCATCGATCGATATCGATTTTATCGATTTTTTGAAATTTGAGCTACGGGGCTGGGAGTTGGCACAGGGGGGTAGTCGAGCATGCTGATCACCCCCGTGGGGGTGATCAGCATGCTCGATTACCCCAGCCTACTTTTCGGCTACTTTTCGTCATCGATATCGATCGATGACGAAAAGTAGCCTATGACACCCGCCGGGGCCCGAAGTGTATGTGTGCCAAGTTTGGTCCCGATCGGTTCAGAAATGGAATTTTCTATTCGGAACATACGTACAGACATACATACATACATACATACATACATACATACATACATACATACATACATACATACATACATACAGACAAACAGACATTCAGCTTTATATATAAGACTAACGACCCTACGGGTCGCTAGCAAGTTGGTCGGGGCAGATACAATATAAGGGCTTAGTTGTGACTATAAATATTTCAAATGAGTTTCCCATTCCTTTCCTGAGAACATTTTTGCGAGAAGTAATCT
The DNA here is from genome assembly GCA_958299035.1 of Cylicocyclus nassatus. NCBI lineage: Eukaryota > Metazoa > Nematoda > Chromadorea > Rhabditida > Strongylidae > Cylicocyclus > Cylicocyclus nassatus. Next base: position 38,607,867 of record CATQJL010000112.1, read on the forward strand.
ACAAAAGGAGCACTGCTCGAAGAAGCGGTAATCTCCATAAATCATTCAGCATTTCTCGAGACTCCTGCCACAACTATGCATGGAGAATATTATTTTTCTCTTGTTCACCACGTTATCTTGAATTTCCCCTCCTCACAGAAACATTCAGATGAAAAAAACCCCCCACTTTTCCACCCTCTCAAAGAGAATTTGCTCTTCCAGTTCTTCTCAACAAGTTCCATAAAAGATCGCTAAGTTAGTAGCAGAACATCTATCGTTTTGGAAGTAGAAATACACCCACAACAATTGTGTACTACAAAAACACTTTTCTCTCAGAATCAATTCCGACAGCAACGAAATCAATCGTCCAAGAACTTTGTCAGAGAATCCTTCAATTTTTTTCGCGAAAGGAAAATGAAGCTTTACTACAAAAAGAGATCCCTCCCCGAAAAGCACAACTACTGATCCACCTAAAGATCGTCAATCATAAGAACTGCACAAACGTACAAAAATTGTTTATCTGTCCGATCAAATTGCCCTACGTGCCGCTTACAGACCAATATAACTATTCAAGGAGACAAATTATGCCCTACGTGCCGCTTGAAGACCGTTTAAAAATTATATTAACTGCCTCAAACGTACAAAAATCTATTTCGCTGTCCGATCAAGTTGCCCTACGTGCCGCTTACAGACCGATATAACCATTCAAAGAGACAATTTATGCCCTATGTGCCGCTTGAAGACCGTTTAAAAATTATAGGAATTCCCCCAAACGTACAAAAATCTATTTCCCTGTCCAATCGAGTAGCCCTACGTGCCGCTTACAGACCGATATAACTATTCAAAGAGACAATTTATGCCCTATGTACCACTTAAAGACCGTATAAATAAGAAAAACTAACTACGACTCAAAAAGAGAAAACAACGAATTCAAGTATTCACAGCGTATTCTCAAGTACATGTCACTTTAGGACTTTCAATTCTGAGAAATGCCCCAAACGCACAAAACTCTGTTGCCCTGCGCGATCGAATTGCCCTACGTGCCGCTTACACACCGATACCTAGTTGAAAGCACCAGCGGGACCCAGTCACACAAGCAAAGCAAGGCTGTTGTTAGATAAACCCTTTCAAAAGTACCAGCGAGACCAAGTTACTCACGCACTCTCTTGTTTACACGCGGAAGCAAGATAATCCTAGAGTGACTGTTCTTAGTTAGAGCATTTTTACCAAGATTTGAGAACATAGATGAATTTAGCAGAAGTCAAGCTATTACGCAATTTGGCATCATTTCAAAAGCAACTAATAGGAGTACAACATATTTAGAAGACATATTCTAGGATAACAAGCTCGAGAAAAAAGCAGGTTCAATCACATCCGGACATTGGCGATCCAGTCTCAAAATCATCTCAAAATCATTGCGACACTCATTATTGCCTTTCGAAATACGTGTGACCCTTTTACGAAAATATGCTTGGTCACTGGTTTTGAAATTTGGCAGCGTTCCAAAACGCAAGCCACTTGGCAGCAATCCTTCCAAAGATCAGTGTATTTCATCATAATTTTTACGTCTGCGGCCTCCTCGTTTGCCATGATCCAACTATGGGGCGGCTTAATGGGTAAACAACGAATTCGTTATATATTACGTAGTGATAGTAGCGATACTAAGATAGAGTATAGATAAAAAATCACATCGTTCAAAATAGTTGCCAGTAAGTGGAACTGTCTAGATATGGTAGAGAGCAAGATGAGAGGTAGATGTTACAATTTGAGTCCCTGCTCTTATGGCAAGAAATAAGAAATTCTTCTTGTCTTAGGAAGATAAACTGGTATTCTCTGTACATGTTGAACCATTCATCTGTAAAAATCTCAAATAATTGATCTTTTTGCAAAGATCAGCAAAAGATTACCTCAAGTATTGGTGCTCTTCCGTTTTTGGGACCCATTTTTGCACCAAACTGGATTATTTTTCCATAGACTCTACGAAGACTGGCCCTTTGCCACGTGTCAGGAAAATATTGATATGTTTTGTTCACCTGGAAATTTTTTTTCAAAGAATTTCCGATGAGGTAAAAGAGCATTTGTAATCGCTCAAAAGCTGCACAGCAGTTTTCTATGAGAGTAAACAATTTGAAACTTGTATTAGAACACCTTGATTGCTTCAGTAATGATTCAAACTGTCTTCTCAACCTGTTTCCGCTTTGCAAATTTAGGCAGGAACTGATAGCTCGAAGTACTTTGCTGGTGCTTGCATATTTTGGGCACGTCTAGTGTGTTAAAAAATAACACGATGACGTCATTATTATAACAATTCCAAAATTGTTCAATCAAAAATTGATTCATTATTGATCGAAAACGTACTGGACACGTCGCTATGTACAAATTCTTTCAATCTGAGTGTCACGGTCGACGTGGCTCAGGTCCTCGCGAGCCGCCTCGCTTAGGTCTCTCACGTGGCACAATACTGCATCCGCTAACGCCTTCGCGGTAACGGTTGCGGTAGTGTACCACGTGAAAGAACCAAGCGAGGCCGCTCTCGAGGATCTGAACCACGTCGAACGTGACACTCAGGTTGAAAGCCCCTGTAGGTCAACACAAACTCTTGGTAAAATCTGTTAAACATGTAGGTGACATGTCAAAAATTTTTTTTGACACGTGTAGGAGGTACACTCCTTACTAAGAAACTGGGACCATCTATGCTGCAAGGAAGGAAGCGATATCTGTCTTCAAAAAATGGGTCCGAATAACGGAGAAGTAGTTTACTTAGTTGATGTTATCAAAACCGCTCTTTTGCGGCATTTCGCAATCAATTTTTAATCTACAATGTGCACTTTTCTGACATTGACAAAAACCGCTTTTTGTGCTGCATTTTTGAGATGTGGTCTGCAAAAATGCAAGGAGAAAGTGTCGCCCATATGCACTATGCGCAAAATGATAGTGTTAAAACTTTGTTCGAAAATTTCAATTATTCAGGTATAAGTGAAGCCACAACAATAACAGGTTACGGCTTGCCTTGGTTAAATTGCTTTTCACAGCTTTCAACTTTACTACTTTTGATATGTGAATTGGGTAAACGCTTTACTTCCTTTGTTTCAGGCCTCATGAGCACTACAGGAGACAGAATGACCTTTTCTCAAAGGTTGCAGAACGTTCTTGCGCTGATTATTGGCAGAGAAATCTCAAATTACGTGAATGAAAAAGAAATTGATGTTTTGAGACAGAAATACGGTAGCTTCAAAGACCACTACGTTAGTTGGATTTTATTCTTCCTCATGCTTCAGAAACACGCATAGCTGCTAAAATGAAAAGAGATCGCTTACACAGCTCAGAGAGAAGAATCACTCTGAGACAGTTTTAAAGATTTCCTTCTAGCACTATGTTTTTTCATCAATCTCTTTTCTGCTAAAGCTTCCATTTGCTTCAGGAGCTGATAGCACAGACATCGTTCATTTTCACGAGAAGTAATCCGTATCTGGATTTCCCACGTCCAACACTGCACAAAACCGTCATGATAGGAGGCTTTGAAATTAGTCGCAAACTGCACAAAGACTTCCCTTTAAATAAGGTTTGATAGCTCAATTCTATATCAGCTTAATGTAAATTCTTTCTTGTTTTTCTTTTGTCTACAATAGGAGATAAAATAAAACTCGAGAGCGCATACCCATATGCTCAATCAATTGCCTGTAGTTCAGTACGTTTCCTAAAAATATGTGTAACATTCAGCTGACGGCTCAAGGCTTGTGAAACATTTGAGCCATTATTTTCCATTCACCAACATATTTCACGGTGGAATTTACCACGAAATGAGCAAAACTGGCTCAACTCTTGAATTCAAGGTAAAGTCGATTTTGCTCCACTAGGGTAAAATTCATCTAAACCTCAATGTAAATCCTACCTTGAGGTACGTTAGTAAATAAGGGTTAATGTTTCAAGGTAAATCACACTGAGATGTCAACTGATTACGAGTAGGCGCTCTCAAGCTAATTCACCTCAGAGTTCGTTGATGCATAGCCACGGATATTGGTCACTTATTCCTTGAAAATCTTGCAATAGCCAGGGTAGCTAAGCGCATGTAGTTGACCAATACCCGCGGCTGACCAATAAGTGACCAATACCCCTGGCTATGCATAAAAAACATATCTACCCCAATAATCCAGCAATCCGGAAATAATCAAAAGTTCGATTGGGTAACTTTGTGGCACTGTCATGCAAACTTGTGAGTATCATGAAAACAGAAAGCAAAGTGTCGTCGATTCGTTGACCGCATGAATTGCTCAAACGCTCGGACCACTCGCGGCGCGCTGAATTGTCGCGGGAGCACGACTTGTACAATGGCTCATTTGAACTAGGGCAAGCTTCACCTCTCGGCGCGTGCTCCGCAGTGATGTCCAGTCCGTGCGGTAGTGGATCAACTGCAGTGATCAAGGCCCGTATGTACTATCATCCGTGCGGCAAAGAGAGCGGCGTCCTCCGTTATGAAGGGGCCGCATGCAGATGCCTCTGTGGCTTTTTCATCAAGGGGCCGCTCCCCTTGCCGTAGGGATGTTACTGCATACGGGCCTAAGTGGGAGCGTGAAGACAGTTACGAAAGAAAAATGTGTTTTAAGTTTGTGCACAGTTGTCAATTCAGGAGTTGAGTTCCTTCCTGGACAAACACAATCGTACAATCTTGATATCATTCGGCTCAGTTGCGAAGTCTGCAGACATGCCTGATAATTACAAGTAAGACCAAGTATGTTACCGTTCACAAACACAGAAAACAAGTAAGTTAGTTTGGATTAGTACGTTTAAAAATACGAAGACGAATGCAGCTTGAGGTTGCTTATTCTCAAATCGGGAAAGAATGGAGCGATCGAAAATTTTCAAAAAAAAAGGCGCAGCTCAAGCATTCGACTGCCCTATTTTCAGGTGTACATATAAGCCGCACCCTTTTCGAATTTTCAAGCCAGCTGCTTAGCCACCTGACTGTGTTCGTAAAGGGATCCTTATGTCGCACGATCCTCTCAGGCAGTATCGCGGTACAGGGTCCTTGGTTGCGAAGTCATTGCGTGGTTGGGGTTGATTTAAAAAAACCCTGCGGCTTATACACCTGAAAATCCACTTACGTGTTGACATATTGCGGAATGAGGCGAATGATTGCGAAGGGTGAGAGTACAGATTTGTTAACAAGGGTCACGTGTTTTCCTACGGGTAAGCATCGTTCCTTCCCGAAGGGTGTTTTGGGGGGGGGGGGGATACTGCTGTTAAGTGCAAAAAGTTTGTAGTTTTCGCAGGTGCCGACGCTCTCGTTGAGTTGTTAACCACCTCTTCCCCCTTCTTTCACAAGTTTGCACCTTGTGTGTATGGCTGATTTCGAAACTGTTCTTTTGAGATGGGTCCAAAGTACCATTTGATTCAATGGGATTGGCGCTGCAAGGCGGGCTTCGATACCTAATCAGGGCTAAGGATTGATCAAAGGGCACGCCGAGAGAGACGCAGACTGCGTCGTGCGTGCAAGCGGTCACTTTTCAGCCGCCAATCCCGTTGAATCAAAGAGATTGGTGGCTGTAGTATTCTACGTTCATGTACGTGATGTCACAATCTATTCATATTTTCTTATTTTCTGGAGTACGTGGCCCATGGCGTACAACGACTAATGTTGATGACTGATGAGGACAGTTCTTTCGTTGTCTCATAATATCGGTTTGTGACAAGCCCATAGGACAGTTCTAGAGCTTCTTACTTTACAAAACGGCCTGTTGACTTCCTTGGGGATTTCGGTTCATAAGCGACTCATAGTATTTTTTTTGAAATAAGGTTTGCAGGCGCTCATTGGGGATTTCTTACTCAGTGTATGTCTGTAAGCTCCCTATAGGGCAGCTCTGTCCCGTGTTTGTATCTGTATGTGAGGGGGGGGGGGAAGGTGCGGGACAGTTCTTTTTTTGAAAATCGGTTTAGTGGTCCATACATAGAGGCATTTTTTCATTATCATCGGGTTTTACATGGCCGTAGGCGGTTCTTTCTCAGACATGTATTAAAATGATGTGCCCTTCACTAATGCTAAGCTACACGTAGAGAGTAGACCGGTTCATTATTCTAACGACAGAAGGCAGTATAGGAATATAAACAATGTTAATCTACTGGATCCTGGTAGGTTGCGGAGTTGACGATGATGACGGGGCAAACAGCAGCCCAGGGATATCAGAGGCGCCACCGGTCGGTTACCGGACGTTGGAGTCTCTCCTCGCACCCCGCGCGTATCGGCCACGCCCTAAAAAGCATGACTCAGTACCGAACTCAATAGGGGTGCTTGTACTCACACCTCCCCACTTTATTTTAAGTCCGTCCCGGACTTGAAACAAATGCTACAATGAATAAAAATAAGGGAGCTACACAAACAAAGGAACACAAAGAACTATATACAAGTAATGAAAATGAATTTGAAAGCGCACTCACCGTGGATTTTCAAAATAGTCTTTAGAAATACCGTCCTAGGTCAGATCGGCTGACGATGGCTCCTATCGAGGTTGACCAACTGATGACCCTGTTCCAGTAAGGGATCTTTTGTAGCATTCGGACATGTCCCAGGATGAATTGCCCATGACGGCATCGCGAAATTGCCACATTCATTCTTCGGTAGTCGTCCAGAAACTCCGCTGAATTAGGATCAACATTAGTACGTGTCGTAAGAATAATAACTACCTCCTTTTCACGTCCTTGGACGGAATCTACCGTTGACAAGTCCACGCCTAATTCCACGGCCCTTGAGAATAGCCGTCGGTATTGTTCTCTATAGAATGTGATTATGCAAATGGCATCCGCAGCTATGCCCTTTCCGAACAATCGGTCAACTAGTCCCAACACGCGAGCGCTTCAGCCTCATTGTAGAGCGATTTGCTAGCAGCCCTTGTCGAAGTTGAGGGGACATCGACAAACATAAAGGGAATCGAGGGATGAGGAAAAGTCATTACCGACAGCAGCATTTGCCGATCCTCTCGCCGTAAGCCGCTAACTAGTTCGCCATTGTACGCCACACGGTTCGGCAGCTCTATGAGATCCGGGTGAGCGCGGAAAGTCGTTAGTAAAGGGGCTACAGGAACCGCGCGTGCTTTTGTCAGCACACTCATCACGCTCTGTGCCCCGAAACGCACTGGATTTGATGAGCGGGGCCACTTGGCGTGAGGTTCCAACTGATGAACGTCGCCTATGTACACGTGCCGACGAGCAGGTAGGCGGACCGCTAAAGCCATTAGCACTAGTTCCGGTATCTGTGAAGCCTCATCACCAATTAACACCTTGAAACCTTCCACGTGCTTCTTAAAGATACCCCCTGGACCGCTAACGTTCAACATGGACGATGTCGTCGCTAAGATCACGTTAGGTTTCATAAGGCGAAACAATAAGTCTACCATTTTCTGCACGTTTCTTGAGACGAACCTTTCACTGATGAAGTACTCTTCCCGATCCTCCTCCGTCATGCGAAACACGAGATCAGGGTCGTCTAGATATCGTTCAAGGACTTCCCTTCCTGACTGAAAGGCGCTGCACAAATCCAACTCGTCAGCGGTCAACTGTTCTGCATACCGATTTCCAAGTTCCTTGAGAAGTTCTCCCAAATCGGCCGAAGTTGGAGTTGTTCTCGGCTGCTGCAGTGTCCGACAGATAACGAACCACGGCAAGATGATTTTGATTATCTAGGGACAACCATGTCCCAGCAAATTGAGCCACGGCAGCATTTGTGGAAGCAGTCACTAACACCGGGGTTTTCCTTGCAATTAGGGCAGCTGCTAAAGCGCCCACAACAGTCTTACCAGTCCCAAACGCCGCCTGTATGGCGACTATTGGCAAGTCGCTGAGAGCCAAGGCTAAGGCTTTGTGCTGATCCTCCGTGAGTACTACTTCTCTACCCTTAAGGCTGCAAGTGTAACCCTCATCTATGGGACCAAACAGCTCTGGTTCTTTTTCAGTTGCGCAATCCAAGAAACGCAGCCCGTAAGTGGTTTCTGTTATCCGACTAGCAGTGGTGGATCGTTTAAGTTCCTCATACAAGTCCATTCTAGAGACACATTCGTAGGCAGGGTCGGCAGTAATGAGTGGCTTGCCGAGACGAACACAAATGTCTATAAAGGTGGCGCCGTCGAGCCGCCTTGCGAATTGCCGAACATTCTTCATGATGGAACCGTGAGACCAAGGAAAAGCACTAATGGATACAGCTAAAATCTTCGATTCAGAACGGTGTTCTACAGCGCGAACCTTTGTGAAGGCTATCGTAGATGATCCAGCAATCCACAAAATGACTGGGCGATGGACTGTTCAGCCCGCTTCGGTAGCCATCTCATGGAGTTCGAAGTCGATCATGATCGGACCAGCTGTCATGTTGGGAATAGACCCCGTAACCCAATGGGATTGACGGTCGTCGAACAAAGAGTTAATTGAAGCAAGTGTCGAACACGCCACGTTGAATAAATTGCACATTTTCTGCATTGCCAGAGGTGTATCATCGAGAAATAATTGGAATCGACGAGCGCGATCCTCGAGAAACTCTGCCTCCTGCGGTGGGAGATGGTGAACCGTGATTGGAAGGAGGCCTTCGTCAGGATGCATCGGCATGAGTCGGCGAATCCATCGACACAACTGATTACGAGCTTCAACGGAGACCGGAGGTTCAGAGAAGCGAATGGCGCAAGAAACGTTATGACGTGATTCCCCCATGACCATTAGATTTTCGAACGCTGATTGCAAATTGAATCCACATACAGAAGGCCCTACTGCCACGGTATCCGGTGCCCCTTGGAAAGTAGCACGAAAGTGTTGAATCCTGTTCCGACGGACTGTGGTGAAAAGGACTATTCCGTAAATGGGCCTCTCTAACCGATGGGGGGTAACAAATGCAAATAAATCTGCTCGAAAGAAGAACGTCGATGTATTCTCGAGAGCCGTTGTGCGCGGATCGCGGGATTGCCTGAGCACTCCCTCCGGGTTCCTCAACGCTTGAACCGACGGTTTCACATCGTAAATCCAGACAAAATCCTTGACCGCTACCATGCCCTTATCAAAGCCCGATGGTTTGAGAGTAAGTTGATACCAAAATTATCAAGGATGATGCAATGGAGTTCAAGGCGATCTGGCCCAAAGACGAAGAAATCTTTTGCCTCAAGAATTATTCCGGTTCCCCAGCCAGTTGAAACAACCTGATAGAGTACTGGACGAACATTATTCAGCACCGGCGGTGCTAAGATAGTAGGGTGCTCACCTAGCGGCTGTCTTTCGAGATGACTTGTATCGCACTCGCGGTAGGTGTTAGAGAGCACTTGATGCATAACATGTTCGGAGCGTTGGCGAAGTGCTACCGCATCTTCTATATGCTGTGATTCTATGAACGGAACAGGCTCCTCAAGATCTGAATTAAGAGTAATCTTAGGAAACAGTGAGCGAGCAAATTTCTGGTTATGATAGCCCGGTTTAGGCAATTGACGATAGTGATCCAGAGACAAAACGTTACTCACTTGAAAATTCAGCTCGCGGAGATGTCCCATGGGACGCAGAATAACTAGATCAGCCCATGGGTGGAGGCCGCTTAGATAGCTACGATAACCAATAGGAATCCTCTTTGGAAGTTCACCTGATTGCGATCCTCGTTGCGCTTGCGATCCTCGCTTCCGTTGCTTCACATTCTTGGAATCTCGCGTCGGGCGAGAACCTCTCCGCGGCCAGCCCTCGCCGATACTCCCCGACCCCGCACTATCCTTGGTTCATTTACGGGAATTGAATCCATGCTACGCATGGGAAATGGATCAATAGGAACTAGAGGACTGTCAGCAAGCTCAGGAGTAGAAAAGGAACAAATCTGAGAAGGACTTCGCTTACGTGAACTAGATGGAATGTCGTCAGCGGTTGACAGATCTAGATTCGAAGACTTCCCGGACGAAATGTCCATTGGTTGAAAGCCTGAAGAACGGGAGGAATGAGAATGTTGAGACTCAGAATCCGAAGCTAACAGAGCCTCTTCCGAGAGGTCAAGATGGCTCGCTGACATGTGCATTTGGGCTTGGCTTATACCAGGAGAAAATGGTTGAGTTTCCAGGATATCCGTAGCCGTGGTCGTCTGGTTCACGTCAGGTTGCGGCAAAGGTGGTGGAGGCGTTGCACAAACTGGCGGAGCCGCAGAAGTGACTAATGAAGAGGACGAAGTCAATATAGCAGGATTGGCCGGGTCCGACGTGTCCATCGGTTCGTCGTCGACATTAGACTTATCGCTTGGTTCGGCCGCTACGCGACTGGTTGAAGAGGATTTTTTGAGAGAGGAAAGCGAACGAGATAGAGAGGTAGAAGAGGATACGCCCTGAGCGAAAGCTGAGGTAAGGCTATCTAGGGACAAAGATAAAGTGGTATTAAATGTGTTGCTTGTTACGGCCGGTTCCCGGCAAGTAGAAGGTACAATGGACTTCCCTGAATCTGTGGGTTTGGACAAATTGTCGTCGTCGGGATCGTCCGCCATTGTGGAAAACGTTGAAGGAAGATTGTCGGGTTTACTCAAGTTCTGAAAAACAAACTGTTATATGGGAAATACTATCAACGAGCACATTTGAAATTGAACGCGGATTATAATGAAGAAATTCGAGAACAGGAGAACTGGAATAGAGTGAAATGTACATGAAAACTGTGTAATTGAGGAAAGGTATATAGATTTGAAAAGTAAAAATGAAACGGTAGCAGTAGAATGAGCTGTCGTGTCCGACATCAGCTTACGATGAAATCCGACGTGATCTGAAACGAGTGTCATAACGATGTGAAGGAGAAATCGGGGTTTCTTCCGTGGGAGCAGATACCGCATGCGAACAACCTGGAATAGTGACATCTGTTGCGTTAGTGTCTGTTAGCATTTGCTGCTCCTCGTCGGGTGTCCACGGTGATGTGAAAACTGGACCCGAAAGCATGAAGCACTTCTTTGCCTGATTCATGTGGACCCGTTTAGCGGGTGATTGTGGAGAGGAGACGCTGGTTATAGTCAAATGCGGATGTTCTACTGCAATTACACGGAACTGGCCTAACCAAGGGTTTCGTAGTTTCTGCGACAGGCCCATCTTGGGAGCAAAGTCTCTGAGGAAAACTCTATCGCCAACCTTGATATCAATGGGATGCAGATGGGTTTTGTCATACTGGTATTTAAATCGCTCCCGCTGTTGATCATTGAACGCTGCCGCCGACCGCCATGCAGCGGAGAGTTGTAACTAACGTTTTCACGTATATCCCAGCGTCGTTATCTGTTGGCCAGTGCGGCTGAAGGTCCTGTTTAATGAGCAGATCTATATTAAAAATGGGGTCCCTGCCAAACATGAGAAAGAATGGTGTATTGTTAGTGCTTGTGTGGACGGTAGTGTTATACATAAAAGCGCACGCACTAACATACTTATCCCAATCGAGTTGATTTTCATTGATATAGGTGCGCAACATAGGATGGAAGGTAGCAAAAACCCTTTCGCAAGCACCATTGCCTTTATGATGATACGGCGTTGTAAAATAACGACTTATACGTAACAACCGGCCAATTTCGGAAACTACCTCACCTTGCAAATACGCCGCGTTATCCGATACTAGTTCTGTCATAGCGCCATATTTGAGAATGCACTCAGTCATCACCGCGTACGCTACCGTGATCGCGGTACAGTCCGGTAATGGCACAGCGATAACGTATTTAGTAAAGTGATCAATCATGGCTAGAATATACTTATTACCGGACTCAGAAGTACGGATGGGCCCGGTGAGGTCAATGTATACTTTTTCAAATACGCCGTTAGCAGTGACCGGTATCATTAACTCTTTGTTCATTTGCTGAGCACGTTTACGTTGACATGCTTCGCAAGAACGTGCCAGAAGGAAAATGTTTTCAGACATATGCGGCCAAAAATACTTGCGGGCAATTTTGGCTAGAGTTTTGCGCCAGTTAAAGTGGCCCTTGCCGAAGGGCTAGAATGGAATGCTGGAAAGATTGGTTCTCTAAGCTTCTTTGGGACAACTAAGCGCTCATAGCGAAATTTGGAATTCGGATCCGCATCCACAAAATATAAGCACCCATTATTTTTGATTGCGCAAGACTCTGCCAACTTGAGCCAAGAGCTTTTCTGTTCTTCGGGAAGGTCCGCAGGGAATCGATGAGTTTCCAGAAAAGTCATGATCGGGGAACAAAGCGAGTCAGCTTTTTGTTCAACCAAAGCATCATAAGGACGAATAGCTGTCAAAGTGCCCACATAAACAGTGTTTGGCCGGAGAGAGTAAGCAGCGGGTGTCAATTAATTAATACTGACTGGAAACTCAACGATATCTGTGGACTCAGGGCTATCATCCTGAAAGCGAACATGCTCATTTACTGCACGAGAGAGGGCGTCAGCAACCACATTCGAGGAACCCTTTTGATAATCTATAGTTATATCGTAACTCTGCAATTCAACCACCCAACGCGCCAAGTTGTCATGAGTTTTGTTGTGTTTTAAGAGGTATGTGAGTGTGCGATGATCTGAATATACGGTAGTATGATTACCGTATATGATGGCACGAAAGAATCTTAGCGCGCTAACAATTGCAAAAAGTTCGATATGCGTCGGGCTCCATTTTTACTGCGATTCCGAAAGAGCTTTGCTAAAATACCCAACGGCTACTAAACAATCGTCTTTACGCTTCTGAAATAGCGGCGCCGACGGCAAGCTGACTACCATCCGTATGTAAGAAAACTCCTTGTCCTCAGGAAATGCCAAACAGGGTTTGGAAAGCAGTAAGGTTTTAATACGTTGAAAAGCTTCTTCTTGTTCGGATCCCCAGACGAATTTTGCTTTGTTCTTGAGTAGCGCATACAGCGGAGCCGCGATAAGTGAAAAGTTAGCAATGAATTTGCGAAAGAAGTTGGCCATACCTACTCAGACAATCACAGGCTCTCAGCGGGCCCCACCAAAAGCGTCGTTGCCTTATCGCAGCCACTGTCGCTTCCCGCTGAGAGCTTTGTCGGAGCTTTGTCGGAGCTTGTCGGAGCGGGCTCGCTGCCCGCTGAGCCCGCTCCGACAAGCTCCGACAAAACTCCGACAAAGCTCTCAGCGGGAAGCGACAGTGAGGCGATGAGGCCACCGCGCTTTTGGTGGGTCTAGGCGGTGGCTTTGTGGCTGCCGGCTGAGAGCATTTGATTGTCTGAGTACAAATCCTTTCACTTCCTTGATGGTCGTTGGAGTGGGAAAATCGCGGATGGCCTGCAAATTGCGGTCCGCGGGGAAATAGGCATGTCCGGAGATTTCGTGGCCTAAAAACGTAATCTTAGTACGAGCAATCTCGGTAAGCTTCTTTCCCGAAACTTTCATGTTGAATCGGCGAAAACGGAAGAAGACTTTTCGTAACGATTCTAAGTGACTAGGAAAATCTTTGTTAAAAATGATAATATCATTCAAGTAGGCTAAACAATTGTCCTCTAATCCTCCCAGTATGCGTGACATAGCACGCGAGAAATAAGCACCAGCGTTCTTGAGTCCAAAAGGTAGATAAACAAACTGATAAATTCCCCTGTGAGTGGCCCATCCACACTTCTCCTGACTTTCTGGGGAGAGTAATAGTTGCATATAACCTGAAGCCAAATCCAAGGTTGTGTAGAACTTGTGGCCAGCTACTTTGGCCAGAATGATGTCCTCGATTCGAGGGAGAGGATAGTGATCAGGTATGGTGATATCATTCAATGGGCGAAAGTCCAAGCATACCCGAAGAGAGCCATCTCTTTTCCTCACCAAGACGGTATTGTGCACCCACGGCGTGTCACTTTCGACTATCCTCCCTGCCCGCAGCAGCTTATTGATGTGATCATCTAACTCCTTTTAAAATTTCACCGGTATACGAGGTGGTCTGAAACGCATTGGTGGTATATCGGAGGTTGTTCTGATAACTATAGAGGAATCCTCATAGGATCCAAGATCGTAGGAATCTTGGGAAATTCTATCACTGAATTCTTGGAAAAGTATTCGCAATTGTTCTCGTTCCTCTTCCGAAACCTCTGCATGTGAGAGGTCTACAACAAAATTAGTGCGGGTATCGTGGCGTTCCGCCATATTCAAAGCCCCTAGAAATGGGCTATCGCTAGGCTTGCTTTATTTCCTTGATAAATGAGAAGTCTTCATCTAAGAAATATGGGAGAGCGGATGAAATTAGTTGGTCTTGATAAACTACTTACGACGACGCGCACGGATTCGCGACAAGTACGTGAGATTTCCCAGATCTAATGATGGCTGGAGATACCATGAGATATTTGTCAGTAACTGTGGCTGGCTGCGATGTTAAAACCAGCGATGAGGCATTGGAATAAGAGAAGCAAGGAACAAAAGTCTCAGTTTGCGGCGGGAGTACGGTAGTCTCGGCCACGCGAACAGGGACTGTCGAGTCAACAAGCGGTGCTGGAGTTGGAGCCGAGCATAAGATATTGATTTGTTCGCCAGCCACAGTAAAGAGCCTACGATTATAGCTGATGCACCAAGAAGGAAGGCGGGAAAGGAGATCATTGCCTAGTATGATATTGTAAGAGCCCCCTGATTCCGGCACGCAGGGGGTTTCCGTGAAATATACTGGATGATTAAAGGTAAAAGAACCAATTTGGAAACGAAGATGAGCTATGCCAATCAAATTGATTGGAATACCAGCCATTCCCAAAGCTGCGGGTATATCACTTTCGAATAAGGCAAAGATGCCAAGCAATGATGCAGTGCTGCTCGAGGTTACCGTAATCACCGCGCCTGTGTCAATTAGAGCCAGAATATTGACATTATTGACCTTGATAGGTATCTGAGCGACAAAGAAGCTATCATCGCCACGAATAGCCAGAACATTAACTGGGTTAAAAGATGCGCGCGGAGGCCAAGCAGAAGTCGCATCAATTGTAAGAGGAATCAATTCAACTGGTTCAATAGATGTGGGCGGCGGGCGTACAACATTGGTGACCGTTATATCAGGAGCAGTAAAACCTGCGGGATTACGAGAGAATCTTCTGCGGAACTGTGAAAGCGCGCCTGGGTAGTTGAGATCTATGTACAAAATAAATGCAGTCTTGACAACTTGGAATGTTACGAGAATTGAGCATGATGTAATCCAGATATCAAACAAGGACCAAGAACCAAAGATCAAGGAGAATAAAGAAAAGCTAGGTGTATGCTCTGAGTGAGTGTTGCCGAAGGGCGACGACGACTGATCTACGCGCAAAAGGCGTTCTTGATCAACGGTCGACCAGAGCTCTCGGAGCTGATGGTCTTGGGTTAGCTCCGTCAAATTGGTAAGAACTAAATTATAAAAGATGGTTAGCGGCAGCGCTAATGAAGATGAGTTTAGATGAGGAGGGGAAGCCAGAGTCTCAACATGCGGTAAGGTAGTGAATTGTCCTAACGCGGCGTCAAATCTCACGTATTTATCCCGATCCGCAAAGTAGAACGGCGATAACGACGAGCATTCCGTCGGACTAGCTTCATGGGATATCACAAAAGTAGATGGATCGATGTACCAGTGAAGAGTAGCCCCCTATTGAGGGACAGTTCGACCATTGGTTTTGAGAAACAAGTTCCGTTGAACGGGATAACCTTATAATTACTAGAAGGAATAGCTAAACACCTGTGGATTTGTAGTAGATCATTACCCAGATATGAGGCGGCAAGATCGCGGCGATTCAAGAGATTTCGCATCGCGAAAGTGGGGTTCAATGATAATGATGAATGAAGGGCGAGAGCTAACAAGTTAGTACGATCACATAAAGAGGATAATGCATGATAAAATAGGGATCCCACGGCCACTTCCACATTATCTTCTACCGCCAAAAGTTGCGCTGCGAGCTGATTGGTTGTCACTACACCTACAATTGGTCCAGACGAACGAGGGGGACGTTTGCTGATCATAACTGCGTAGCCTTGATCGGTTATGGTGAGCTCCTTGCCACAATCACTCACTTGTCGACTATCGTCGTGCCAGGACAAGGCGAACTCCTTTGAATCGCTGATCCAGATGTCACTCAGGATGTGGCCCGTCATCCTCGCAATCGGGATGTACTGACAGGACTCCTCCTGATTTGGCCGATCCGTCTGGCATTACACAGTTGCCGGATTGGTACTGGCACTTACGCAAGTCGCCAACAGATGAGTCCGGGTAATCTGATTCGTGCCTCATATGGATAACCGTGTTTAGCAGATAGCAATTGGAGACCGATTTTGAATGGGTTACGCAACATCCAAACGGGGCAGAAGGCCATTCGAGCTGCAACTCATTCGTAGTTGACCAGGAGTCATCTCGCGCAGATAACGAACCATGCTCGCACTTATGGTGCATGCGCATGTACCTACAAGCCTCTGCCGATACAATCTCATACTTTTCCGAGTAACGTTCCGATCGCGCGCCAAAGAAATTCACGGAGTAATAAGCGGTACGGGTAACAATTTTGCAGAGAGAGGCCGGTGTATCATATCGCTGCGTATTAGGACGAAAGACCCGGATTGATAATGACTTTGGAATAGAATTGACGCGTGGAATGATGCGCGAACAGTTATAAGACAAAGGCACAAGTGCGATCACATCAGAGGATTCTTTTGGACATAATCACGCCGGCGAATCAAATGATTGAACAAAAGATTAGCGAAAAAAGCAACACACATAACATCAATAATCGAACATCAGGAAGAGTCCTTGATTTTGCTTGAGGAGATGAGGAGAAGTAGTTATACGAGGAGTTTGCAAGCTTATCATTGCGCTTTACTAAAGCCGAAATGCGGGCTTCTGAATCATCAAGAGCTGCTTGCTTAGCGCACAAAGAAACAGATAAGTTTTTGATTCTCTCCTGAGCGTCCAAAAGTTCTTGCGAGGAATCTTGAGGAGTGATGTTCATTATTCTAGGAGATGACCTACGCAAAGGAGTACGAGGCGAACGATAACGATTGGTTGAAGAACGCGTACCTCCCGAGGAACGTCGAACTTTGGATGGGCATTGTTGTGCCATGTGGCCGAGTCCTCCGCAAGAATAGCATTGTGTTCGACTAGGAATACCAGGGCGTCGATTGTCTTGAAGCGGTCGTGGCGATATCCTTCCCTGAAAACGGCTATATCTAGGTGAAGCCCTTATATTTTGGCGAGTAACTTTTCTAGGCCCACGTTGTGATTGTGACCTTGGGGTTATGGTGTTAACGGGGATATTACGAGAGGCTGACAAAGAATGTATAGGATGATCAGTTACTGGTGACAACTCCTCCACAATTTGCGCTTTCTCCACCGCCTGCTGAAAGGTTGAAGGGTTGGCTAGCTCTACCTGATAGCGCACATCCGATCGCAAACGGGCTACAAACTCTTCAAGCATTCGTTCCTGTAACCTAGCTGGATCCTGACCTGGGTTCGCCGCGCGTACTAGCTGAAAGATGCGATCCGCAAAGGATGCAGCTGATTCACCTGGCGCCTGTTTACAAACTGAAAGGGACCTGCGAGCCAAATTGCGCCTGTGGGGTCCTTCGTGATATCTTTCTAAATGCGCAACTACGGTATCGTAGTCTTGACGCTGCTCTGTCGTTAACTCCTCCACTTTGTCTCGTGCAGCACCGTCAAGACTCCCGATGAGATAGTTAGCTTTGAGCTTTGGTGTCAACGGTACGCTGCGCATATTCTGAATAACGTCGAAACGACGAAGCCAGACCGAAAACGGTGTGGGGTCCTTATTCGCGCCAGTAAAATAAGGTATCTCAGGTAGTCGAGAACCTTCTGATGGTCGAGGGGTCCCGGGCAATTGATCTATCCTTTGACCCACAGCATTGAAAGAATTATTAAGGTTAGTGATTAACGATTGATTACTATCATTCACTTGCCTTGCCAACGTAACGGTGGCCGCCTTCGCGTCCTTCCATGCATCTGTAATCGCCGATGCCGTTGCGTCCCGTAACGTCTTGACTTCGCGTCCAATGACAAACGCATCGTCAGCAACCTGACTGAAAGTCTGCTTGACTCGGCGAGCGAACTCGCATTCTTCTGCGGATGACGGGGCTTCAGCCCTGGACACTGACTGTGCACGCGATCGCTTTGGAGGTCTTGGAGATCCCATGGAATCTGAAACAACGAAATTCATAATGAGAGAGTCCTAGTGATTCAACACGTATCAATGTATAACGTATTGAAAGCATATCAATTATTCAGGGCAGTACGTGAGGGTAAATTCGAAATTAACTTCACGCCAAAACCGAGCGAGGAACAGACCGCAACGAGAACGAAGAAGATGACTGGTAGGAGGGTCTTCGCAACGTGGAGGAGCAAAAAAATCGACTGAATCAGAATTTCCCAAAAACAAAAGGGCAAATACTGTAGCTTCCAAACAAAGAAAAAGAATGGGAATCACGTGAAGTTGTATTCAGATGAAAAGCTGTTTACTACAGAAATACGATAGTTTCAATTTGAAAAACCTAAGTACAAGCGTCTGCATGGGAAAGAAAAGCTTACATTCAAAACACTACCGTAATCTGTTTTGCTCGTAACTGCAGAACATACTGAAACAACAAGATGCTGCAGAATCAAAAAGATTTGAAGAACAAGCTAGCTTGCTACAAAGGCCTAGAGCAAACGCATATGGCCATGTGCGACGAAGACAGAATGAAGATGAGTAGTTAACATATGGCAAGAATCAGGGCGTTCCGCCACACTCGCGATTGCGCAAGACCAGAGCATATAGAGAAGATCGAGCAATCACATAGAATAACAGAACATAACTAACACTTACGATGCAGACAAGTTGAAAAGTTATCTAATAATAAAGGGACTCAGAGATACCTGGTCGGGATCGCCTCTGGGGAAGATGGAAATGCGGTCCTGTTTTGGAGGATCTATGATAGAAATAACGTACATTTCCCTGAAACTTGGAAAGCAATAAACTGCCGCTTTATTTCCTTTATGCACCAGGGGCCCTAGTTAATTATCAAATGCAGATATCTGCATTTGATAATTAACTAGGGCCCCTGGTGCATAAAGGAAATAAAGCGGCAGTTTATTGCTTTCCAAGTTTCAGGGAAATGTACGTTATTTCTATCATAGATCCTCCAAAACAGGACCGCATTTCCATCTTCCCCAGAGGCGAGCGGCATGCCGAATATTGTAAGTGCATAATCCCACACAACTGCATTTAGCGGCAACGACGGATAAGCGAACATGATCCTCAGCACAAACAGATTTGCCCGCGCGCGGAAAACTCAAGCAAAAATGGCCCCTTCAAATAACCAGAATCGAAGCTTCGGAACCACAAAATAGGCGTTGAAACTCATTCAAATATGTTGCAGACGTCTGCGTGTACCACGCCAGTAAACAAAGGCATGCCAAACAAAAGGAGAGCTCGGAGAAACTTCAAAACTTGTAGATGCCTCTGTCTACCATTCAAATTGTCGGCCTCCAAAATGGCCAGTTTTCGAAGTCGACAAATAACGGACTCATTGAACAAAACTCAACTCACCCAAGCTGACCGTCCTTCCCGTCCGACTATCCACACTCGCTGCTACCAGTAAAATGATGTGCCCTTCACTAATGCTAAGCTACACGTAGAGAGTAGACCGGTTCATTATTCTAACGACAGAAGGCAATATAGGAATATAAACAATGTTAATCTACTGGATCCTGGTAGGTTGCGGAGTTGACGATGATGACGGGGCAAACAGCAGCCCAGGGATATCAGAGGCGCCACCGGTCGGTTACCGGACGTTGAAGTTTCTCCTCGCACCCCGCGCGTATCGGCCACGCCCTAAAAAGCATGACTCAGTACCGAACTCAATAGGAGTGCTTGTGCTCACAATGTAAGGCGGGGGGGGGGGGGGGGAGGGAGCTCGTAGTAATTTCTCAAGTCATTCTGTAATCCTGAATGGTTGGAAAAGGGTTCGTAGAGGATTGCTTAAATTATCGGTCTGTAAGCGGCCCATAAGGCACATTCATTTCTACCACTATTGGTCAGTAGGCGGCGCATACGGCAGCTCTTCAATATGTGGCTTAAAGGCAGTAGGTCGGCAGAATGAGACCCGCGGCAAGGTCACAAGGTAGGAGCCCCCATAATGGAACCTATGGGCCAAAGTTCGATCTTTCTCTGCCACTTCTAACCCCCGAAATTTTAAAGGAAAGCAGCGCTCATCTCCTGTCCTCTCCGAACCCGCCCACCCCATGGACGAGTGAACGCGAAGCCCGTCATGGCGAAGACGCAGAGTCGTTGCGGGACCTCATGCTTATAGCATTGCGGCTGGCGCTCTGACGCGGAAGTCACTCGTCCATGGGGTGGGCGGGTTCGGAGAGGACAGGAGATGAGCGCTGCTTTCGCTTTGAAATTACGGGGGTTAGAAGTGGCAGAGAAAGATCGAACTTTGGCCCATAGGTTCCATTATGGGCTTCTACCCTGTGACCTTGTTTTGCCACGGGTCTCATTCTGCCTTTAACATATGGTTTTGTAAGGGCTTACGGTTTTCTCCCCAATGGTTTGCAGAGGATTTGAAAACAAGGTCTTGAAGCGGCTCATAAGGTCTTTTTTCTCAGAATATTTGTCTGAATGTTTGTAGGGTAGCTTCTTCCTCAAAATTTCGGTTTCTAAGCGGCCCATAGGGCTAAATTATTTTTAAATATTGGTGTGAAAGAAGCTCGTAGTGTGGTTGAATTATCGGTCTCTAAATCATGGCATTTCTTTTTCTCAAGGTAACAGTATTTAAGCGGTTTGGAGCAATTTCATCCCAGAATATAGATTTGTAGGAACTTGAAAAGCAGTTTTTTTCCCAAAACTCTCTGTAGAGGCCCACAGGAAAGTTCTTTTTTCAAAATTGGTTTGTAGGGTTTGTAGGGTAGTTCCGTTCGATAATATCGATCTGATGAGCGGCTCACTGTTAATAAATTTTTTCAATAAATATCGGAAGCGGCCCTTAGGGCTGTGTTTTTGAATATGGAGGGATCTTAGGGCAGTTCTTTATTGCTCTGTGGGTTGGTTGGCAGTTCTTTTTAAAATGCTCTGTAGGCGACATGTAGCGCATAAGGTCCCAATGAAGAGCAGTATGTAAGCGTCCCTGTAGTGCAGCTTTTTTCAAAAATTGGGTTTTGGAGTTACAGAACAGTTCTCATAGCTACCGCTCTGTAAACGGCCCACAGGGCAGCGCTTCCTTCAAATTATAAGCGTGACTGGCCCGTAGAGAGTTTTTTCAACAATACTTTGTTGGAAGAGGGAGGGAGGGGGAGGGGAAGGAATGAGCAGTCCTTAGTTAGAATATCGGTCTATGAGCGGCTCACGGGTGCTTCGCAGAGTAGTGTCAAAACATCTTGTAAACGGCCCACAGGGTAATCGTTTTTTATAATGTCAATTTAGAAGGTATGGCTTGTAGGGTACTTGTAGGGCAGTACTTTTCATGGGCATAGGAATTAAGCTATTTTTCTTAGTTAAAAGCTTGTTTGAGCGACTCTTTTGCACCCGAATGAATTTGCCTTGACCAGCTGTAAATGGCCCTTAGGCCTCGGGCAGAGTTCACGCGATTTGATCGTCGCGATTTAATCGCCGCGATTTTCATTCGTCATTTTATATTCAAAACTTTCGAGCTGGGAAAGTATCACAACCGAAATGCAAGCTGATCGGCATGCAATGAACTCGTGACAGTTGTCTTGTAGCGATTGAATCGCGACGATCAAATCGCGTGAACTCTGTCCGAGGCGTAAGGGCCATTTACAGCTGGTCAAGGCAAATTCATTCGTGCGCAAAAGAATCACTCAAACAAGCTTTTGACTAAGAAAAATAGCTTAAGTCTTATGCCCATAAAATAAAAGTACTGCGCTACCAGTACCCTACAAATCATACCTTCCAAACTGACGTTATAAAAAACGACCACCCTATGGGCCGCTTACAGCTTACAAGATGTTTTAACAGTGCCCTGGAAGGGAACCAAAAAATAGATTTTTCGCACTTCGCTCGCAATTCTTAAAGCGGTGTTTTTGCTATGCGGATTTTGGTTTCTTGCTTCTTGTAATAGGGAGAGGATACTTGGTAGCGGTGGCCTTTCGATATGTGACATATGTCATGACACTCGCCTTGGAACGCTGACCTCAAAACCGTATTCTTTATTTGCAGAACGATATTTCGGAAAAACAGTATGCTTCTCATCTGACGTATTTGCACAAGAGTGCGAGTAATTTCTTTAGGAGCTATAGGTCTCGAATGGTCTATAGCGCTATTGCGATTATTGCACAATGGATGCCCGTTTGATCTTGGTCGTTATAAATATTTTTGCGTTGGCGCTTTTACAAGCGCTTATTCTTCTCGATAAAGCGTTTTGCAGCTAATGAAGATAGTTTCGAGATCAGCGTTTCAAGGCAAAAATGTGATACAATTACATTCCGAAAGGCCACGAGTTATCCTTCATATGTAAGAACCTTCAACAAAAAATCAAAGCAAAAAAGCTTCAACAAACGGTAACAAACTAACATCTCAAAAAAATCGCTGATCCTTTTCCAGAAATCCGCGAAGTGCGAAAACTCAGCAAAGCGTTTACCTCAGCAATGCGCGCCCGTTGCCAACCTGTCCCCAACTATTGTCTGAGCAATACAAGCTCGCAGGTTTGGAAACAACCGACTCGAAAACTCTATTCGAATGTACAGACAGACAGCATTGTATAAGCTCCTGCAAGACGAAGGCGGTCGGTTCGAGGTACGACGTGGCTGTGACGCGACTGTGACTCGGCTGTGACGCAGCCATGTCGCAGCCGCGTTGCGCATTGAATCGACCGCCTTCGTCCTGCAGGAGCTTATACAATGCGTTCAACGGGGCCAGCGCCGCGTAGTACAATCACAGGCCTGTGCGCGAGCGCTACCGTGGGCTGCAACGTGCAGGGATCATGCCACGCAAAGCAGTGTGGTCCTTGTTTTAGCTACTCTTCCTGCTCACTTCATAGCTTATCAGCTGTCCTGCTTCCAAATTTCTGGGCTTCTACTGTCTGAAACTTTACTTCGGTATTTCCTGAGATCTCTCAAAGTATCAGTGCGAAAATGGAAGGCCAAATGGAGGTCTGAGGTCTAAAAAAATGTAATCTGAATCATTTCATTCCAGAATTCTTATTACGGCTTCTGCTCTTCCTCATTACAGCTAAAGGTGAATATGCGAGATGTAATCGTATATCGTGCAGGTTGAGAGAATAGTTTCAGTGAACAGCACCTTGGCGCTGTTCACTTGACCTAAACGATAACCATTAAAGGCAGCTTCCAGACAAATTTGGACTTATGGGGATCTCACGTGGATAGTAATATTTTTTTATATTTAACCCACCAATTTCGCGTGATCCCTCGCGCGAAACTGGTGGGTTGCACCATGATTCTATGCGAATATGATCCCGGGGCCAGTTTAGAGGCGTATATTTATTTATTTATTTATTTATTTGAATACGCCACAGGCGCGCCATAGTGTCGGGTTAGTAACCAACAGATTCTTGAGAACAAAAATCAGTGTTAGAAATACACAAACTCAGAGACAAGAAAGGCTTAATGCAGAAAAATAAAATAGCTTTTTTTGAGACCATTCGCCACTCTAGGTTAACTAATGAATGATAGAACACAAGGACTAACTATCAGAAGCGCTGCCATAAAGGATATTCATATGAGTCTGCGCATGCCACCCTCGCTGACCAGCAAGCGACCTATATTCAAGGAGTATGACGGAGACTATGAAAAGGGCATGCTAGCGCGACAAACTAGGCAACCCTAGTACAACCGAACATACTGGATGAGCCACAAACTCAATAGGAAAACTGGAAATATGCTCGGTAAAAAATATTTCGGGCAGTCTCCTTAGGTTAGCCTTATGTACCAGGAAGAAAAGAAAAATTAGACCCAGAACGACAAATATGTCTCAGTCGAATTGAACTGACACATCATCAAACCAAAGCAAACAATACGAAACGGCATCTATCTTACACTCTTACAAAAGGAAAGGTAGTACAGGCAAATAAAAGAACTGGAACTCGATCATGCGTTGTCAAAGTATACTGGACGACACACCTTGAGTCCGCCGAGAAGCGGGATCTAAAAAGGAAACCGAGAAAAACAACTACAAACTAAAGAGAAAGCTAAACTCCCAAGCTTATCGCAGATGAAAAAGACGTGGCAAGAAAGAAGATGTAAAGCAGTCAGCCGAATTTAACCATTTTCTGAAAAAAAAGAGGAGAAGAAAAAACGGATTGAAATAAACGAAAGACACACCTTGTAAAAGAGATCCTACATCTAAAAGTATTCAGACTCGTCAATGCCTAACAAACTCAAAAAGTCGCATTCCAAAAGCTTTTTTCTAAACAATTTTGAGTTAACAGAAGAGATGACAGAGTCAGGCAATTTTTGCATCCAACGTGCAGTACGAACAAAAAAGGAGTTATAAAAAAGCTTGTTCAATTTTGTTGATCCTATTGAATCAGCACAGTAAAAATTAAACCTACCTGTACGTCCGTGGCAAGGCTTCCAAACCCAAAATTCACTAGGCAAAAGCTTAGTCTCGAGACGTAATATTTGGAAGGCAAGTACTAGATCAGCAACAACCCTTCGGTAAAGCAGGCTATGGAGCTTGAAGCGGGCCAACCTACTTCTATAGGACGGGAGGGCAGCTGGGTAATCGTCGTTAGGCATAAGTCTATAGAAAAGGATACGAGTAAAAGTCATCTGAACTCTTTCCAAAGTCAAGATATCCTTCTTTATATATGGACTCCAAACTTGGCTAGCATATTCTAAATGCGGGAGGACATAAGCCATATACATTCTGATGTAAACTTTCTCATCAACATGCTTCAAGTTACGTAGCAAGAGGAAGAGTCTGTGCAGGGCTGCACGTGCTATTTTCTCGATATGGGATCTAAATCGAAGGTCTTGGTCAACTAGCACCCCAAGATCTCTTATTAGTCCACGCCTAAAAAGAGAGGTACCAGAATGCTCGTATTTCTCAAAGGTGCAATCATTCTCCTTTCTTTTGGAGATTGTCAGGCAGGCACTTTTTGTTAGGTTAACGTCAATACTGTTAAGAGAGGCCCAATTCAGAATATTCTGCAGGCAGTCTCTAAGGGCTTGTGTAACTTCACCTCTATCAGCATCAACATAGGATGCAAACACTTTAATGTCATCAGCATAGGCCATAACCTTAACTCTGCAGTCTGTAGTTAAGAGTCCAGGAAGGTCACTTGTGTAAATATTGAAAAGTACAGGGGACAATATACCACCTTTTGGCACTCCACTAGTTGCTGAGTAGAAGGAAGAGTCAGCAGAATTACAGCGGACGGAAAAAGTCCTATTGGACAGATAAGATGAGAGCCATTTCAAAACAGTTCCACGAATTCCTACTTGGAAAAGCTTTTCAAGCAGTTTGGGAATGTCTACTCTGTCAAAGGCTTTAGACAGATCAAAATAAAGAACATCGGTAAATCGATTTTGAGATAAAGCTTTTTTCCAGTGATGTTCACAGACCAATAATTGAAGGGTGGTCGAAGAGCCTTCGATAAACCCAAACTGTTCAACTGGAATGAGATGGTTTTGTGCACAAAATGCCAACAACTTCCTTCTAACAATCTTCTCGGCAACTTTACAAACAACAGAATTGATGGATATCGGCCGAAACTCGGTAACCTTACATGGACTCTGAACCTTAGGTATGGGTACGACTTTTCCTTGCTTCCATACATCTGGGAGCTCTCCACTGCTCAAGGAGAGATTGATTAGAATAGAGACAGGAGTAGCCAATTGGTTGGCGAGTTGTCAAAAACGTGGATGATTTGAGCTTTCTCAAAATGCCCACAATCTCCCAAGGAAGCACCTGTGAAATTCGAGAAAGACAGGAGTGGCATGATCTGATGTCGTATTGAGAGTCATTGTTGTCGGGGGGATTCGATGGAGCTCGGAAAACCGACGCAAAGTAGCGCCCTAGATGCTCAGCTTTCTCTTGATCTGTCTTGATGACATTTCCTTGGTCATCCCGCAATATCTGCACTTTCGCTGGTTCTTTAAGAAATGAACGAGCATATCTGAACAAAGAAGCAGTATTCATCATTGTTAGCCTCCTCTGTTTATAAGCACTAAACTTAGCTAAGTGCCTGGATAACTCTTTAGTAATGTGCTTATACATTGCAAAGGCTAGGGGATTTCGAGATGTACAGAACAACCTGTTTCTTTGTTCAATCAAGTTCTTGATGTGCAAAGGATAATCGCAAGGTCTACTCATTTTCTTTTTGTACGGGACAAATCGCGAGAGCAAGTCATGCATCAAATCAATAAATCGTTGATAGGCATCATTGATCGAAGTGGCATCAAGTAATGTCCACCAATCAATAGTGTCTAAAGCGGAAGACATGGCCAAGTAATCAACGCCCATGTAGTCAAAATGGGAATCCACACAGGAAGTATCAATGGGTATTGAAAGATCGAAATGAACACTGGCATGGTCAGAACCACAGAGAGAAGGCTTAACAATTACATTGTGAACAACAGGATTAGATGATAAGACAAGATCCAACACATTGTTCATTCTAGTTGGATGAAAGACATGCTGAACAAGCGAAAGTTCATTAAACAAAGTCATAAATCTTCTAGAAGTAGGACTTAAGGGAGTCTTATTTGACCAATCAATAGCAAGGTTGAAATCACCCATCAGGACGACATTGGGATGATTACTACAGAAGTTTTGCAAAAAATCAATAAGGTAAGAATCGTTGTTGAATGTGGAGGAGGGAGGACGATAAACAAGAATGATGAAACAGTTAGATTGCGACTCGATATTCGTAATTTTCAGTGACAAAATATCAGTCATTTGCCTGGGAGTAGGCATATCTTCACATAAAATGATATCACGAACAAGAACACACAAACCTCCCCCACGTCGTTTGATTCGATCTTTACGGAAAATCGTGTATGGAAGACCATGACATAATTCAGAAGATTCAATGGCTGGAGTCAGCCAAGATTCAGTTACGAAGATAATGTCAGGTTTTTCATGAACGAGAAAAAGATGAAACAAATCGATTTTGTTTACAAGACTACGGGCATTAAGTAGGATGCAACTCATCATACAAGTACCATGCAAAGAATTCAGTTTTCCTGACGTGGATTCTGCCCTCGACTTATGTCGGTGATCTTGACCACCTCACCCCGATAGACAACATAGCCCTTGTAGCCCAATGCCTGGTTCTTTTCACGTGCCTCCCTGCGCAGTTCAAAATGTCTCTTGCGTTCATCCGCGGTGAGACTAGGTCTGATAAAGACACTAGAAAACCGCGGGTTATTCCTTAAAAGCTTTGCCCTCCCAAGAACAGCAAGACATTGCGACCTAGCCGGAAACATGACTTTGGTCAAACGTGGCTTCTGGGTGACCCTACCCATCCTAAAGACCGCGGTTGGCTTGGCCTCTACACCACTATATCTCAGCCGTTAGTGAGTAGCAGCGCTGTCGCTTGTGCTGTGCCTTAATCATGGCCCAAAATTACTTTCCACGTAAAATCCTCATAGGTCTAGATTTGCATGAACGCTGCCTTTGAGTCCGCTGAAGTACGAGCCAATATAATAAATCATGACACATCCGGAATCAGCCATCCGAAGAAGGCCTGGGTGGAATGGAAGACGTCATAAGGAAATGCTTAAAGATTTGATACCTCCTTCTTAGGCTACGAAAAAAATCATATCCAGTATCAAGACAGATTGCGTGTGAGCGTAGAAGCAGGAAAAGTGGCAATCCGCTGCTAGAAGAACGGAAAATGACGAGTTACAATGATGCAAACAAGACCGCGATGTTGTGCGCAGCATGGTCTCTGCACGCTGCGCGTACGGTAATGTTCGCGCGTAGATGTATGACTGCACTAGCAGCGCTGGCCTCGTTAAACGTATTTTAGAAGTCGTCCGCGCTGCGTGGAGAGTAACGCTGTTGCGTCCTTTGAAGATAGTCCATGACTGGAAGAGACGCAGAAAAAGGTTGCGAGAGTGCACGAGGAAAGAGGAGTGACGCGCAGTACACACCTCGCGCACTCTCGCTCCTTGCGCGGACGGCCTATAAACGAATAAACAACCATTTTCATGAACAAATGCACCATTTCAATCTCCATTTTATTGTTGAAAGAATATAACATAATTTTAGGAAGAACATTCTCGCTGTTTTTTCATCCATGTCGGATGTGGGTTTCATCTGGAAATACGAAGACTCAAAGCTGGATTCTAGCAAGCCTTCAAACGTTCTTCTCAGTGCATGGCTACCACAGGTTGCTCTTCTGAGTAAGCGGAGTTTTTTTTCAACACATGGCCATAGTATGAACTTGTAGAGGACAAGCGTCTGTCCGCCTTTCTCACCCATGGCGGTATCGGCAGTTGCAATGAAGTAGCGTACATGGGTAAACCAGCAATAATTGTGGGTCACAGTTTCAGATATCCTCTAGGAATTGTGCATTAGAGACTATTATCCGACCTGGTTTTCCTTATCTTCTTTTGAATGAAAATGTTGCGCACCTAATATTCAGCAGTCTGCTATCTGAGCTGTTGTGTTTATTGAAACAACTTAATATGTATTCACACCAACTTGAAATTAAACTACTTTTTTGCATTAAGTGGGCACTTCAGCAATTCTGACAACAAAAGAATAAGCTAGAGCAAGGCGGCCATTGTATCAATTAATGGTCAAGCATGTATGAAATATTCGAAAAGAAAAGATTTTCAAAAGTAAAAGGATTAAATTAGAAACTCCGTACGATCGTCTGCTTTCGGTTTCAGCAATCGTTATGTACTTCGTCGGTTCGCTGTAGTTAGCCAAATCGTGTAACTTTGCCGATACTTATTAATCATCCACTTAGACACAAGACGTACAATACCGCCCATAATTTGTTAAAAAAGTCACGAACGCCGGCGGGGTTCACAGCAATCCGCGTCGGATCGCCATATCTTATTGTTAGTTTGAAGTGGTAGTATTCTTAATGCAAGAGCTCCATTCGACTCAACTCAGCGAGGTGCATCCTCTCATACATAGAAGCGCCCGCTTGGGTATACTAAATCGCGTAGACATCAGTTTCAAAAATCTTTGGGTTTTTGCCTATTTTAGGTTATCCAGTGCGTTTATTCATTGCACACTAATGAATTGCCGTAGACAAATATGAAATCTGAGCACGTACCGTGTTCAAACGAACACTTCTATACAGTGGCATCATCAAAAGTCTCTGAGAAAAATCTGCAATCCTGCAAATTGCGAAACTTTACGTTTTAATTCGAACTTTATGCCACATGCCGCGATCATTCTCCACAAAAAATACCTAGCTGAAAATGGCTGTAATATGTTTTTGCAAGAACCATGACGAGTACTCTTGCAGAGCGGAAAAACAGTTTTAATGTTCGCCTTTTATGCTATAGCTAAATGCTGTTAGCAGTTTGCAACCCTTTAATGTACACAATGTAGAGGAGGCTTTGCGCTATCACATCGTTGTATTGCGTTTGCCAGGAGCCATTTTCGCGGAGGCGGAAAATAGAACTCTGCGAATGTTACCTGTTTATCACTTATACGGTAGTTCAGTGCATGAGAGTTGCCAGCGAGACTTTTGCGCTGATTGCTTTGCCTGCACGCGTTGATTGCGACATCTCAAACTTGGGTGAATAAGCTTTGTTATGATGATACCAATGATCTGCACAAGTGGCTATGACTACAAAATACTGCGATAATAAACAAGTCCATAACTTTTGTGACACCGTGATAAGTCTGTCGGTCTATGATCCTGTGATCTTCCTCAATCTTCTTCAACTCCTTTCTGCATTCTCGTTCCGTTCCTGGATTTCCCCGTAGCGTAGACTAAGCGACCAACTTCAAACGGGAGGGTGCAGATAGTCGCGTGGTGGTCACCCGCCAATCCCTGTTCGCTGTTCCTACAGTAAAAACCGAATGTCCGTTTGATGCAGCCGTGGATATGCCATTCTAAGAAACGGTGACACCTTCTTTCGCTATTTAGAAGAGCCACGCAATCTTTGATGGCCGTCACCCGAAGACAGACGTTTGAGTAGCGGCTGCCATACTCCTTGCAGAAGACGCACATGGGAAGCCCACTTCCGTTATTGCTATCGCCCAGCATTTTTTCGGGGTACTACTGTATTTGCTGCTGTAGTCTTTCCGGTTTCTGTGGATACTCGACGATGAGC
The DNA here is from genome assembly GCA_958299035.1 of Cylicocyclus nassatus. Classification (NCBI taxonomy): domain Eukaryota; kingdom Metazoa; phylum Nematoda; class Chromadorea; order Rhabditida; family Strongylidae; genus Cylicocyclus; species Cylicocyclus nassatus. The sequence continues at coordinate 38,637,972 of CATQJL010000112.1, forward strand.
TTGTTATACTTTTGTTTATCTGCTTTGATCGCCACTTCCGGAATTGACGCTTTCGTGCTTCCCTAGTCCTGGACACCTTCTTGTTCGGCCGACTTCCCGCTCTGTCCCTGTGACTATGTGGGGTGCGTTTATGAGCTATGTTTGCGGGTTGTGACTCCTCTGTGGTGGTCGGCCATTGTGATCTTATCCTCAATGCGTTCATCCAGGCGGCATCTTTGCTTTTGGGTTCAGCTTTTGAGGCCAAGTGCTTTCTTCCTGCTTCTGTGCCACATTTTCTTGCTACGTCTTAGGGGGTTTCGAACCATCCGCGAAATGTTCATGCTTTTGATGCTTCTTGATTCTCAACTTTGCGATCGAATCTTTGACTTCTTTAGGAAGGACTATCACTTTGTGCTGCTTTGCCATTGCGGTCGGAATCATATCTTGGCGTTTCACTTCTCTCAAAATTTTGTGATTGATTCTATTTGTTGCTGATCCCAGTTCGAAGTTCTTCCTTATGATTAAGGCTCGACAAGAACTGGCACAAGAGAAATTTCAAAACGAAGTCTCCTTTGATTTTGAAAATTTCGTATAGTCGTCCTCACCCCACTAGTCGGCTCGGTGGACGAATTTGAATTTGAGCTGGAGCAGGCCGGTTGCGGCGGAGCGCGGCACCTCAGCCTTCGGTTCAAACCTTCGCCTATTTCTACCAATCTTTTTTGCCTTTGGTTGGTAATTCGTGTATTTCGACGACGTTCTTAAACAAAATTGACGTTTTGTTATTGTTAAGCGTCGTTTCTGGCTGCTGTGTTCGGTTTTTGTTTGAGGGGCTTTGAGAAACGATAGAGATGGCGATTTTGGCATACCATTCACCACTATAGCAGACTTCTGTACATATTACTTACAAAGAAAAAACTTACAGCAGATGTCTCCCAACTGTATCGCTTCTCCAAGCTTACCTGTATACAGTGTGTTGAACTTATGAGCTTAGCAGAACGAAACAACGCTCGACCACAACAAGATGTTTTATTTTGCTAGCGAACATACCTCACATTGCAAAAATTAACAACAAATAATGAGGATAATGATAAAAAAACATGCATAAATTTGAACCGAAGGCTGAGGTCAGCGCTCTGCCGCAACCGGCGTGCTCCAATTCATATTCGAAGTCGCCCACCGACCGAATAGTGGAGTGAGGACGACTATACAAACCCTTTGACCCTAAACCCTAAACGTAGAAAATCCTAAACGTCGACTAAAAAACGTCGCAATTTTTGTGTCTTTTCGGCCACAAGAAACGATACTCCCTTTGTCTTTTGTCAAAAAAGATCCACCTGGATCCGATTCCAGCTGTGCCGAGTCCTGCTTGAGACCATTCTCGATCGTTCCGTGACGTTGCAATCTGTGACGGCGTTGTATATTTCCCAAAATTGTGGCATTAGTTTTTATTGGCTTCTCCTTATATCTTGTTCAACTTTGTAAACTTGTTTTGCTTTATCGTCAGGGAGGGCATTGTACCCTGCGCCTGCAATCTTTGTAGGTTTGGTCCGATTGAATCTTTTTTATATTTTCGAACAACTTGCTGTGGTTCTGGGTATCCATGGTCCGCAGGTCGTGTGGGTACCAGCATCACAGTTTTTTCCAACCATTTCAGAAACATGACACGGTTAATCTCCCCAGCTTCGCCCGCCGCAACCGTAATTTCGTACCATTAACGGGTCAGCAATAGTTGATCTGCCCAGGCAACCAAATCTCCCTTTTTCTCTATGTGCCGTGCACGAAGTTCTTGTTGCAGCATATAGCGCAACGATGCCGACAATGTGTAAGAGGTTTCCCATCCCTTTTTCTTAATAGAGATGAGATCCAGCTTGTCTGTGCGAGCCTATCGTCAAATTCGTTGCATTTGTACCGCAGACATTTTTTTTGCCGAATCTGTGCCTCTGTTAATCTTAATGTTGAAGTAATGCATGTCTTTCTTTAGGATGCTTCCTGAGCGGACGCTGTGAGGACCCCTTATGAGGAGACATGGAAACGATGTCAAACTTTCGATAGCGCTCACGAGACCAGCACAAATTCCAGTTGAACGCGAAACGCGGATCAGAGAAGTTAACAAAGGAGGGATGATGTACTGCTTTGCGAGGCAGTACCACCAGTCGCAGTATGTACAGAAGGTAGTAAATTGTGTGAGTAAAACCACTCACACAGTCCGCATGAATGACTTACCACGGAAGGCAGCAAGAGAGTTTGTGTTAAAAACTCCGAACAAACACGGGCGACCACTTTTAGATAGTTGTGCCAGTGGTAGCTCAGACCGGAACATTTCGAGCAGCAACACGGAGCAAAAAGAAAGGACGAGCGGAAGTAAAACAACCTCAACCCGCGTCCTTTCGTCTTTGTCTCTGAGGCCGGAGTATACGAACTTTCCGCGTTCGCATTGTTTTCTGCGCCCTGAATATGCGATGAAGAACATTGGCGCGACAGTTTCCCACAGTTTATGTTCTCTGTCCAGCTTATCTGTAAATTTCCCATGCTCGGTATTTTGTTTTCATCGCTTACATATACGAAAGCTAACACGGTTTAGTGAGCGTGGTCGCGTTTTATATGTTTCCTTCATGGTTTACTTTACTTTATGGTCACCATTGCCTTTGTACTTATCACTGTATTTGTTGCACATTCTCTCACCAAATCACGGTATCTCACACATACATTTCAACGAGGACCCGGCGCAGATCGTTTGGAATCAGGCTGAACTTCGTTTGTGGAGCAAAAAGCAAAGGGGATATCGTTTTTTGCGGAGTCGAGTCGACGATAAGCGCTATTTAATCAAACACAAGTTTTTCGGGTAGGTTATCACACGATTGACATGCTCTATCATGTATTGCAGAAAGTGCTCGCGATTTGAAAGCAAGGCTAAAATAAATAAATTGCTTGTTTACAGCGCACATAGAATTATATGACCCCAAAATTGAACTGTGTACATGGAAAATTATTTGCGGGGGAATTATGTACAAAGACTTGGAAACATATGTGAAGTAACCTTTACCTTTTCCAAAATTAGTCCGTTTCCAGACGGCCATCAGACGAGCTGAGCTCGTCCGGAGCATATATTCCTGTCCTCACACGAGTTTCGGATTTTTTCTTAGCATGGACGGATGCCTCAGAGAACCCATCTCTGAGCATAAGGACAGTTTCATATCGCCTCTCGTCGTCGTTTTTACCCTCTTCTTCTCGAAAATCGCCTTAGATAACGCGCCCCAGTGTCAACTTTTGCGTCCTCTCCCTTTGAATTTTCATTCCCAGTTCCCGCTTTGTTTTCAATATTCCGGCGATTTCTTCCGTTTTTCTTTCTTCCTCTTCTTCTAATATTTGATGTAACAACAGTCAGAGCGTGGGGGAGGGTAAAGCAAGGGACAGAAGGGACTTCGTATTTCGAGAGTCAGGGGGACTTCGTTTGCAAAAAGCCTAGAAACGGACTCGTGCCTGGCCTTGATCTCGACTCATATTTATCATTTGCTTGTACTACTCGTATGCTGTCTGTTCGTGTATCCTGATAACTTTAGTTAGTGCATAATAAAGTTTGATTATCCAAGCTTGAGGTGTCGCAATCTATGCTGTGCCCGCATAGCAGTCAGCGCAGAAGTCCCGGCGTGCAATACACAGTACTGAGCGAGTGTAAGCTGCGTGTTGCTAACAAGTCAAATAGGTATGAAAAGCGCAACAAGCACTGAGACCAAGGCTATATCTTTGTGTACGTCTTTTAAAAAAGAATCTATCAGAATTTGATCCAGGGAACACTTCTTTTACTTTTTAAACGATAACTTTTCGCTTTCCTTTGCGCAATTCTAGCCAAATTTCCAGTATGCTACTACACATGCCTTTACTTGAAATTTCAAGCTTTTATTCCTAAATACTGCAAAGCATTCTCTTGGAAGTATGTGTAGACAAAAGCGTGCTCTGTCATATTGCACAAGGTAAAAGAAGCCGTCATCGCGAAGGCGTGCTACGTACCTTACTATGACTACCTGCGTGCCACGACAGGCCTAGAGCATGGTGGTTATGATTCCGTCGCGCTGCGATTTCTGTGAAACGACAACTGTTACGCACTAATCGCATGCCCTCGTGTCTGCTATGTCGGTTGCGGTAGTCGTCCGGCGCGACGGATCGCAGACCCTTTTTGGCTAGGGTATAATTCTGCAGCAATGATCGCCGCGATTTCGGCAGAACCCAGCGATGTCGCGTCGCGCGTGCTGCACAGGAGTCTGGGCGATATCGCTGAGGTGCGAGGAAGAACTTGAGAATTTTTTACGGACAGGCGCCAATGTTTCAGTGTTTTTGTTTGAAAACGAAATGAAACATGTTTAACACATTGACGACAACACGACCCACCGGTGGGTCGTACGTGCCCTGCCATTTCGGACAATACGACCCACCGGTGGGTCGTAAGATTCATGAAGCGCTATCTTTGCCAGTTTTAGATGGAATTCTACGAGGTTTTGGCACATGATTGGGGGCACCTAGGTGAAGTGAAGCCAGAATGGTCCGGGCTCGGGATACTGCAATGCAATGTTGCGGTAGGTATACGGTAGATAGATATAAGGGACAGACTTTTAGCTCAAATTCTTCGCAAAATGATGCTGTTTCTGGAGAATCAAGTTTACTGTAAGAGTAATACGAGAAGGGCAAGAGGCTGACGTTAGCCCACCAAAAAATCATCGATTTTATTGTTACTGATTTTTTGCCTTTTTCATCCTAGGAAGCTCGAACTTTGCATATATAGGTTTTGTAGCATGCTGATTACGAAAATGATAGTCTCAGGTTTTGATACCACCTTCTTAGATTAGTTTCGTGATTTTTGCGAAAATTTTACCGTACTGCTACCGTAGCCCCACTTTGTTCACTACTGTGGGACAGTAGTGAACAAAGTGGACACTATAAATGTAATCAGCACGTGAAACAACTCCAAAACACAATTTTTCATGGAAATCTATGGTGTCGGTTTCGTACAGGACGACTACCGTAACCTTACTGTATGACGCCAAAAACTGAAATAAACTGTTTTTCATTGATCAACGCCTTCGATTACCCCTCTGGAAGAATTTTCGGGGACATGTTTTGAACTTTGCCCAGAAAGAGTACCATCTCGGACCATACGACCCCCGGGTGGGTTGTAATTTTGACGAAGCGAAGAAGGCTCCTGTCCGAAGTGGCAGTAATCGAAAAATCGGCCTTGTCGTCAATGTGTTAAAGTAGTTGTACAAAGATACTTCCTTTCTGACGCCTTCCTAACCTTAAATTGTCGGATGACTTATTTTTCGAAAGTGTAAGTATTTTTGACGAGATGGTTGAAGTGTTTTCTGGATCATTTTTGTGTTAGAGTCTTTGCTTTTCGCAAAGTTAATACACATTAACACTTTGGTTGTTTGCGTGTTCTTACGTTTTGCTGTCCGTATGAATAAAGCAGAATTCTCATCCTTAATAGTGCACCAACATCAAACGGTTATGTGCTTGTGTTTTTGCTACCTTCGCAGTGATGCTGTGCTTGACTTTTTGAGAGCTTTTGATATGGATCTTTGCTAAAGCACCACAAAATCCACGTACTAGCTTGTTCCTCCTAAAAATTTGGTGAGGTTAGTCTTAATAGTAGCTGTTGGCTCGCAGAGGCCGACGTTTCCAGGTGAGATTCGCTATGCTAAGAAGTGGTAAGCTCGTGAAAATTGGATTTGCTGAAAGGTGAGCAAAATGTGAGAATTCTTTGTACTCGATTTAATCACGATCGGCGTGAGGGCTCTATGCTGAGAGTGAAGTGAGTAGAATGATAACGTACATCGCACGAGAACAGTCTGCTCAATTTGCGTGCACCTGCCCTGTGTGTACAAGGATATGAAATCGCGAGCACTATGCCCATGCACGCGTGACGGACGACTTCGTCATCACGTTTTTATCGCCCAAATATCGAAATCCACGGCGATGAAATCGCGACGACGAATGCGAACACTATGCACGCTGCCACAGGTGGACTTGCCAAGATTTTGAAGGGCTGCGTGGATCTCAAAAATAGTATTAAAAAACTAAGCTGTATTTGTAAAGGTTCAATTTATGTTGCACCAAATTATCTGTTTCTAGGTATTTCACTTCTTATTTTACCTGAAAAAATACTAGGCTCAAGGAACTTTTGCCGCACCCTGTATATAAGAAGGTCTCCTTACCGAGCTGAGTCACGTTACCTTGGATTCAGTCGTCCACTCTAAACCAAGATATGGCGATGCAGCGGTGGTAAACTCCGGTAAAGTTCGGTGGCTGCTTTGACGAGCAATTATCATGAGCGGTACGTACAAGATAAACCACCAAAAAATGTCGTGCGCTACCGATAATGCACATAAAGGGGATTTAAGAAGAATATAGGCACTTGCAGATAGCACTGAGTGAAAATTGTTGTAGAGTAGTAACAAAAAACACAACAGTAACTTCAGTAACAACTCCCATTGTATTTATAGTTTCAATTTCTTAAATTAGCTTCAGTATACCTACTTCACCAATATTTCTTCTGCTCGTACCTATATCGTTTTTAAGATTCCACTGTTTGGAGATCAAATGCGAAATGCTCAAATGATGGCTCGACAGGGAGGAGCACTTGTCTTGGACAAAGATGATCTTAGTGACGCAGACAATCTAAAAAACGCATTCAAAGCAATTATCAATGAACCGCGGTATGGCTATCATTTTCCAAATATGATGGTTTTCCGAGAATGTGAAGCATTAGTAGTACTTCACATAAATATCGTCAACTGCAGGTATGCGAAAAACGCTCTTCGGCTCTCGCAAATGTTGCGTAATCAGCCAATCACACCACAAGAGTTGTTACTACGACACGCAGAGTTTGCGGCAAAGTTTGTTGCAGAGTATAGTTGATTTTATTATGATACAGTGCTCTTAAGGTGCCGAAAACACTTGCTTATAAAGGTCTGGGGAGGATGACTTGAAAAGTGCGCTCTATCGGGTCTTTCGTCCATGGATGTCGCGAGTTGCGAGGCCGCTACTGAAGGCAATAGTTTTTTGCCACAAAATCGCGCCGCCTCCATTTTTGACTTTAAAAGAGGATTGGCAGTGCTGCCCATTTTCGTTTTCACGAAGGAGAACATGTCGCGTGTTGAAAGGTGTTCAAGTTGCTTCCCTGAAGCGCTATCCACTTCCGCGGGCCTCCTTTGCTCGGCATCACAGGGCTGACCCGAGCAAGTGTTATTGACATTGTAAGTGCTTGAAGCATCCCTGAAGTGCGCTAACAAATACGATAAATTTAATCTATTTATTCAGATTTGGACGGTTCTCAAACCTTGACTCGTATGGCAGGCGTCTGTCTACAACACAGTATTATCTTCTGGATATAGCAGCAGTTGCAGTTATTATTATGATACTGATCGCAGTAGCAATTACGGCTTTAGTGAAAAGATGGTGTTTCTCTCGTCATCAGAAAACCAAGCTGGATTGATACTGTGAAACTTTGACTTTTTTCGAATAATGGTATCTAGTAAATGATGTGTATAAATGCAGAAAGAGGATTGCAGGATATTGGGAGAATCAGACTGAAAATCTTTGGAGAACTAAAGCAAGGCGAAGGAGATATCGTGTACTGCTTCCTAGCAGAATTCCCCCCCCCCCCCTTAAAATCATCGCATCTGTATCGGTAACGTAGGGTGAGTCGAAAGTAATGGGAAGTTTTGGCAATTTAGTTCCTCATCATATTCTTTCTTGCAAAATCCTATTCGCCCAGGATTGTCCATCAATAGCCAGCTTTCCGCTTTAGCCTGTGCTGTAGTTCACTGATGTAGATGCGTCTTGGTCGCCAGCTTAGTTGCAGCACTGCAAGACCCTCCCTCCTTCCATGTTCTGGATGACATGATTCGAGACAGATTCACTTTGATCCGCCTCACTCTCACTCTTAAGCCGCCGACGTTTTTATAGGCAGAAATAAATCAACCTTACAGACTTCAAATTTTATTCCACTGATGGTTGATGATGGGGAGAGGGGCGAAATTCTTGAAAGTTACTTATATGGGTAGAATTGTGCAAATGACTTGTTTAACTTGTAAACAATCAAAATATTTTCTTGCATTTTCTAAAAATTTATATTAGCCCTAAAAGGAAATTTTTTGGGGCTGTATTGGTTAGTGGTGGGGATATATCAGAACTAAAGGCTTCGAATATCAAACCACAACCAAAAGTATTGCCACGCGGGACTTCGTATACGCACGAGCACACCTCAAACTTGGGTAATTAAACTTTATCTTGGCAACAAAATAGCAACAATAAACACGTTTAAACAGATAACAACAAACACGGGTAGAACAAATAACAAAATACATTACTAAATGATGAACTACAAATAAAAATGATATGATTGAAAGAAGGCACAAATATACGAGTGAAATAATGTTAAAACGAATGAGCAAGAGTCGTACATGTGAATAACTCTGACTGTGCAATGTCAGCTACTTATATGCGTGATCACATATCAAGCCACGGCTGCGCGCGACATCCTACTGTTAGCTAAAAACCTGAGCAATTCACATCTGACGCGAACATCTGCGAATTCTTCCAATAACAAAAACGATGCAAGCTGCTAAATTCATCGATGCTGTGCAATTGGCAAAGTGTTACTAAACTACAGGGATGTAACAAATTTGTATATTGTGAGAGAGAGAAAAGAACAATACGAACTACGAAGTTCGTATAGGGGCTGCCGCCCTCCTTTTTTTCTAATATTTTGAGGTCGTGGGCCCGCAAAAATTCTGGGAAACATCCCAAAAATCTTTTCGGAGTGCGTGGTTAACGCTACGCACCTTCACTCAGAAAAAGTTTCTGTCGCGCCCCCTCCCGGTCCGGAATCGTGGGACTGCCACTCTTTTATTCATATACTAGCTGACATATCCGCTCCGCCGACCCTGTCAAAACACTATGATAAAGGAGGCCACCATCCCTATTTGTACGACCTTTTCCTGTGCTCACCCTACATGCTCCGTTTTGTTATAATCACCACCCAGGGCTCGGCACGAGGTGGTTTTCCGAAAATGCAAAAAAACTAAGTCCCACTTGACTTTCCTCAATGTTTACGAAGTCCCCTTTGATCCTTATCCGAAGTATCCGAATCGTCTGAAAGAAATGTCGACTAAAACAAAACCTAACTCAGGATCCACAAAAATATCTCCTTTGGTTTTTGTTCCAAAAAAACGGTATCTAATTGCATATAAGACCCGTGTCGAGCCTCGTCACCACGTACCCCCTGTGCCATCTCCCAGCCTCGTAGCTCATATTTTGGAAAAAAAAACTAATAAAATCGACAAAAACAATCGATACTTCAAAAAGTAAAATTGTATTCGTAATCAGCTTGCTCACTTACCTCTTTGGGCCAACTTCCAGCGCCGTAGGTCGAACGTTAAGAACTCCTCAGGGAACATGACACATAGTGGAGAGACTGTAGATGCAGCCCTCCTCGTCTCAATGCGGGGTTCCAGACACCTCTATACGCGCATTATCAAGGAGCTTTCTCGGTTCTCTACTTCGTCATTTGGCTTAAGAAAGCTGCAAAATTGCGCTTCATGAACTAAGTGAAGAACAGACACAACGAAGAATGAATATAGGCAGAACCTTCTGCATTACCTTGTGATTTCAGTGTTTTCAACCAATAAGTTGTGTTAAAATGGGTCCACTACCGTAACACTGTTCTAGGAAAGCGATGACTTGGTAGAAATCGAAGGCCGCAGCCAACTTTGCGATAGCTTGTCCATGAGAGCTGGTTCTAACAAACTTGAAGAGCAACAAGTGAATGAGATGCCTGGAATCCTGCTCCAAAAATACTAGGCTTTGGTGAGCAGGAAAAGTTCCTACAACAAGATAATGCCCTACCGCACACCTCCCGTATTTCACCGAATAAAATCAAGAAGCTTGACGATATGGGGTTGCTTACTCATCCTGTATATTCTTCTGACGTAGCGCCTTCGGACTACCATAAGTTCCGATCGATGGCGCATTTCTTGAGGAATATTTGCAAATCAAAGCAGGGTCAGAAATGTGCACACAGAATCTGCACCAAAAGCCGCAGTTTGTTGAAAGGAAAATTTAATTGGCAGAAAGATGGATCGAGATTATCGATCACGAAAATTTATATTCTAACAAGGAATGCATACCATAATAAAGGGCATAAATTGCTGATTCCAAATCTGCCTTCCTTATCTGCAGAGCATTCATGGGCGAGGAGTTATGAGCGCTTATTGGGGCAAAAAAATGAATGTACAAATAGGACAAAAATATTTTTTTCTAGCTCTTCAATGGAACCAGTGATGAGCATTCAGAGCACTTTATTTGAAAAATACTCTCAAATAAAAAATATATCACGCTTAGTCGCATTATTTGAGGGCTAGTAAGACTTTAGCAACTCATTTTATCCCAAATGCACATTCAATTTTTAGCTTTAAAAAAACACTCATAACTTCTCGTGCATAAACGCTCTGCAGGTAAGGAAGGCAGATTTGGAGTCAGCGTTTTATGCCCTTCAATATGGTATACATCTCATTCAAAAAGGCCACTTCGACTAAACAAGCTTCACCTGTAAGAAAATATTATTTCTCTGATTACGAATCATAGGTGCGATAGGGGGAGCCGAGCTCTCAACAGGTGAAGGACGTCTCGACTGTTTCCGACCTTCCAGGTGAAGGGGTTATGTGAGCCTGGGGGGGGGGGGGAGGGGGAAGAGGGAGAAGAGGGAGAGAGAAAAGGTAAAAAAGCGTGGTATGAAGAGCTCTAATTTGTACCTTATTTAGGTCATGCTTGCGATGGGGCAGAATAAGGAAAACCGTTGCAAATTTATTTGAACAAACTTTGTCATGTATTAGCAATATGTTGCGCCAATGTATCTTACATAATTGAAGTTTATATTGTGATTTTATGGAGATCTGTGCTCCTGTTTCATTGCATCAACAAAAAACGAACACAATAAGGTTTATTCAAAAAGATGTACAAGTTAGGAACAACTTACAATTCCTGCACATCATCATCAATAATATCACTATCGCTAACGTCAGAGACAACAAGTTCGCTGCATGAGAGATCTTTTTCTTCCTCCAAGAGGCCATCGGAGTAGATGTAGAATTGCGTGAAAAAGCGTTCTGCGTCGAAAATGGATTTAAGACGTTCTTCTTTTTTTTTGAGCGCTTTTGTAATTTTTTTCCTGGCCTTCTGGTAGCACCAGGAAAGTCAGCAGGTAGGTAACCAGTTTCTTCGTACCGTCTTTTAGGATATTTCAAAAAGTCATACGGTGACAGCCCGTCTGGACCACTTATGGCAATCTTTTAAATGAAGTTTTTAGATGACTATGTTTAGTAGAAGGCTGACAAACCCTAAGTAATTGCTTAGATGCTCCACTGTTGTGCGACTTCTGCGTTGTGTTCTGATAACAGAGTAGATAAAAAACCTCTCTCCAGCTCTACCGCGCTAGTCGGAATGGAAACTAGCTTTGCTAGTAAGTCCATCAGATTTTTGCGGTAAGTAATGGGGAAAGAGCCAGATCGCATATGCTCGCAACACGGGAAGGAGATATTGCATGCTTTTTTGGGCCTTGTCGAACTCTGGCTTCACCTCTTCTGGCATACGTCTTGTTAGCTGACGAGAAAGCTGCTCAACTTCTTCTTTAACAGCGTCTGCGGAATAGCCGAAAAAAGTAGATACTATGCTGCGCGTTGGTTTTTTTCAATATCACAGGTCAAATGTCACAAGGCGAAAAACTTCCAGAAGCATAAAGCACAGAGTTGGGTTCGTACTCCACTCGGGATCTAAGAGCAGTAGCTATGCTTTGTACTAACACCTTCCTTTTGTTCATATCCATATTCGTATATTCAACAGCCTTAAAATCTTCAGCAACCTGAAGATCAGCAATGGACTTCCTGCACATTTCCTCATTGAAACTAGGCAATCTGCTTGGATTCCTTATGTGGGAAATCAGAAAGTTTCGCTCAATTGTCAACTCTGTATCAATGTCGACAACATTTTCGTCGGCGTAAGATTTTCCTTCTGCCTCGCTGTTAAACTGGAACACATGCGAGTCGTCTGCGATTTTGTAAAGTATTCTACCTGCCGTTTCCTCTTCAAACTGCCAACTTTTCCAAAACATTGAAGGATATTTTAATAACACGTTGTTCTTCTGAATGTCTCAAAGTTTTTGATTCATTGAAAAACATAAACATACAACAACGATAAGCACGCTTAAATAGACGCCTTCCCGTTAGTGCTGATAACGATGTCAATCCACAGCACATTTTTAACTATTAGCTTGCTCCGCCTCGCTCTTACAATGTGTTGGCTTTTATCGGCCACCGGAGCAAGTGATTTTAGAGCCGGGAGGCAAAGAAGTCCTAACATGCCTTAAACCATTCGAAAGCTGAGATCATGGAGATTCAACATAGACCGTCACTTTTTTCTAGGTCTTCTGTGTCGCAAGATATGAGGGATCTTATGTACTTCAAAAATCAACTGATTTTGTGTCCTCGCTTTCTGCTCTCCAAATGAACGCTACGAGAACGTCGATGGTCTACGTTTGTTAATGAAGACTTGCTCTTTAACACAGATAGATAATCATCAGTGATTATGTCTTCGTTTGGCAGAAATCTGCTGTCGAAAATGTACATGTTTTCAGATAAAATGCGGTGTACCTATCGGTAGAGGGGGACTAGAAAGAAATTAATGGTCTAGTTCGAATCCCCTTTTCCTGAGCTTTCGAACGGTATATAGGTTGCTGGGCGAAGAAACTTACCAGTTTTCAAAAATGGGGTGGAGGTATTTACTATTAGCTTGATCGGTCACCGGAGCAAATGATTTTTAGAGCCGGGAATCAAAAAAGCCTTCCATACTTTATACCATTCGAAAGCTGAGATCATGGAGAATCGATGTAAACCGTCACTTTTTTCTAGGTCTTCTGTGTCGCGAGCTATGAGGGATTTTATGTACTTCAAAAATCAACTGATTTTGTGTCCTCACTTACCGTCGCAATATACCCAAGAGTCGTAGCTTTGATACAAAGAAGTGTTGATTATATTACTAAAATAAGATTGATTAATTTTCAAGGAACTGTAACGCTCAGGGATGTATTTATGCTCGGAAAGCTGCTCGGAAAGAGTTTGTGCTTCTGTAGATGCTTTTTTTTATAAATAAATAATATGAATAAACATAAATATTGTTTCTTTTGTAAATTTATGGGTGTACTTGTTGTTTAAGGTACTTAGTCTGCAAAACCTTTTAATAACGTTTTTTATTTCATATTCTCAGAGTACACTACCAATCTCAGCCCAGGTGAAGGGGGTCACCCGGAATTTGGCCTCAAAGAGAAGGGGGTAAGATCCATCACTTCTTCTATCGCAACTATGTTACGAATGCTAAACGTTTTGAATTACTCCTATTACTTTTGACTCACCCTCACATCTCCAAAACAGTGGCGTGGTTTCAGTTTGTTATGTTCATTGGTCGAGTACTTTCCCATTTGAAATGCACTCGATATTCTCTTTCTATAGCGCATAGTAAAACCTGTTTAGCGCAACTCGGTTATGTCTTGTACCACAACAATACGTCAACTGAATTGTTCTGTAAGTCATTCACGAGCAACTTACGGAAATTTTGTCTGACCTTTATTGTTTGCACACTGTCTTCCTCGGTTCCCCATAGAACCTGCCTCGGCTAAGTAGCAGTGGCACTGAGCTGTCATTGGCACATGCCCGGACGGCCTTCTGATCGTTCAACTGACTATCCTGGAATCCTAAAACACGGAAGGGTGGGGGGAGGTCTTTTGTTCAACCTAGGAAGTTTTTCTGAATGTTTAATCTCAGGTTAAGAGATGAATGGGAGTTTACTATGGGCATGTCTTTTTTCCATATATCAGCTTTTGCTTTAACTAGCCGGTAATGAGAGACACATAGTTTATTAGTCGGAAACTTTATCCTGTCCATAATAGCACGCTATATCAATATTTACATATTCTGACGTTGGAAGAGACACACTCATACGATACAAAACATTTCAAGCTATAAAATGTAACACTCTACGAATCATGAGAGATCCAAATGCTTATTGCCATGACGAGTTCAACTAAATGAGTCGTAATCGGTTGGCGTTGTGGAAGTGAAGTAGCCTGCACGCTAGGGGGGGGGACTCCGGAGAAGGAAATACTTTGCACATTTGCACAATTATGCTTGGTTAGTAAGTCATGGAGGTTCATTAGTCCGCTAATAGGAGAGAACACATTAGTTGAGATCACTGTGATAAGAATGTGAGGGGGTTCCCTGTTGTTTTTTTTGCGTGTTTCAGCGAAAATCATAGTGCAGCCCTCTACGTTTCTGACCAGTATTAAAATAGCGTTTCCCGCACATTCCCATCACTGTTACCGTAATTCAGTTAAAATGGCACAATAAGTATTGTCAATAGTTAGTCAGTACGTTTGGCACGGACGGACAACTTTATCCTCTTTTCATATTCTCATTTATCTTTGTCGAAATAAGCCATGGGAGCTCGCTGACGTTGTCTAGCTGCAAAAATTAAGACTGGAGCGTTTTTGCGAAGAAAATTGAGACTTTCGAACACTTACAAAGTAATCCGTGTACTCCTTGAGTGTATCTCTGTTGCCTACTCCAGTCAAAACGCCAACGCTAGCCCGTAGACCGGCTACACGACCCATTTTCAAGTCAGCGATCGTGTCGCCAACCACTATTGCTTGCTGAAAATAATATTTGTTCTAAGAAGGATCAAACCTTTTTTAATGTAGTTTTGGTTTTTTTTTCAGCGTCGAAGCTTTCTAGGAGACATTTGTAGGCACATTTTTCTGGTCAGACGTAATTCCACAAACAGTGATTCCAAGGTAAATTGCCAACGATTTCTTCAAAATCATACTACCAAAGCCTACATTCAGTGGCACTCCGAGCCGTTTGCATATTTGAACAGCACAGTGTGGGCTCGGTTTTGGAATGATGCCAGCATCGTTTCCGCAAACTATAAAATCGACCATACTCGCTATTCCTAACACGTGCATTTGTTCCTCGGTAGCTCTTCTGAAATTTCGTATTGGATACGAAATGAGTTCTTCTTCAAAGAATTGGTTACCTGCTATCGGACGTACAAACAGCAGTCTTGCAGCCGAGAGCACGGAGCTCACGGAAGAGTTTGACTAGATCGCACACCGGAACTGTAACGCCATTGGCGGCTTCTGGCACTCCTCGCTCTACAATAGCGTCGGCTTCCACTGCACTTATTCCGAAGGTCTAAAAGACAAAAACTGAAAAATTGCAAGTAATTTGTCATACTTTTTGAAGGCAAACAACCCCACCCCCCAATTCAGCGCTGAGTTCTAAAAAAAGCGCTTTGAAACTCCACCAATGACGCCCACTCGATGAAAATGGGCGGGGCTGGTGGAGTTTTGAAGCTCCTTCACAGGGCTCAGTGCATGAATTGGAGGGTGGAATTGGGGCTACGCTGTACTTGGGAGTACCTAATCTACCAAAATCTAATAGGGGTCCATTTTGTCAATCCACTACTTTTGAGCTCTATATAACGAAGCTTACCCCTATCACAAAGCTAGCTTATCCCTGTCATTAGCCTAATTCATGCACTATTCATTAATAATTTATGGACAAAGACTGGATTTTCGACATTTTCCTATCTTGAACTCTATGAAATTGCCCACTAAACTGATAAAAGTCCGTAGCAAAAATTTCTTTGTTAAGTTCCGCACGTAACTTCATTACCTTCCATGTCGGCTTGCTGGCTTTCAAAAAAACCAGTGATAAAAAAAAGAATTAAGGAAAATGCAGCAAAAAGTCAAATCTGAGCGAGATACAATATGTTCTCTAATGAGATTTTTTACTCTTTATCAGCAACACCATTTTACAGCTTATTTTCCAGTTCATTTAGCGAGTTTTTGGAATGGTCGATAATGAGAGAAAAAACAAATGGGCATTTCCGGTAAACTAGAAAGCTGATGAAAGTTCATTGCATAAAATGATAAAAGAGAACGTTTCAATTGCTATCTCAATATCTGGGGAGCGAAAACAAAGATTCAGAAATTAACGGAGTTCAAGAAAGCAAATAATTATTGCTGCTGTATCGAAGGGATTTAGTTTGCACTGAGAAAAATGGAAGTCATAGTGAAAGCGGTAAAAAAAGGTTGTTCCGAATTGGTACCTATCAATTCGAAACAAGCTCGTGATAAGGAAAGTGGTTGAGAAAAAAACCCACGCACACCGGAAAACTTTGATTTTTGAAATACTCAGTTTTTTTTCGGAACTACAAGGCGTGCTTTTTATCATACTTCAAGATACTAAAAACAAGTGAAATATTTTCTTCACCTGGAGGGTGGCCGAGACATCAGCGCGAATACCTAAGAGCGTCTTCTCTGCAAGTGCGCCCATGGAAACCTGCAAAGAATGTTAAGTTACGTTTTGAAAAAAAATTATTGTTTGTTCAACATTCTACATTCTCCACTTATGCCAAGCATACTCGCGCGCTACTTGCTTTAATGGAACTCTAAATATCTTGCAATTTCTCTTGCTTGACTCGAGCACAATGGCATGTGTGGCGTTTGCAAATAGCGATTACGTAATTTCGTGGGACTATGATTTTACAAGAATTATTATTTCTGCTGTTTCAGCGTAAGTCTCAATGAGTCCATATGTCCGTCACGACATCTATCCTTGGGGAACATTGGTAGAGCATTGGAATTACGTCATCCCGGCAAGGCTACGATATTTGCGGAAATCTCTCGAGAATCCTTGCATCTCTTCCAGAAGACAATAGACGAGTACATTCAATCTCGTCTTGAAGAGATTCAAATAATGTGTGTCGAATCACTTTCGTTTCTGAGAGAACAGTCAAGGCATGACCAGGCATTAGATGATCTCTAAAGCGGCTAATCTGGAGATTTTACAGCTTGGCGTCACCACATAAGGCAAGAAGTGATCGGGTGGAGGTGGCTTTCAGCTTATCAAAAGCTTATTTATATAAGCTGTTATCAACATTCTCATGATCAGTGTGGAGGTTTTACATCACCGAACACGTAAGTCTGCGGAAAAAAAACTGACAAAAATCGGCAAATGTGCTCAATACATCCTAGTTGTCTTTCATTAGCTTACTTAATGATTTATTATTCAGTGAACCAGTTTTTCAAAGGAGGAGGAAATCTACAATAACGTGACTTAGTGACACACTCTATTAGAAGGAATACATTGTAGCAGTGGCGTACCCAGGATTTCGGCTCGGAGGGGGGGGGGACAAAAAATTTTTCAATGAAGGCGCGTGGCGTTAGCCACGCACTCCGAAAAATTTTTGGGATGTTTCCCAAAATTTTTCCGGGCCCCTGACCCCAAAATTTCAGAAAAAGGAAAAAAAATTTTACAAGGCTAATTTGAATTTTTAAAAATTTATAAAAATTGCTCCAATCATTTACAAGTAAAAACAAGTCCTCTGCACATTTTTATAACACATTCAATTAACTTTCAAAAATTTCCCCCCCCCCCCCCCCTCGGTACGCCACTGCTGTAGTGATTTCTGAAGCGAAACTGGGTTCTAAAATTCTAAAAATCACAGAGACCAGCCAGCAATTGCGGTACTCGCGGATCTATTTTATGGTTATGATGTAAGCGGCAGTAAGAATAAGCGCTTATCGCATATGAGTAAGTACGTTGACAGGCTAATATGCAAAAATACTTAGTCATTCGTCAAAATACTTATTTTTTTTATGTGTAAGCATAGTTACAATCTACATACCCTTCCTTTAATGGGATCGACTCCAAGCGTTTTGTACACAGCCGGTCCAACAGGCTTTCCAGTTGCTTTTTCCAGTCTAAAATTCGTTCTTTGAGTTTCGAAATCGTTATCTAGAACCTACAAGGATTTGAGTTAGTTCTTTGGATTTACAAATTTTATGGTCTTTGCAGGTAATTTGTAAGCTTCCAAATGCTTTATGTGCATTTATTATCAGTCGTACACATCTATAAAGAGCAGTTTCTATCTCCACACAGATGTGAGTCAGTTTAAGTCATTGTTCTCGGAATCAGAACAAGGAACTATGCCAAATATCATGCTAATTTTGCCGTTTGATGTAAAATGATGTCAGTCTAATTTGAGCGATAAGCAAATGGTGAGGCATATGGACAATTATCATCACACATATCTCATCGCAAGAGTCGTTGACATAAAAAGACAATCAAGTACGCGGATTCGGCAGATTTGCGTTGAGCTAAGCTTAACAAAAAAAAGAACTTTTTCCTAAAAGCCAATCACCTACGTCAGTAGATTGAATGCGATCTTAGTTAACAAGCTATCTTCTTTGGTGAATAAAAAGTCTATTCTTCTAGTTCCCTTTTCTTTACCATTAAGACTACAAGGAAAAGTGTGATTATTTCATCAATACACTTTTGGCCTACTACGTTCAGGCGGCCCCAGCTTGCTTGCGCACTCTCCATTCTCGTGTAAAAAAATTTCAGAAATTCAGAGAAGCTAAAAAGTATTGGCTACAACCTTCGCGTGAGCTAAAGCGGCCAAGTCGGCTACAGTTCTCGTAGTTGGTAGTACTACTACTGGATCCAAGCCGTCACGGTGAGAGCACGACGATCTATGTCACCAAATAATCATCTAAGAAGGGAAGGATACCAACTAAGTTGACGATTATAGACGAGATGTGTATTGCTAAACGCGTGTCAAACGCTGATTCTGAATCTTTTTTTTCCTCTTTGCGGATAGCTCTACGAAATAAGTTATGAGCATTTGAATGTCCAAAATTATCAAGCATTAAGTGGCTTAAGTTAGCGATTGTTCTAAAACAGCACTCGTGCGGATTCTCAACGCCTTTGCTTCTTTCTTGCAGTCAATATACTTGGTACAAAATCATCCACTCCCTTTTGGGAGTTTATGTGCACTTTTTCGCGAATTTTAGGCCACCTGAAGTTTGACAAATTTGGGCATTCAAACGTTCATAACTAACTTCTTTTGGAAAGTTATTCCGCAAAAAGAGAAGCATATTTGGAATCAGCGTTCAATGACGCGTCTAGTGATATAAATCTCGTTTTCAATCGTCAACTTATGTTGCTATCCTTGTCTTATAAGACTAACAGCCAAAAAATTGTCTTTGCAGAATTTTTGAATGACACTATGAACCAATGAGCCACCGAAAAAGTGCCACCGATATGCAAGTACAGCTGCTGCTCCACAAAATAGTTAGAGATATGCATCAAATACAAAGATTTAAGTAGTTTGAGTTTGATGTAATCTTCATTGAATTTACTAGCCTGGTGGTACTTATTGAATGGAGAGCATGCACATACCCTTATGCCGAAAATCAACAGCTAATTCGTTCATTATTACCGCACGAAGTGTAATATTATATTGAAAGTGTTCCCTAACTTTTCTCGTCTTGCAGTAGGACTGAGGCAGGTTATTCTCACTAACGAACACGTGTTTGATTTCATCAAACGAATGTTGCTTGTTATTTTCGGGGTTTTTTTTGCTCCACCTACGAGCGCGGAGTTGATAAGTGACAGCTGAAAAGTAGCCCGCATTTATATTACGTACTTAACAGACTGTGAACCGGCTTACTACTATAGCGTAACTCTCATGTCATATCCAGCAAAATGGTGCTCAGAAGTTTTGAAGCAGCGCATTCGACTAAATATAACATACTAGCGACCCTACGGGTCGCTAGCAAGTGGGTAGGGGCAGATACAATATAAGGGCTTAGTTGTGATTATAAATATTTCTAAATAAGTTTCCTATGCCTTTGCTGAGAACATCTTTGCGAAGCATTTTACAAAAGGAGAACTTTTCGAAGAAGCAATAATCTCCACAAATCATTCAGCATTTCTCGAAATTCCTGCTGCAACCATGCATGGGGTATTATTTTTTTCTTGTTTACCACGCTCTTTCTGCAAATTTCCCCTCCTCACAGAGACATTCAGATAACCCCCCCCCCCCTCTTTTCTACCCTCTCAAAGAGAATTTGCTCTTCCAGTTCTTCTCAACAATTTCCATAGAAGATCGTCAAGGAAGTAGAAGAACACCTATCGTTTTGGAAAACATAACATATAGCATATCAGTGCGTCAGCTCTGCTTCGCAGAATCTCGCACTGGTAACCATCTATATGTCTTACTCATTCTCTTTTGATCTCGCCAATGACTACCACGAATGAATCGTAAAAAACTACTCATTTCAGAAGTTTTTTCACGATAACTCGGTAATTTTGCGTGGATGAGACTTCTCGTTAAAGAACAAATGCAAATTTGGGTTGGTTTTCAAACTTTTTATGGCTTGCTAGTTGCCATAAGGACAATAATCGCCGTGATCTAATAAATGCTTAGCGAATGGTCAGAATTCGAAGTGACCAATCCAAACAGGTATACCATTCTATGCAGCATAGGATGCTAACTTTAAATCTGTCTTCATGATCTACAGAACACCCTTGTAAGCGAAGTTCTGAGCAGTTTTACGCGAAAAAATCGTGCACAAAAATAGCGAAAATAAGCTTATTATTGTCCGTTTGGTTCATCATTAGGTTTGAACCATTTGAAATAACTTAGCTGGATGTTTTGGTTCAACATTAAGCCGAACATAGCTCTGCATGCCCAAATTTGCTCTTTGCACGCACGATTTCTTACCAAAATGATGGCCTTCAATGATCTAGAGCTCCATCAACAAAAGGTCCTGCACATAAGGAAGACAAATTTCGAGGCAGTGTTTCATGCTGCGTAATGTTATGCAGGATGCTTGGATTGGCCGCTTCGAATTCTGACCATTTCCTTGTTAAGTAAAATCTCAGCTAATTGACCGTTTACACAGCCAATTCTTTTTGGCGCCAGTTTCGTAAAGTAGTAGACTTTTGATCACTTTTTTGGGCTAATTTATAGCTTGCACATTAGCGTGCCATAACCAAGACCCAGCAAAAAGTAGAACTACGGACTCAATTTTGCGATCCAGAAGCCAAGTGGATCCGTTTGACCCGCAATTTTCAATGGATTCACTCAACAGATCCACTCATGCTTTTGCATGGTGGAATTTCATGTTGGTAGCATGCGCTGCGCAAAATTTGGGCTCGGGACGTTGGCTGGAAATATGCTGTACGAGTTTCGTAAAGGAAGAGGAAGGACAGACAGACACACACAAAAAAAGTAAACATCGTTAGCCCGATATTATAAGTTATTATATGATGTCGGAGCTGCAGAACCTTTATGTACTTCCATCAAAATGTATTGTGGAGGCTATTAAAAAGAGGCTAAAAGAAACCACATTCGCTTCCGCTTTACAAGCCAGATGTGGGATAATATTACCTGGGATTGAAAAGTGGATTTTTAGAGCATGCGTGCGTCTACCTTAAATCTAGTTATAAAAGCTGTACATTCATGTGCATGTAGCATACCTACTGCTATTGCAGATTTTCCGCCAATAAAGGGACAAGGAGATGGATGTAACTTACAGTTCTACTGTGGTCTCGGCCCATGGAAGCCACATACGGTGGAAATCCACGAGGGTACCATCCTTGTCGAAGATAACGAGCTTCACTCCGTTGTCCGCCGTCATCTGAATGGAAGGTGTGTTTTGAGTGGATGACTAGCGCGAAAGCGTTACGTTTACGAAGTCGATTTTACAGCAACACAACCGAGGCGAAAATTATGAAGAATGGGCAACAGGAGGAAATGGGGGTTTTTTGAATTTCAAAGGATGAGATTGAAGGAACGAAGTGAACGCGAGTACTTCTCTGAATTGTTGAAAGATTGAGAGTTGAAATTTGGTATACTATTCTAACAATAAGTTCGCAGACGGCTGGTGCAATGGTATGTGGAGCTTTTATGAAAGCTGGGATCAAAGTTCAATCCGTGGCCATCGGCCAGCCAAAGCCCTAATTCTGCGAATACGGTAAGTTAGTAGCTTATTGTGAACTGATCGCTGTCTAAGTAACGAGCTAACCCCCGCAAATCATTGTAAACCTTCGCAGACATTCAGAAACCTCTTCATCTGTTGAGAGCACTTTTCGGCCATGACCGCAAAAGGTAGACAAAACGGGCTTTGTTGTAGTTATTCGGGGCCTTTCAGTAATTATCTGGGCATACAGCGTATAAATCCAATTCAAGAATTTGTGATGCTCTGAAAACAAGTCAGTAATCAAATTTTGGGAATGACTGAAACTATGATTCATTTTGCACCTAAACACCATATAGGGGCAGGAAGTGGCGCACTTTTAGGACTTCTACTTGACTAGTAAACCCAGAATGGACTGAAGACAATGCCGTCCAGTGAGGATAAGCGAGGGCAAAGAGACAAAACCTGCCTAGAAAAGAAGCTTCTGAAGAATCGCTGATCGCAGTTGTTAACCAACACATAATCTTGCCAGAAATAAAATGGAACCGACCAGTTAGTAGATGAACCAGATGCCAACAGGATTGGAGGTACCATAAATACTCGTTACATTTTACGACCATATCTCAACAGCTGGCAAGAAGTTGTGGTGATGACAAAATGTCGGCCAAAATATCGAAACTTTAGCAGATTAGAAAACTTACCAAATTCCTTGCCAACTGGCTAAAAAATTGCGTGAAAAGAAAATGAACTCAATACATAGAGAAGGATAAGAGTAGAGTCGATGGCATTCAGAGTAAGTAACGCGAAGATTGGCCCAACTAGTAAAAGCCATATGCAAGCTGAGTAGCTGCTATGAAGAAGTAAAAGCAATGGGAAGCGAGAAAAGAGTGAAATCATTTCCATCAACTTCAGCTGTGTGCAGAAAATCCTTTGGGGAAGAAGAAAATGGTGCAATCAATCATAGCTTACAAATGACAAGAATTTTATCATATGAATGGCCGTTTGGTCAAGTAAGGAGGGGTTTAATAAGATTTGGCTTGCTCAAATCGCTGCGAAGCCATAAATTTCTGTCTAGCATAACTCGAAAAGCATAATGGCGGAGAAAAAAGGAGGGAAATTCAGGTAGAGAAACAAGTTTTACTGGCCCAAATCTCGATATAGGTAATCTGAGCATCCTACTTAACCTTTAAGGGGGAAAAAGGCCCGTCACCGACTCGAGAGCGGGGGGGGGGGGACTCGAAGAAAATGGGATGGAGCCGCCTGCGTCACACGGCACGCTATCCTAATCGCGATTTGGCAGACGTTGAAGCAGAGGCTGAGCGCGGAATCAAATCTGCCGTCTCGGCTGCCTCGTCACCACGAATTTCAGGAAACGTTACGCCCTCCTCAGAAACGAAATGGTGGGCGGAGTGCAGAAGAATGAATAATCGATGTCGCTGACGTAGGTGAGAAAGCCATGTTCGAAGATGACATCTCTTATGCGTTGTCTTTTCATTTTTCGAATGAATTTTTCAAGAAGGGATGAGCGCTAGGTCATGCTTGAACATGAGCAGAGGCGGACGTTGCTAGGAGCTGTGCAACTCGCGTTTTTCATCGGTCGCAGTGCTTTGGAAAAACTTGGTCGCAGAGATTTTTGGTTGAGGAGTAGGATAAGCTACCTTTGACAAGATATTGCTGTTTTTGCAAAATATACGCTCTTATTCTACTTCCGTTATCAATTCCTTATCTTCCAAAGCCATACTTAATTCTACAAAAACTCAAAGAAATCTATCATTGGGGCTTCTATTCCCTCTTCAAGAACTAATCATTTTTTCAAAAACAAAAAAAAAACACTCTTGTGCTACTGCTCAACTTGATTTTCACACTGCGCGTCTTATAATCTCCTCCCAACCATGCCCTTTTTCCCTCTTACCCTCTCCTACCCTGCCTATGTTTGATGAAGCCAGAAAGTAAAAAAAAACTGTATACCAAACTTGCGCTTAGCCATTTCACGTAAGTATGAAGTCCGTGATATTTGCGCCTTATCAAACTACGACTTTATCTGAGAATCTAGTAGCAATCTAAGTTTAACATCACTTAGGCCTCGGGCATAGTTCATGCGGTTTCAGTCGCAATGCTATTTGGCAACACTCCAGTTGTCCACAACTCATCGTAAGCGATTCTTATGAAACAGATGGATTTTTGTAGTCTCTAAAAGTTTTACACACTATGCATTTGTACCCTGTCAATGCTGGAAATGAACACATCTGGCAGACTACCAGATCGCATGGCGACTAGGATTGTGTGAAGCATGCACAGATCTTCAAGCCTAAGCGTAACTTTTTACTTGTAATAAACTTGTACCAGTTGTCTGCTTCAATTCTATACCTTATAATTTATTGCGACAATGATAGACCTAAAAGCTCATTTCACACTGCAGCGCTGACAATTCTCAACTCCTCGTAATTGATGGTAAGGATTAATACGACAATTTTATATGCAAATCTTCCCATAAGCATATGCATTTGATATTTCACTCCATACTAAATGGCACGCAATCTGCTTACTACTCCGATAACTCTTCCATCATTTAATCTTTGATTTCGTTTCGATATTAAATAGCACAGAAGGGGTCGTGAGTAGTTTGTACGATAATTGGCTCTCGCATATCAGTCGTTTTTTGTCGAAAAATAATTATCATTTGAATAAAGGCGGGAATATCTAGCGAGGCATAAAGTTTAGCTTATAATAAAATTGAATTTGTCATTAGAATGTCAATCAAATAGAATTTTCCACTGGTCTGCACCTTACCAGGAAGCTTTGTTACTTTTTCTTAGAATTTTCTGATGCGCCATTTGGAATGCAGTGAGTTCCAAGCATTTGAATATAAGCTTTTTTTGTCTTCCCATTCAAATCCGTAGACTCCTTTGAGAGAAATTTGATTTCCCCAATATTTGGTTAGCGGCAAAAGGTATTAGAAGAAAGACAAGCCTTCAAAGTTTTTAGGAATAATCCTTTAATCCACAGTCACCACAAAGAAGCATAAAGCAAAACGTTTTTATATTTAGCTTTGCGCTGCTGATTTCAATGAAAGAAAGAACTTGCGCAATTTTTGTTTGGAAAATGAGCATTATTTAAGCCGAGCAGAGGAGGATGGAAAGATTAAGTGACGTCATGCTGTAATATTAGCATGCTCAAGAGTTTCTAGAGGAGCTCAAAGTATTCCATCATAAAACACGAGGTGGGGAAAAACGTGAGAGATTTTTCGAATATGAAAGAAAAACAACTGGTGACAATTGATTTGAATTCTCAGATTTTTATGAAGAATTGAGAATTGAAAACAATAAGTTCTCAACAGAGACGTTAAGATGAGGGGAAGCGTCACAGAATGGGTCGCGATATACTTGTAAATAATCAAAATTATTAAAAAAAAATTTTAAATTCAATCTTTGCAGAAGAAAATTTTGGACCAGAGATTTTCTTAGAGTGCGTGGCTAACGCCAAGCACCTTCATTAGAAAGAAACTCTCCCCCCCCCCCCCCCTAAGGCCCCGGACAGACTTCACGCGACTTAATTGTCGCGATCTAATCGCCAAGATTTCCATTCATTTTCATTTCACATTCAAAAATTTCGGGCTGGAAAAGTATCACAACCAATGCAAGTTGATGGGCATGGAATGATGTTGTAACAGTTGTCTCGTCGCGATTCAGTCGCGACGATCAAATCGCGTGAGGTCCGCCCGGGGAATAATGCAAACTCGGTCGCCACTCTGTTTCTCAATGAGAAAAATTCATGCACGGTCATTCGTTTGATAAGCTCAGTCACTTTTAGGTGTGAGTAGCTACAGCTGACCTCCTAAGGCTTCGCGCACTTCAAGCGATTTGGCCACTACGCTATCTGGCAATCTGCCAAGTGTCTCTAATTCCAACACTGGCAGACTACGAATGCATAACGTGCAAAATGTAGATTGAAATGCTCTATCTGTACATTTCGAATGCGCTTATTAGTATAACATTTGGGGTACTGCCAAATTGCACCGTGACGGAAATTCTGAAATATGTTTAGGGCCTATCGCTTGGAAAAAACGGCTCGCAATAGATTTTTCCGTGTTTGTCATCGTCAAGACCTCAGAGTTTCCTTAGAGTAATTTTTAGATTGAAATGAGTACACAGACTGTGACAATTAAGCCTTCAACATGTATTTTTAAAATGTTGTAGCGGCGTATTTATCGCGATGAAAACGTTGAATAGCGACAACTTCAGCAGAAGTCTAATAGAATAATAGCAAACACACCTAGAATTTTGAAAAATTTCTGCCTTTATATAATGTGCCGGAATACTGAAACTTTCGCAAAAATTTCAGTAATTATTATATTTAGACTTTTTATTGTTAAAATCAGATTTATCGAGATTTTGGATGATTTAGGAGTTTTTCGTTATTACATGTACATTCTTATCAAGTTGTTATTATCCCTACCAAATCTTGACTATTACCGTAACTTAAAGACGAGACAGAACAAGTGTCGATATGGAAGGGATGGCTCGGATTGACATTGAAGACTGAGACGCCCACGCGTGCGGAACCAACTCAATTCCAACTTGCACGATGTGCTCGTCACTCGTCCCAATTCGGCAATCACAGCTCAAGTGACGAGTGACTTACTTCGCCAACGTCTTCATCAAATCCTCCCAAATGCCTGATTACCATTACCCGCTTCAGAATCTCCTTAAAGTGGGCAACATTGGAGCAGGGAATGGATGACGCAAGGACATGATTGTAACGTGAGATGGAGCCGTTGGGCTCGGCATCGACGACGCGCGATTCCCAGGGGTGCAGCAAGACTCTTGTATCGAAATACGAGAGAAAAACGAATATGTGGGAAGAAGTGGTGATTACGTTTGTTGTGTCGGAGGGTCTGCAAGGGCTAGATTCACTAAGAATGATCTTTTATAGTGATGGTTGAATCAAAAGTTCGTGTACCACTTTGATCAACTTCTTACTTTCTTAGGGAATTTTGCACAATTTCAAGTTTGTCTAAAGAGAAATTATGCGTTTTACGATACCAACTGAATCACTTCTAAACCGCAAACACTGCAGAAATAGAAGATAGAATAAATTACTCAAATTTTGATTTTTCTGTGTATGATTGCCAAAAATTCTTTTTCAATCTGCGCTAAAATCAGAAGCACTTGTGATTTAGGTTCTATTACCCGCTCTTTCCATCTATGTAAACTGTATTAGAAAAGCTAGAATTTTTATCCTGTGAGAAGCTATAATCTTTGAGAAATATGGCAGAAAAATCAAAACAAAAATTGTTGTTTCAAACTGCTTGCTCGAGACTCATGAGTTCTCTCAAAAAGCTCAATTATCACAATTTTTGCTTGGATGAAAAAACGGATGGTAAAACCTATGATATCAAGCTCGGTTTTTAGCGCAAGTTTCAGATTTTTGGCAACTTTACAAAGAAAACTCGAAATTTGAGTAATTTTTCAACATCTTCTATCTCCGCAGTGCTTGCGTGTTAGAGAGTTTTTCAAATGCTATCGTAAAACACATGATTTCCTCTTATAAATAAACTTGAATGTGCAGATCCCTGGAGAGAAAAGG
This sequence comes from Cylicocyclus nassatus, assembly GCA_958299035.1. NCBI lineage: Eukaryota > Metazoa > Nematoda > Chromadorea > Rhabditida > Strongylidae > Cylicocyclus > Cylicocyclus nassatus. The sequence continues at coordinate 38,665,408 of CATQJL010000112.1, forward strand.
AAGTTATGAATTTTTGAAATTGGTGCCAACAAAGTTTCAATTCAACCCCAAAACTGTCTCGCAGTTTCGGAGGTCTTGTCTGGTTCCCTCTGAGCCGTCCAAACTAAGATTAGCGATATCGCTAGTGCAAAGCCCCTCAATTTCTCACAGACTTACTCTCTATGAACGGCAGTTTGTCCACTTGTCACCTGTCAAAGCACCCCACACTTGAATGACTAGAAAAAGGCTAAAGCATACACTGGAGGTGGTTTCCATACGCGTCTAGCCTGGTTTTTCGTCCAGCTTTTAATTGGCTTTGACGTGGTTCGCTTTTTTCGCTTTATTGCATGAGATAGTGAATAGCCTTACTCTCGCTGAAGCTAATAATAATAATTGAGCACGCTCATGAATATGGCTAATTGCTATGCTTCCGAATACTCTACAATTTTCAGCCGTAGAAAATTTGCTGCGGGGTCTTCACAGAATATCATGAAAATTTTTCAGCAGAAATGATTGTTTCTTCACAATAACGATGATAAAATTTGAACAATGGAAAAGCAATAGTAAAATTCAAAACAAATTCGCAAACAATTGAGAGAATTTACTTGATTACCAGCTTTGCTCACACAAGTTGGAGAGAAAGTAGCATTCCTATAAATCACAAAATAATTCTATCCCAGCTTCTATCCCTTCAAAAACTTTCACAAAAGCTCAGCAAACCTTCAAAAATTATGGAATAGTGTACATTATCTAAGAAAAAACATGAAGGCAACGCTGACTTCATGTTCAGTTCCTTCTCTAATGCGCCAAATCAATAGCCTCTTCCTCTTTTTTATGAAAAAGCTTTAGCTCAAATTCACTGCAATTAAGATTAGAATGAGAAGCAGCAAAGTATAGGAGCGGAAACTTGCCAACTCTTCTCATCATCAAAAGAGAAAGACTTTGTGCAGTCTTGATGACAACCATGAAAAGAGCAGAAAATCAGAACCAACAAAATCCTCTTTTTGACGGTTGCGATGGTACTTTGGAGTAGCATAGATTTTTCAATGAGATGGATGATCGAATTTTTGAAATTTGAGTTCGGTAGGATACATAAGGAACCATCTCTTCCAATTACATATTATTTCTTCTGATCTAAAATTGTGAAGTCAAAATAAATATAAACCGATGAACCGCCAATGAATTAATAAACACCCTCCACCGAGATGAAACGCTAATAATTTGAGACCATTTTGTATACAAATGAGTTACAGGAGAGAACATAATATATTGTCAAGTCATTTGTAACTTATGCGTCTTGCGCATCATGCGCGCTACTTGACGTCTGGTTATATTGAACCTACTTTTTCCCACACTGATTTCCCCTGGTTTTCCTAACTCTTTTGAAGCAATTGGTATGTATTAGTCGATAGTACAGATTCCTTTCATAGCCCTAGAAAAGGTTTTACTGAGGAGTTAGCAGTAAGGATGTCGTCAGTTGCCGCGCATAGTGTGCAGACACACATACTAATTTATAAATGACCAGAGGATATACAGTCCATCAAAATGATTGCGCAGAACATGAGTATTTTAAGTGCAAATGCGCGACAGGCGTACCAATCTGAGAATCTGTATCATTACAGACGACCTGAGGACTATATGCATACCGTGGGAAACTGAGAAAAAGGAGAAAACTAAGGTTACATTCAGTTTAACATTGCCGTTGTCAGGGCGATGTACTCAGAAAGTGAAAGAAAAACCACATAATTCCCACGAGGCGCCAAAAGGTGAGTGGAATGGCATGTGTCATGATTATCGCGAGCTGTTGGGCAAACCCTATAAATATTTTTAAAAATCATACCCAAATGGAAGTCAAAACTGTAATACGTGATCTCGTTAGCTCTGAGTACTGAGAGTTACAGAAACAGGAAGTAAAAGCTTCATCATGAAATGTGCAGACACAAGCTCAAGAATGCCACTTTGATGCTCCATTATTTTTGGTTTCACTTTGAGACACTTTATAGCGTATGTTTATGCTTGTCTTGCCAGTGAGATGCATAAAACATCTATTCAGAGATTCTGATTTTCTTTTCTAGGTCTTTGATATTGGCAACTAATGAGGAGGAAGAAAAGATGAAGATTTTATATAAGCAACTGCCGTGTGCCTAGACTGAAACAGACTGGAAAAACGGTAAAATTAATTTTGTTGGAAATCAGATAGAGAGCTGTAGAGAGCGAGGATTAAAGGGCGTATGAGCAGCCACTGCCACCTAATATCAAAAAAGAAACGACGAAAGTACTGCTCTTTAAAGCCGGTAGAGGAGTTTGAGCTTTCCATTATAACAAGTTGGCTTCAAAACAATAATGAAAACGACTGTTTTGGCATTGAGTTAGGGTTAGGGAGTAGTTACTAATTAGTTCGTAATCATTACTTTATATCTACGCTTCTACCATATGTACCGAGCATTGCGATTGTGACTGGTTGGTATTCAAGTTTATCTGAATTTTTTTGTCTATTTTTTAGGTGCACCATGAGTGGTGAAAAAAATAAAAATGGAACAAAAATGAAAAAAAATAAAATAAAATCAAAAACAAAATAAGAATGAAACAAAAATGAAATAAAAGTAAAATTAAACTACTGATTTAGCAGACAAAGAGAGAATGAAGAGTTAAATCTTTGATAATTTTTTATGTATTCGGCCCATAGCCATCTAGGAAATTTTCTGATTTTCTCATGAAGCGTGAAGCTACAAAGGTGCCTTTTTGTGATAGCCAGACCCACTCATTATAAAACCAATATATTCTTCCAAGAACTTCCGGTCTCGCATTATCAGAATTACGAACAGAACTTGTTATGCTTTGGCCGCATTGTGAGCGCAGCTTGAGTAATTTTAGAATTCCAAGTTTACCGAAATAATCAGCTATGCTTATTATCGTAAGCGCAATAATTTAACTTAACATTTCCGCGGGAGAAGGAAGTTCTACGGATGTCCTCAAGCTAGATGGTATTCATACGCTTGAAATGTTTAAGAAGTTTGAAGAGTCAACACTATATTCTTAGTTTTTGGTTGTTACCAATTAAAAATCTATACAGCCAGTCTGATACCCACGTACATATACTAGTCCAAAGTTCGTGACCTAGGAACAAAGTCAAATGAGCAGAGCAGATGACATTTGGAAGAAGCTGGGACCTGGTATAGGAAGCAAAACCAAGAAAAAGAAAAGGATCAAGCTTAATCGAATGGCTTGGTAGCTCCAGCAATGGCAAACGCAATAAACTTTGGCTATGCTGCCTTTTCAGCAGTACCACTCGCCAAAGAACAGACTCTGATGTGATTTGGACGTCTCATCAGTCTGCTCATACTTCCCTTGGGGACGAAATGAGCTCCACCAAGGAAGTAGCGGTCTCGAACAGCTGCTCTGCTAATGAAGTTGCTCTCGCTATTATGTTCCGAACCAGTTCCCACTGAGCTTCACAATGGAGACTGTGCGCAAACCCGGGCGTCGTCTTTCATTCAAAAAGATTCGACCTTTGATTGGGAAAAGCGCTGTCGTCAGCGATAGCTCAGCGAAATCGGAGCGCCGTGTGGGAGGCGCAATTCGGCTGCTCCGAGATAAGCGCGTTCGGGCAGTTGAAAGCGATCTGAGTGACGTCAGGAGACGTTTGGGAATGCGATTGACAGAATTCCTGACCCAAAAGGGTTTAAATGGGTCTTCAAAGAGAAATTTGGCTCAGCTGTGGCTGCTTTTCAAACTTGTAGATCGGGAAGTAAGCGTACCATCAGAATGCCTTCGAACGCTTATTTTGAATTGCTTTACGTATCTGCAAATCGTTAATTTGGAGAAGTTATAAGGCCTAAAAATTCAACTTTAAGATTTCAGTGATATACGTTCTACGTTCAACGGAAACGGTCTGATTACACTTTGGCATTTTAGTGAATATGTGCAATACCACTCACAAAACGTGCAAAATTTCAATGAATGTCGCGGACTTCCCTGCAATTCTCGAGATTCTGCGACAAGCGGGAAATTTCGCAGAGTCACGCGAATCACGCAAACTACGCAGCGTCATGACTTCTTCCGAAATGAAAATAGTCTAAATGCAAAAAGCATTGTGCTCAGCTTTTCAAGATTGAAATTCCGCTTTCATTTTTCTGAAGTTTTTTTGTGGATGTCTTTTCGTCTCTTCGTACTTCTTTCTCGTAACATACGTCAATATAATTTTCATTAGACAATTTCAGGCTGGCTTTTCATGTACATTATCATGCGGAACTCCAATAACTTCACAGATCCAAAAACTCGTACTTTGAAATGAGTCGCTTCGCGGACGTAAAAAGTAGTCTGGAATCCGTCTTTGAAGGAGTTCCGTTAGTAAACATTCCTTGCCAATTCGGGAGTCGGGTTGGTAACCTTTCCTTGTTATAAAAAATGCAATTAGCGTTCCTTTTCTGTAGTTTAAAAACACTTTAATGCTCTAACAAAGCGCCAACAATCACATCTGCAGCCTTTCTTCATCTTCGTAAATCGCATTTTCGACACATTTGATGTTCAAATTGAATTTGCATAGGCAAATGAAGAACGACCGTACTTTTCGGAAAATGTGAGCGTCATTCCTAACGAAAAGGGCAATCTCGAAAAAGCTTTATTCACTAAGCCTGCCCCTTGATTTGCCTCAGTCAAGGATACATCAGAAAAAAATGTTAGTGAATAATATACAGGGTGTCCCAAAAAAATGTTTCGAACGTTTGATCGTTAATATCTCTCTTCCCAAGAAGTCTTTTGCCTTGCTTCAGGTACCGTTTTGTAGAGCTGGCTTCAACTTAGATTTCCATTATAGAACGAATCACACATCTCTCTCCATTACTGTAGGGTTACGGTAGAAACTTCAAAGAGGGTTCCGAACCATGAAAGGCCATATTTTGCCTCAGAAAGGAGACAAAACAGCCTCAAAACTTTTACACTAGGCTAATTGGAGTTGCTGATTCTAACTGTAAAGTTACCAACTTATTGTGATGCTTCATTGAAGAGTTATGCCAGGTGAGAGGTAGCGGCCTTTTTTCAATGTTCCTAAAAAGTGCGATTACACCGTTTAAAAAGCTTCGTAATCTTGTGAATAGTTGAGTATTGAACTCAGCGTCTATAAAAACCCTATTACACAAGTTTTCACAATTTTTTGAAAAAGTTTGAAACGGCAGCTTTTTTCACATTGACACCATATGTTTCAAGTTTCTACCGTAATCCTACAGTAATAAAGAGAGATGGGTGATTCGTTCTATAATAGAAATCTAAGCTGAAGCCAGCCTTACAAAACGGTACCTAAAGCAAGGCAAAAGACTTCTTGGAAAAAGAGATATCAACGATCAAACGTTCGAAACATTTTTTGGGACACCCTGTATGGCTGTTAAAAATAATGCGTCATAAGGTCTTTCTGGAAACTATCAGTAAATATTGCTAATTTTTGCTATACCGGATTGAAATACTAGAGGGACAGTTTTTCTGCCATGCTGAGCACATGCAGCTGAGAATGAAGGCACAATCTCCTAATTAATGCGGTAAATTAATATAAACGGTGGGCCCAAGCTCAAAAAAGAAAAAGGAAATAAGAAATCAAATTTCGTTTCTATGCCGGTGGATAGAACAAGCTTAAATTGAATTTTCAAAGATTTTACTTGCGAAAATAATGGTAATAAGGGGGCTCTAGCATATTCAGCACTGACGCAGCAATATTTGAATTTCTAACATCTCACCTCGCCTGCTGCTTTCTGAATCTGTTATGCCAAGGTAAAAAAGGCTGCTTTGTGCTCCACCACACTTCGCCCACATATACATAGAAAATCCGTGAAAGCATCAAAGCACAGTACCTCTATGTCTTTCATGTTTCCAGTATGAGCTTCTAAGTAAAAATTCACTTTGTGAAATGTTTTCCTGTAGCTTTTCAGCGAACTGCGGTCGCTTTTTTGCTGGTCGAGCTCAAGGCACCTCCGCCTTCTCAGATGATGCATGACACTCAGATATGAGTGGAGCGAAGCCCCTAGTGTGGCGAGCCTCGCATGATCATGAAAAAATGACGAGGAAGAAGTTCGAAGGAGCACGGGTGCGTGCATACTCAATGCAGCTGAGGTGAATGGATTTCAAAGAGTATAGCACTTCAAGGAGAATTGGAATGTGAATTCTTTTGAGTAGAGTCCATTTTTCAAAGAAAGAATTAGGCGAAGGAGTCAGAGACCTCAATTTTCTCATTATGCGCAAATATGAGAGAATCTGTTTTTTTTTTCAAAAAATTTTGCAAGGAGAACAAACAACAGGAAAAGTTTTCATGAAGATCAGGACAAAACGAAATTATTTTTTAGCCAACCTAATAATTCTTATTTGTTTTTGAATTGTGATCTTGCACCTAATCAGCGCACAATTAGTACAATGTCGAGTAGTAAGCATTAGTAGCAAACGCAAAATATAACCGAGTGGGGGCCTTATACATTTTAAACGCGGAAATCTTTGCCCACGCTCTTAAAAGAGATCCTAGACATCCCGATTCTTCGCAAATTTGCAGCCTTCGAATGTTGGAAAGTGCTTGAGGAAAACAAGGCATATCTTAATTACGCGACTTATCGGTTTTAATTTCAATTTGCAATCACAAGCAGATCACTTGCATAAATTATGGCTTAGTAAACAACAACCAAATTCAATCCTCCCTTTTGGAGGGCTGATATTTTCGGAGTAAGAGAATTTTTACATCTTGAAGTTATTTTATGTTGTAATATATACGTATTCGAAATTTAGTCATATAAGCTTACGATTCTAGCTTTTGATCCTTAACTTCTTTATCTCAAGTACATTCTCTACAACACTTCGAAGGAAATAGAAATATGAAACTTTGTCATAGTTGGGACAATATATGGCAGCGAAAGAGAGAACGCTGGGTGCTTGACGCTCAATATGCGCCATATGTTATTCTACAAAAAGCTGTGCATTCATCAAATTTTATCAAGTTTGAAGCTGAAAATTAGAGAAACTAGGCAATGACGTGAATAAAACGTTCACTATGGTCGCAGCTGTTTTTCCAGCTTCACTCACTTTCTTATTGTTAGGAAGTGTTTTTTCTGTCACAAGTATAAAAAGGTTGTATGAACAGCTACAAATCATACCGTAGTTGCCGTAAAACGCTTGAAATAAAATGCTCGTTTTTCTATCGTTTTTTCACGTACTAGCCATCATAATTTTTTGGGCAGCAGCAATCAAAAATGGGACAATTTGACAATGATTTACTCCTCCATGTGGGCATGGTGTACTGTAGTCTGCGGCTATCCATTTTCTGGTGAACTGATCTGCTAGTTCTCTGTTGGTAATCGAAATGTTGAGATTTCCATTGAGAAACTCAAGCAGAAAAGAAGAGTGGCGTTCGAATATAGTAAAAACTATTACTATTATTACTTCGCTAATATCTGTAACTAAGTAATTCTCATCTTTTCCGAAAGATTGCTAGAGGAACCACATGTAAGCGACTTCAACGGAATTTTCAACTTACTTCAGTCTGCTAATATCCAAAAACGGCTAATCAAACCTCATCTTTCAATCACAAATAAGTGTCAGATAAGGCATCTTATATGTATGTCAGAAGTACGACGTCAGACATCGAGAAACTTCGAACAATACGCTGAGGGCATGAATGAGTTACAAAAAGGGCAAGCTATACTCTAGTATTCTCGTGGGAGTTTTTAGTTCGCCATAGACAACTTCGTTCGATTTTTAGCTTCGTGTTGTTTTTGCCCAGTGGGACTTTTCTCATCAGGTGTTATGGAGAACTTTACATGCATAAAATGAGGCCTGAGTAAAATGATGATTGGAAGCAGAAGAAACTATCTCCTTTCATGAAAAGGATTATTGCCACCACTAAATCATTTGCTTGGGATAAAAGAAAACCGCATTATCAGAATAATGTTTTTGTTGGTATTTCTACCTATAGTAAGTCTCATTCCATATTCCAAACAAAAGTTTTCTTCTCCAAAAAAATTACTGCTGTGTTCTTGGAATGCGCTAGAGTCAGATTCCATAATAACAGACCCAAACGAATGAAAAATAGCTCTATGGGAATATGATGGCATGCATTCCAAATCCGTGCGAAAAAATGCTGCATGGATAGCCGGGCGATGACCTCAGCAAAGCGATACGATGAAAAGCGATACATCATCAGTGGAGAGACGAACGAAAAACATCTCGAATTGCCTGCGGCTCACATCATTGAAGGGGAGAGCGCTTGGGAATTATTGCGAACTGAGCAGAATGCATATAAAGCTTATTTGCAGCACAGTTTAGCAACAGAGGAATGTAGCTTCTGAAGGGCTTGTATCCATGACCTCTGCTCTTTGTGCTTGCAGAATAGCGAGCAGTTTAGCATACCACAGTAAGGACCTCTTTTTTTAGTTCAGCAAGCGTCACCCGTTCTTTGGAAGAAAGGAGCAAATTGTCCATTTACAGGCATAAAAAATGTCAGCGATTGGCTGTCGCTATAAATTTTTCCAAAAGTTTGTGTAAACGTTTTGATGGTTTATAACTTGTCCCACTGTACCTCATGAATTTTAAAAGATATTTTTTGGAGCTAATTCACACCTAGATCTACGGATCAAAATGGATGGTGGATTGCTTTGCGCTACCCTATTTAAACTAGTAGAAACTTCCAGCACTTGAGTTCACTGTAGTTCATAGTTCAGTTGTAGATCAGCCATTAGAAGCTCTTCAGAGGTCTGGAAAATTATGTGAAAATTTGACGCACGCTGAGTCTATCAGCAAACTGTGAAAGGTTTGTAAAGCAGCTGAACAGGTTAACGAATCCCCTAAAATTTTTAGTATTTTGAAGTTGCGAAAAAGGCACTTACAAGTGAAGTGTTAGAAGTTGCAGTAGCCTTGAAAAGTATCATCTGAAGCACCATGGAACGCTGATTTTTGACCAGCTTCCTTATCTGCAGAGTCTGGTTCGGAAGTAATGGGCTTTTGCTCGCCATATTTTACATTGCATAGAGTACCCTGCAATCATGGAAATGGCTCGAAATGCATGTTAACCACTACTAGCATAACACTGAAGAAGGAATAGAGTTACATTAAACTCTGATAAATGGTTTCATCTAACTTTGAGCAAAAAAAACATGGGCTTTGATACCTATACTCCCAGAATTAACTCTAATTCTCGTAATTCTCGCGTAAGTTAAAATCGGTGACTTTCAAACCAAATTCGTTCTGCAGCTAAGCTGTTGGAACTGGCGTTTCAAGCTGCTTCAGGCGCCTTCACCTGTTACAAGTTGCGATAGGGGGAGTGATGGATCTAATCCCCTTCACTTTGAGGCCAAACTCTCGATGACCCCCTTCACCTAGGCTGAGATTGGTATTGTAATCTGAGAATATGATAAAAATCGTTATTAAAAGGTTTTTCAGGCTAAGTACCTCAAACAACAAGTACACTCATAAATTTACAAAAGAAACGGTATTTATGTTTATTTATACAGGGTGTCCCAAAAGTAAGTACACACTTTTCAATCGTTAATAGCTCTCTTCCCACTGGGTCTTTTGCCGCCGTTCAAGTACCATTCTGTAGAGAAGGCTTCAACTTAGATTTGCAGTATGGAGTGAATCGTCGATCCCTCTTCGTTACTGTAGGATTACGGTAGGAATTTCGACAAGGATTTTAGACCATTAGAGGCCATATGTTTCTCGGAACAAAACCAAACAAGCCAAAAACTATACTGGGGTAATGGAAGCCGCTGAGTTCGAATATTAAACCTCCACTTGACTGTGATGCTTCTTTCCTGAGTTATCCCAGGTAACCGTAATTATCAAGTTCCCAGCATTTGTCGGAAATGTAATTACGCTGTCAGAAAAGCTGAAAACAGTCATAAAAAGTTGTGTAGTGGAATCGGCGTGCGCGAAAGCCCTAGTACACGATTTTTCAGAATTTTGAAAAAAAATTTGTCAGATGGCATGTTCACAATGGTTTCACCTGCTGGAAGTTCTTACCGTAATCCTACAGTAATGAAGATCGATCGGTAATCCGCTCTCTACTGTAAATCTAAGATGGAGCCTCCTCTACAGAATGGTATTTGAATGGAGGAAAAAGACCCAATGGGAAGAAAGATATTGACGATTGAAAAGTGTGTACTTACTTTTGGGACACCCTGTATTATTTATTTATCCTCGTAGCATTTATTTGGAGAGCAGAAAGTGAGGACAAAAAAGCAGTTAGTTTTTGGAGTACATAAAATCACTCATATCTCGCATCACAGAAGACCTAGAAAAAAGTAGATGGTCTATGTCGATTATGGTCTATGTCGATTCTCCATGATCTCAGCTTTCGAATGGTATCAAGCATGATAGGGCTTTTTTGCTTCCCGGCTCTAAAAATCATTTGCCCCGGTGACCGATAAAAGCCAATACATTGGTGGAGCTGGGTGGAGCAAGCTAATAGTAAAAAATGTTGTAAGTATCGGAAGCTGCGAATGGCTTTCCTTACATCGATTCATAAGCCCTTGATGAAGACATCAATGGTGATTTGCGATATCAGCTTCTTATCTTGTTCCTGATAGGCTAATTTGGCTTTCGTCAGGACCTTACGCGCAAACACTCCAACAGAATCTTTTCCTTGGGTGAGACCATGTATTTCATCTTGAATATTACTAAAGAATTCATTCTTATATTTCTTTGCCAGCTGGAGAGAAAAAGAGCGTTATTCTTTAGTATCTTCCACGTGACCCCAACCTGGGTTCCAGTTTGAGACTTTATGCAAAAAAATATAGAGGAACCCAGGCTGAGTTTCAGCTCTCAACAAACGCTCGTTAGAAGACTAATTCAGAATGATTTGCAAAGGTCACTTTATATCGAGAGGAGGTTATCATAGGGACCTGAGAGACTATCACAAAGAACCTTCGTTAAGGAATAGGAGACTAACTTCCAAAAATGAAGATGAGGTATTTTAGTGCACACAAGAAGAATCTTTATGCATCAAATTAGACAAAAAAAGAAAAAACGCTTTATCAACATTACAAGAAAAAATCTAGAGCCGACAGCTCTCTCTTTCTCCTCCACGGGTTCCCTTGGGGACCATCGTGTTCCAGTCGTCCCAGCGGCCAGAGGGCAGGGTCACCAAATTTAACGCCGCCCTGATAATGATCAAAGCCTCTCACTCAAAATGGGGCCTTTGCCGCGGTGGCTCGGCTTGCTCTTCCGGGCGGTGGTGCTGTTGATCGCGCTGCTGCTGCTGCTGTTCATTCGGCTGGTGCATGCTCTTCTTGTTGCTGTCGAGGGAGGTCTGTCTTCATGCCCGATCAGGTCCGAATATTCGCTTCGCAGGAACGTGAGAGAACGCGTCTATTTAAGCGTGCTAGTTGTTGTTATATGTTTATGTTTTTTTCCTAGTAAGAAATGCGCTTTTGATTGACAAATAGGCCATCATTATCAGCACAGCGGCTGATTATGACAGTGGCTGCATGCACAGTGGCTTGCTTTGGAAAAAAATCCAAGTCTGCGAATCTTGCCAAAAGAACGCTCAAAAACAGTAGCGTTCTTGCACGTCATCAAATCTTTGAAGCTCTACACATACTTGGTATTCCAGTTACAAGTGCTCGAGGAGAGATCGGCACATTTGCAAGAAATGCACAGGTGTGCCCTCCAATAAGCCAGTAATTCCTGTTATTTTTTGCTTTTTTAGAGACGAATCGTCAATAATCTGGAAAGCCCAAACTGACCTCGACGATGCACTCAAAAACCATGGAAGACTGGTGAATTTTCACACCTTCACACAAAAATCTGCCCATTTCTGGAATCTATACTCTGCAAACCTAGTGCTGAAGAAGGTCACTTTCATGAAAACGCTCTAGACTCATCTAATTGTAGACAATGGCTGGTTTCAATGAATCAAAAACTTTAAGGCATTCAGAAGAACAACATGTTATCAAAATATCCTTCAATGTTTTGGAAAGGTTGGCAGTTTGAAGAAGAAACGGCAGACAGAATACTTTACAAAATCTCAGATGACTCGCATGTGTTCCAGTTCAACAGCGAGGCAGAAGGAAAATCTTACGCCGGCAAAAATGTTGTCGACATTGATACAGAGTTGACAATTGAGCGAAACTCTCTATTTCGTACATCAGAAATCCAGGCAGATTGCCTATTTCCAATGAGGAAATGTCCAAGAAGTCCATTGCTGATCTTCAGGTTGCTGAAGATTTCCGGCTGAGTACGAACCCAACTCTGTGCTTTATGCTGCTGGAAGTATCTCGCCTTGTGACATTATGACCTATGATACTAAAAAAACCAACGCGCCGCATAGTATCTACTTTTTTTCGACTATTCCGCAGATGCTGTTGAAGAAGAAGCAGCTTTCTCGTCAGCTAACAAGACGTATACCAGAGGAGGTGAAGCTAGAACTCGACAAAGCCCAGAAAAGTATGCAATATTTCCTTCCCGTTTGCGAAAGCATATGCGATCTGGCTCTTTTCCCATTACTTACCGCAAAAATCTGATGGACTTACTAGCAAAGCTAGTTTCCATTCCGACTAGCACGGCAGAGGTGGAGAAGGAAATTTTCTATCTACTCTGTTACCAGAACACAACGCAGAAGTCGTACAACGATGGAGCATCTAAGCAATTACTTGAGGTTTGTCAACCTTCTAATCAACATATTGTCATCTAAAAACTTCATTCAAAGGATTGGTATAAGTGGTCCAGACAGGCTGTTAGCGTAAGACTTTTTGAAATATCTCAAAAAATGGTATGAAGAAACTGGTCACCTACCTGCTGACTTTCCTGGTGCTACCAGAGGGCCAGGAAAAAAAAATCACAAAAGCGCTTAGAAGAAGAAGAAAGTTTCAAATCCATTTTCGAATAAGAACGCTTTTGCACGCAATTCCGCTTCTACTCCGATGACCTTTTGGAGGAAGAAGAAGATTAATCAGGCAGCGAACTTGTTGTCTCTGACGTTGGCGATAGTGATATTGTTGATGATGATGTGCAAGAATTGAAGTTGTTCTAACTTGCACATCTTTTAGGATAAACCTTATTGCTTTCGTTTTTTGTTGATGCAATGAAACAGGAGCACATATCTTCATAAAGTCAATTTCTTTTAAAAAATTTTAATTTCTTTTAATTTGATTTTTTTTCAATTTGTGCCCTAAATAAGGAACAAATTAGAGCTCCTCATACCACGCTTTTTTACCTTTTCTCTCTTCCTCCCCCCTCCCCCCCCTAGACTCGCATACTTTCTTTACCCTGGAAGGTCAAGAGCAGCCACCCCCTTTGCCTTGGGAGAGCTCGGCTCCCCCTATCGCACCTATGGTTACAAGGCCACTGTGAGTTGCGACCAGGGTCGAACAAGAGGTGTGGCACACAACCGCCGGAGATGACCCTTCCCCCTTCCCCTCCCATGTTCTGTCTCGATACTTCCCCCCCCCCCTCCCCGCATTATCGTTTGGCTTACCGTAGGCATGACATAAAGGTTCCACCAGGCATAGTAACATAATCGTAATTATCGTGTCAAATAAACCCTGGGCTAAGTTTTAGCGAGTTCTGAGGGTTTCCGAATTAAGCCACCCAACTGAAATGGTCTTCGAACATGGTTAGTTGTTTCTCAAAACTAGATTTGTTTCCTCTTTTTGTACTGTACAAAGCACTACTTCCTATTTGCTCATATCATGAATCCTGCTTCAAATAACCATCAAACTATTGAATTAGGAGTTAGCCAGAATCTCATTCGTCCCATTTTTAGCCTGACTGTACTTCCAGCAACTACTGCGCAAAGGAAGAGCACGAGTTCAGCGAACTGTGCATAATTTTCTTGCAGAGATTGTCATTGGAGGTAAGTTAATGGGGTGTAGAACAACAATAGACAACCTGTGGCTGCCACACCACATTAACCTATCTTAAAAGCATTCAAATATCTGTGTATATCGTTGCCACTGCCAAATTTTATTCTCTAGACAGCAGAAATTTCGTTCAAAATCGTTTCTTTTAGAGGAGGTGATAGTCGACTTTCCTTACCCATGCGAATGGAAATTACTGCAAAAATAATGGGTTGTAACAAGCTAAGTCTGCGATACTATGTGAGTAGCGACGGGAGGCGAGAAGATCAAATATGTTTGATAGCCGAAGCCTCTAATGACACAAAAGTGATTTGAGCCTGAGTAGTCTTTTCGAGCCTGAGATATTGAAAGAGACAAATGGGACAAACTTTGGCTCGCTGAGTGGAATTCCTAATGTGAGCAAAGAAGCAATAGCACACTGTATCCAGTGCAAAAAGAACTAGCGCACCTCTTAAATAAAGTTGACATGTTCGAAAATGAGAAAAAATCCCACTTGAGTAGCCAAACATTTGAAAACCTCAAACTTCGCCGAAACTTGGCCCACAGGGGTTATTTGACATGCTAATCTGCTGATGCTGCTCATGCTGATGCTCTTATGCTTTTCGGCTCTTTTGCCGTGCTTACTGTACATATACGATGGCAGGCCGAAACATCAATGCATTAGTATCTTATATAATGGGCCTATCTGACATTATGCCTATCATTCGCTAACATCATTAATACCTCGATAACGACTCCCGACCCCCCGATACGACCCCCCAGGTGTGGCATACCACACCTCGCACTTGACTCTGGTTGTGACCGGGGCCTGGCACAAGTCGGTTTCTAGGGTTTCTGAGGACGAAGTCTCTCCCTGACTTTGGAAATTTCACGATCTTCCCTTTTACCTGCCGATTTGGAGAAGATGAAGACAAGTAAGAGTTATATTCTGAAAGAAAGAACGTGAGATAAGGCTGTTAGCATTGAAACGCGATATCTAACAAAGCGACTTACGAAGAAATCAAGGCAAAATACAAAGGAAATGCAATGATATGAAAGTGTCTTCATGTTCGGGGATAGATTTTTGACCGGGGAATCCGTCCATGATAGAAAAGCCCAAAACTTATATGTGAACTTGGCAAAATGTATGCTCCAAACAATCTCAGATCGTCTGGTGCTCGTCTGGAAACGGACTAATTTTGGAAAAGGTATTACTTCACATAAGTTTTCGGAATTTCTTACGTAATTCTACTGCTAATAATATTGTATGCCTATACTTCAAATTGTTGCCATATGCTTGTCTCTACGTTGTAAATAAACAAACTATTAATTTTGGTTGTAATTTCAAATCGCGCTTTCCGCAAGACACGGAGCGCGTCAATCATGTAATAACCAGCCTTCAAAACTTGTGCTTGATTCAGTGTTGCTTTTGGCACTACAGAAGTGCGTTGAGCTGTTTGGCACACCGCATGTGCAATTTCCTCCACATACTTCGCTAGTAACGCATACACAATTTTTTTATGTGTGTGTGTGTGGGAGGAGGGGAGGGCTCGCCCGGACTTCGTAAAACCGTAACGATATCCCTTTGACATTTGTCCCAAAAACGAAGGCTAGCCTGCTTTCATTTGATCTGTGCCGGACCCTGGTTGTGACACTTCCCTCCTAGTACTTGCGTAGGAGCCACTCATACAAATACATGCCGTACGTACGTTCTACAGAGCGTAAAAGCAATTTGATTGATTCCTTTCATTTGTTGAATTTGAAGCAAAGTCAGCCACACACTACGAGACTAATAATGATTAGACAATTTGGGCCTCCTGTTTGAATGATGGAGGTAGCAATGGCGTCTCTAGCTCAAAACATAATAAAGCAAGCTCGACAGTACAGACAAGCGCAGCATGTTCTTTATAGCCTACAATTTAATATAAATACTTTTTTGAATTTCTCACGTATTCTATGTCGTCAAGGGCAGAAATCACATTTATCGATGCTTATTGCAAACGTTTATTTGCGTGGGAAAACTCCTTTATGGCTTTATAGCTCGTATGCAGGTCGTGCCTATGCTCCGCGTTGGAGTTAAACAAGTGAAGGGTGGTCGACTGCCGGACGAACGCAGATAAAGCTGCGTTTGGTCGTGAAGGTCGGTGAGCTTGTGGCCAAGGCTCACGCTATATGTCGACAAGACTATCTTATTTTCTTTTTTTTTGTCAACGCTTTCTTGCAGTGGGCTCCCAACATTCCCTTCGGAGAGGAACGATTTGAAAAAAATCCCGAATAAAGGTGCATGGAGTTAGCCCGTATTCCGCAAACTTTTCGAAGTGCTCCCTAAAATTTTGCAGGCTCATAGCCCCTAAATTTTAGAAGAAGGGGGTGTGGCGCTAAACGCGCCCTTGGAAAAATTTGTTTTCAAAGCTGTTTGTTATTAAAAATTTCAGAAATCATTCCATTCATTTACAAGTGCAAACAAGTCACTTGCACATTTTTCTTTCATTCTCTATAGTTCTTATAAGTAACTTTCAAAAATGTCGCGCCCATTCTCGAGCAGGGGGGGGGACCTGTTACCTTGTGGTGTTGTACTGTTTTCTCAGTCATGATCGCTGCCAGCAAAAAAGCCCTTTACTTACCCTTTGATTCGACGGGGTGGGCGACTGGAGGTGGGACTTCGAGGCCAAAGCGCGCCCACGGGACCTTTTCTCATTTTCAAAAACCGAAGGTTCTTGCAAAGGATGATGTGTAGGCACAATTCTACTACCCTATTTTCAGGTGTATAAGCCGCACCCTTTTTGCTCTAAACGCGAGCAGACCCAGGCGTGCCGCCGCGCATATGTCTCGCAAAGCGGTCGCCTTATCGCATACTGCTCTCACTTAACGCGCTCCATGATGACAGTCAGTCTTTTGGCGTGTTCGCCTTTAGAGCGAAAAGGGTGCGGCTTATACACCTGAAAATAGGGTAATTGATACGCGCAGAACCCTGTTGTACACCGTGCGGTGCCACTGCCATTAAAAAACACGCCCGCACTAAAAATCCAATCTACTGCACACAGGTAAATCGCGTAAGTTTATGTATAACAATTACTAAGAGCAAGGCATTAAGATGAAAATTAACTGACACTTTTGAAACGAGCACCTGTTATCAAACATAAGCAGCGTTTGTGAGAAATCGAGTATAGTGACCTTACATCGTATATATTCACATCCATAGGCACCACTCGATAGAGCAGCTAAGCGAGTTTCTCGAGTTTCCGTTCAACTGAGGACAACGCAAAAATATCTACAAAATGCAAAAATGGCTGGCAGACGTAAAAAATTGTGTCTATTGTGCATGTATCTGTTCTCTACAGTAACAAATTGTTTTGATTATCTGCCACCTCGTAATTAGCGGACTGATTGAGCTCGATGAAGGTTATCCAAGAAATTCTTGCAGTTATGGATTCCTCATTCCTCGTTCGGGAACTTCCTGCAGCTTTCGGCTAAGATAATGATAATCAATCATAAACTGACTGTAAACTTTGCCCGAGGTTATCAGACCAGCGAACATTCCAGTCATATTGTACTAAAATGTCTCAAGCAGAGTTATAGTGAAGAGATATGTAGTGAACAACAATTGCCCACGTTCAGAAAACTCAACTTGAATTTTGAAGGTTAGATTCTCTGCGGACAGCGCTACATGATCTGCTCAACTCCGACCTTTATCTGTACTACTCGCCAAATTATTAACTTACAAAATCATGTTTTGTTTATACCAAATTCAAAGACGCAATCACTTCAGAAAGTTTTCCGTCAGTTTCATGTTGTTTTTGACATCGCAGAGTATAATAGGGTTTTTCATACTGCCGCACCAACCACAGCAGCCGCAGCAGAATGCGGCGGGTAGAAGGTTATATGTCGCCCAGGACTCGGCACAACTGGCACCGGGTCAAGCTGGATATCGTTTTTGGGGCCGAAAGCAAAGCGGATATCGTTTTTCCGGGGTCCGGGCCGGAGCCCAGGAAAAATTGCAGGTTTTGATTGCTTCCGCACTACCGCTTATTCCGCTCCATAAGATCAAAAAGACTGCAGAAATATGCAACACAAACGAGGTAAAGACAAAAATGCAGGCGGTATGCCCGGCTGCATGCCAGCGGCGGGAATTCAAATTGCGCCGAAAACAAACAAAGGCCTTATTTACAAACAAAACGCAATCATATGACACCAAATTTGGTGTGTACATGCGCGTTGGGGACTCGAACTACAGCCTGAAAATCTATGAAAACTTATGTGAATGGAAACTGTGCCCAACTTTTTTCTGAATTAGCTGGCACTGTATCAGCTGGGTGCCAGCTGAGCTGGCACCGGCCCTTTGCCCACATAAGTTTTCGTACTTTTCTACATAAAATTTACAGTGTAAAATTTTACATACGGTGAAAAAACCACTTCATAATGTTATCTTTTCGGCGTTTTATAGCCATCTGAAACTTCTCGATCTTCTTCGTAGTCGGGACATCTGCTCCAATCACAAAGCGCGCCCTAAGCAAATGCAGCGCGAAGTTTGCCGATTTCATTTCGTCACTTCTTCTCAGTATTTGAGTCTTGGATGAGGATGAGCTTTATTTCAACAATAATTTGTGGTTTCTAGTATTAAGCGTGGCTCTGTTTCTGTGCAGTTATAAAGCAAGTACTATTTTGTTGTTTGCTACTCGCGCAAATCTTTTGTTTTACTGTTTCCGTTGCTCGTACATTTTACATATGTTTTTTTCTTTGAATTTCCTAATATATATTCATTCCAGCAAAATGTCAACAAGCTGGGGAACTCAGTATCCGAAGTTGAAGAGAAATCTTCAACTTGCAATCAACCGTTTGAAAGTGATGGGCAAGAGGAAGAGGGAAATGGCAATGAAGGCACGTAAGGAGATTGCTGAATACATAGCATGTAAGTCTTAGATTTTTTGATGTGGTATTTATCAGTCTTGTCGGTTGGTTTTTATCCTTAAACCCTTTTTATGTTTTTAATCGCTTATGGCGCAGTGAAATTATTTTGAAGAGGAAATTATCTATACGTCTCATATAGTTTTGCTCAACATATCGCGTAACATGCCAATTTATCCCGGAGCACAAAATGGTTAGCACGATCTCAATTCTTGCCTTATTTAGTTCCTCCTGCCTGCTTCAGCGAATGGTTTTCCGTACTTGATTGTCAGTTGATCGCTTATGGTCTGCAAACAAACACAAAATTTGAAGCACTGAAAATAAGTTGGAGCGCTACCTTGAATTCCTGGATGTCATTGGCAAGTCTTGGGGCTGCCCACATGATGCTGATAACAGCTTCAGCAATACCTTCATCAAGTGTTCTGAATAGAAATTATACTTCTGAGTTATATTGGATTGGACGTGTCTTACTTCATTTGCTCAATCAATCCAAATCCGGCGAGTAGAAGATCGTAGTACATCTCCTGTATTTCGAATGCTTCAACCAAGTAATCCTCGCGAATGATGTGCTCCACCCGTATTTGAGCCCGATCGGCCTTATTTGCTGTAAAAAAACAATGAGATTTAGTTCCGAAGCACAAACTGGTTTGCTATTCAAGTGTTACGCTAGAGGGATCAGTCCCTAGAACATATGGAAAAACACTGAATGACTATATATGCCTTGAAGTAAGTAGTCTACACTCTCTTGGATTCAGTTTTGTTTCTGAAACAAGCATAACAGATGACAGAAAGTAGTTTTGGATCCAAGCTCGATTGCAAGAAAAGAACCGATCTTATCAACAGCTCAGAAAACTTACGGAATTTGTTCAATGAAATCAGCATGCGTTAGAACCTTGTTACATCCTTTTACAGAATCCAAAAATAATGGCGGGTCTTCAAAACAAGTCAAAGGGGACTTCGTAAAATTTTGGAAAAGTCAAGGGGGACTTCGTTTTCAATATTTCCTGGTGCCAGCTCGTGCCGAGCCCTGATGTCGCCGACAGGTTTCACCCGCACGTCCCTCCACCAGCGGCTGGTACAAATTCTACAATGTCTGTAAGGCGGCGCCGCGTTATGGAGCAAAGCTACGCCGGATTTGCCTGTGGTATATCCTGAGAGCCCTTTGCGTTGCATCGCTCTTAAATGCAGTCGCAGAGGATCTAGCGCTACCGAGAGAATTGAGCCATTTTCCTCACTCTCCATAGATAAAAAGATCAAAATGTGAATGATAAACGCATTTCAAGGGTGAACCAATTATAGAGTATGAGAAGGAGAAGTACCTGCAAAGCAAGCCAAGAGAAAGTAAAAGATAAGTAAGAATTTCTCTTGGACACTCATGACGGAAAATTCCTATCCTTTTTCTCTACTAACTCATGTTCCACTTTTCTTGAACATTTTAAACTCAAATCAAGCATTGGATCATCTCAGATTCAGCCATTGGTTCATCCCTAGAAATTTATTTTTTCAATTTTCAAAATTGCCTTTGTTTTTCCTTGTTTTCCTTATTGCATCTTTACAGTTTCAAGATATCAGGTCGTGGTAATAGGGAATGGCTCAATCCGCTGGCAGGAGCAGCGCTACTTCTGCGCAATTAAAAGCGACGCAACGCAAATGGCTCTTAGGATATACCCAGGGGAACGCGGCGTAGCTTTGCTCCATAACGCCTGCCCCCGTCTGTAAAATGCGTAGCTGCGGCGTCTCTCACGATGTTCGCGTGGAACCACCCTCTGACAACTTATAGTCCTCTACGTCAATGCAGCAGTGTCAATAAACTACTTTGCGGAATTAGCTTTTTTCAACAGAATTAATCAGTACTTGAACATAGTTCACGCGTGTAGCTTGGAAAAACCATGGTTAAACGTGCTAGAACAACACGCATGCAGTTTGTGACCCTTACTTGCAAAATATGTATATGGTGCATTTTTCTCTGAGTCAGGAGAGGGAGTATAAGAGGAGATGAGATAGCACAGAAATGCTCAAAATCTCCGAAATGTTTTCACTACATATAACAGTGCCAGTGCATTTCGAACGAAAACAATACACATTTACACCGAAGTATTATCGATTTTGAGAAGATACTGCCCCGGGACATGAAGAAGACCAAACTTGCAGCAACAATCAATTCAATTCACTGGCACCCAACGCTGCAGTCAATGCGGTCAACGCGATCAAGGGCAGCGTTCCGGACAAAACTCTAAACAAAATTATTTTCGCTTACCTGGGTATATTCTTGCCGCTGATTCCGAAAATACAACTTGTAGAGGGTTTGTGAGACTGCGCGGCGTATGCGACGTATGTAGCGTAACACATATGTATGAAGCTATCGGACATACGCTGCGTATATCGCGTACACCAGGTGGACCCTACGTTTTCATTGTGTGCGATATGCGCACTCTATCTTATCCCGCTCATGGCGTAACTCTCCCGGCTTTTGGAGCATTCGCCTCCGGTTCGAATGCGCCTGCGATTGGGGATGGTGGGCATGTTAGGGCGCCTACACTTTTATCCAACGAGAGTGGCGGCTCGAAGGTGACCGCTCGCGTCTGCGGCGCAGTCTGCGTCTCTCTCGTAAGCGTGCTTTCTCTCATCATTCCCCAACCCTAGTGAGGTTACGAAGCTCCGCCTTCCAGCCGCCAATCTAGTTGAATCTAAGGGTATTTTCGTTCGACAGCGAAATCACAAAACCCCGAAGCTAGCCCGGACACTGCCTTCGACGAAATCAGCCGAGCACTTAATCGCTCTTAAGCATAAGCATGAAACGGCAGCATGAAGCGAGCTACATATGTGCTTTCTCATATGCGAAATTTGCGTGTGCGCCTACTCACAGTTACAGCTCCAACTGCTTGTGTGCTTGCTTTAGGTTTCTAAAAAACATAAAAAAACTTATTGGTGAAAGTGCGATTCATAGTTAGACAAATACCCCATACTTTCGAAGTTGTGGGACTCTTTGGAAAACACTCAAAAACCCGTTGGTGCTAGGTGAAAGAGCATAAAGGCAGTGACTCGGCAAAACCAAACATACCATAATTTCGATATGGAAGATTGTTTGCATCCCAAACATGAGAACAGAGCAGGTCTGAGCGCACAGCATGCGCCCCCGCCTAGAAATCCCTAAACCCGTGCGCGCAAGCCATTCTTATAGGCGCTCGGAAGAGCTTGGAGATTCCCCTCCAACCTTCAGAGGCGGCGTGCCGCAATGTTATAAACATAGTCCCGCAACGACTCTATGTCTCTAACCATGACGTGAAGCGTTACATCGCCTGAATGCAAAATGATGAGCGTCGGAAAATGCAAGTTTTCGCCGTTTTCGCACTCTTCAAGGTGTATTTTCGGAATCAACGAAATACTCAGGTAAGCGAAATAACTTCAGATCGATTATTTGCCGAGCCATTGCCTATAGGCCGAAACGGTATACGCGGCACAAGAATGAAAATCAGTGTCCGTCTTAGGAATGTTTTTGCTACGAATCAAATTTCTGGCCGTTTCTATTAGGTTGTCAAGAAAATAATGTCCGTTTTTATTTGCTTGCTTTAACAAAGCAACCAGACTCAACCCAACAAAGGGTAAGGGGTACTGTTCGATAGAACAAAGCAAGCTCTACAAGATGGTACTCATGCCTTTGCGCCAAGCTCGATCCACGGAGAATTCGAACTCAAAATCTAAAGATTTCCAAATGTCCAAAAAATCGAAAAAAATCAGATCTTCGTCCAGATAATTTCTACGGACCTCCCACTCGCTCACATCAATACTATCGATATCTGATATCCATATGTGCGATTGCCGTATTTTTTCCTTGACTAGAAACTGAGAAAACGAAAATTTCCCTGATTTTCTCAAAGCAATGCTGAGCCGTTTTTGCATATGTAGTTCTATACTACAAGCCTAGGTAAGCATAACTGTAGGTTTTCAGCCTATTTCGAGCGGTACTTTTCGAGAAATGTCGATTTTAGCATTGAAACTGAAACGAAAAAATCCGAATTCGTTATTTTTCGAAAACTACCGCTTGGAATGGGCTGAAAATCTACAGTTATACTTACCTAGGCTTGTAGTATAGAACTACACTTGCAGAAACGGCTCAGCATTGCTTTGAGAAAATCAGGGAAATTTTCGTTTTCTCAGTTTTTAGTCAAGGAAAAAATACGGCAATCGCACATATGGATATCAGATATCGATAGTATTGATGTGAGCGAGTGGGAGGTCCGTAGAAATTATCTGGACGAAGATCTGATTTTTTTCGATTTTTTGGACATTTGGAAATCTTTAGATTTTGAGTTCGAATTCTCCGTGGATCGAGCTTGGCGCAAAGGCATGAGTACCATCTTGTAGAGCTTGCTTTGCTCTATCGAACTGTACCCCTTACCCTTTGTTGGGTTGAGTCTGGTTGCTTTGTTAAAGCAAGCAAATAAAAACGGACATTATTTTCTTGACAACCTAATAATTATACAAACACCAAAAAAAGGCTCATTTATTTGAGACCGCAATCTTACGAGTCAAAATTTTTTGAAAATCACATTAACAAATGAGATATCTGCTAAGCACCAAACCAGCGCAATTGGATAAGAGAAGCGTTACTTTCCTCGGATGGCTCAAAATGCTTTGGAGTCACTGCGCTCTGAAAACGGTTTTTTTTTCTATTGATTCTGCGCTTCACATTTTTCATCCAAGTTCTGAACTTACCCTAGAGCTAGCTCGATTCGAGGCCCAAAATTCATCTTCTTTCCTCACAAAGAATTGCGATAAAGCAGCTGCATTGTTTGCATGACAATGTATCTGTGCTGAAGTTTCTGGATCTTGAACCCGAGCATCTTGGAGCCACGAAGCAGAAAACCAAATAAGGGTGTGATTACAACAGTAGATCAGTGATATTGGTGGAATGACGCTCGCGTGGCCGAAATAAACGCTCAACGTTGCTGATTTTCTCTAGCTAAATCTATTATATAATCTCAAGAACCTACATAATATGTGCTTACTTTATCGTAGGATCTCAGAAGCTAAGTTTTGAGGCTCGAAATTACGCTAAGTTAAGGATAAAGTCGGAACTTGCTTGGAAATCTCTCTTTCCACACTAGAGGTCATTGCCCGCAATGTAAAGGCATGGTCATCAACAAAGTCATCATAAACCTTTTCAAAAATTCATGTATCAATCTGCTTTCCGCATATAACATCACTTGAATTTTAGCACGCTCTTTTCTCATCTCGACGACTACTCCAACTTTTGTTTTATAGCGCGGTATTGGTAGAATAAAGTCCTGCTCATAATTTTTCTCAATTATTGCATCATTTCGCTTACGGTTAGGTAATTGGTTCTTCATCTGTAGACGCCTTCTTCATCTTCGTTGTGTTATCTCGCCCACCTTTAGTAACACATTAAGATCGTGATAACGTGACTTTGTTTGAATGGAAGGCAAAGGGGTATTGTAAATACATATTTGTATGTATATATACTCTCTCTCGCGACAAATTGCTACACGGCTAACATGCGGAAACACGATCTTGCTCGCGCGTCATCTTCGAAAAACAAATTTTTACTGAGTCATGATTAAATGACTCGATTAAAGCGCAGACATAACGGTATGATTCAGAATCTGGAGTATGAACGGACATGAACGAATACACACGTTTGGATTTTAATGGATTTGCAAAGGAGAAGCGTATTGTGGAGAAATTATGCGACTGTGGGTTGTTACCAGGGTTGAGCGTGGGGTCAGGCGCGCCCGACCTGGGGGGTCGTACTGGGGTAAGACAGAGGGGGGGGGGGGGTCGTGATCAGGAATCGAATTCGTTCGATTGAGGAGATACACGATTAAGGTGAAGAAGAAAAGCGCTAGTTTAGTGGATATCGCGACCTCACCAGTACTGAAGGAAAGAATGGTCTCAAACAGCATAGTGATTGATTCCACAATCGAAGTTTCGTCCAAAACTCAAAACTTCATCTTCTACCTTGACAAATTATAAATTCATCAAGGATGCTTGCTGTGTGAAATGGGTATCATTTCCGAGCACGTCAAATTTACCTCTATGAGCCCTACAAACCATTATTTACTGCATTATCTAGTGTTTCTCAACGACTAAAAAGCGTGATTTTCAAACATGATTAACTTGTTTTCAAAAGTGAGAAAAGTCAGTTTTTTTGTACTCGTAACAAAGTATTGTTCCCTACTAATCTAGGCTAAAAATCGCGCTTTGTATCGCTTGCAAATAGTGGAGTAAGAAATAATGCCAAAATTCCCACCGGCGCGTTTTCGCCATGACTGCTTCAACTCCACGGATTACCACAAGGCCGAAACAAGTCGAATCAAGTCCAAACACTTACTGTGGAATCTTCGAGGGTTGTGCTAGCGACTCACATAAAACTTGAATAAAAAAGCTTCTTCAATGATAAAGTTAATCGGGTCAGGCGCAACCCCACAAAAGGTCAGGCCGCCTGAGCTTTTGAGGGGTTGCGCCTGACCCGATTAACTTGCTTTCAAAATCTAAAAATCGCTCCATTTCTGCTATGAGTATTGAACTCAAAGCCTCTTCTTGCAATACTGCAAATTTGGAGCCAAACAATACACCCCTGTGGGAATTATAGCTCTAAAAGTAGGGCTATCCAAAATCCAAAACTTGCCGTCAAGTTGCGTGTGCTGTGCAATCGCAGAAAGTCGACCTACAGACCTCCAAAAAACAAGAACCTCCCAAAAACGGCTGATCTCTTCGAATTATCACAGCGTGAGGTCCTGGAGGTGAAGCAGGGGGGTCGTTTAGGGGCTTCCACTGGGGGAGGGGGGTCGTTTTGGAAAGACTTGTGCCTGACCTCTTGCTCAACCCTGGTTGTTACCTTTCTTTTATGAATTTCCATCCATCACAAAATGATAAAGTGGCTCTTTGCAACCCACAGATTACGGTATAGGCACCAAATTTGATGTGTATGCGCGTAGTAAGGCTAACAAGGGAATGGTCAGAAGTCGAAGTGGCCAATCCAAACAAGCTATATACCATTCGATGCAGCATGGAACGCTGATTTCAAATCTGCCTTCCTTATCTGCAGAGCGCCTTTGTAGGCGAAGTTATGAGCAGCTTTACTGCGAAAAAACCGTATACAAAAATTGCGAAATTAGGCACATTATTGCTGTTTCAGCTCACATCTAGGTACGGGTCATATAAACTGACCTAGTTGCATGTTTTGGTCCAACAGTGAGCCGAGAATGGCTTTGTACGGCCAAGTTTGCATTTTACGTGCACAATTTGTTAGCAAAATGATGGCCTTCAACGGCTTATAATTTCGTCCACAAAAGCGCTCTGCAGATAAGGAAGACAGATTTAGAGTCAGCATTTTATACTGCATTCAATGGTATGCAGCTTGTATGGATTGGCCACTTCGACTTCTGACCATTTCCTTGTAAGGAACAAAGTATGAATTATGAAAAACTTATGCGAATATAGAGAGTTTAAATTTTTTTTTGAATTAGGTGGCCAGTTGCCCGCCCATTGCCCTTTAAGGTAGGCAAAACTTTCATTTTACACAGATTTCAAACTTTTTGCATAAATTTGATCTACAGCTTAAATTTAGTTAGTATATAGTAACGTTTTGGTTTCAAACTCCTCCTCCCCTTGTTGGAATCCAAAATAGCAACTTCGCCGTCCTCTTGGGGAAGAGAACGCGCTCCAGTCGAACAATCTATGCAAATGGCGGGATCAAGCGGGAAACGTAAAAATCAATAGTGGCAAAGGCGGAATTCGTTCCATCAATGTTCATTTGCCACCCTCGTGCTCAACCCTGATTCTGACAGCGCTATAAATCTACTCAATGAGGGCTGCCATGTCTAATCGATTGCTTCTTCGTCGGCTGAGTCTTCTGTGGAGCGCAGTGAAAGTCATGCCGCAACACACGAATTTGTTCACTTGATCTAGGAAGCTGGTTCGTTGTAAGTGTTGCAGACATTGTCGCTATGTCACTTGGTTTCATTTTTCTGTGTGTCTGCTTCCTGAACGAGATTTGAACGCCGAATCTGTTCGCATATGCTGTCATTGTTTCTGCTGTTCAAACAAGAACTGGTAAAAGACAAGGAAAAATCTGTATGAACGCTACTCATGTCACGCAATACAACGTGACAATTGTGGCTTACGTTGGATACAAGACTAATAGAGATGAGGAAATTTTTTACGAATACATACGTTTGATCTCTAATGGATTTGAAACCTTCACAATCGCCTCAAGGATTTCAGCATCTGCGACCACATCGACATCTGATTGATACAATCCACCGTCTTGTCATTTGATTGAGGTTGAAAGCTAATTCTTCTCTGTAATTAATTCACTAATAAACTTACAGATAACTCGAGCATGGCAGGAGTTTCATGCCTTCTGGCATGGACTTCGTTTAGGACGCTCTATCGTCCACTGCAATTGTGTACGAAGTCTGGCGAGCAATCCTAGCAGGCATCTTTACCATCTTAAAATGGAATTTCATGGAACCTGCTCTGTGAGAGTTCCACGAGGGTTTCCATTGCCGGCACCAGAGATGTAGGGGAAAGTGCCGACGGCTTTCTTGATCTTTGGAATTATCCCAGGGTTGTAGCCGCCATCGACGGACAATATTCCGGTGCATTATGAGTTATACATTGTTCTATACCTATACTTCATTTGTTGACGTTACCTAGGCACCAATCAACAATCAGTGTAATCATTCATATTATAAAGACTTCTTTTCCATTGTTTTGTTGCTGTCTGTGGACAGCAACTACAAAATATTACTGCTTGATTGTAGAGGAAAGGGGCGCATCTCTGACTCTGGTATAAATTTACAAGTTTTAGAACTTTCTGAGGTTTTCCAACATTTTTTCGCGCATCACCGATTTGGCGTTCATGGAGAACGCGAGAGGAAGTTTCCCACCCTCCGCTTCGCTCGGTCTGTGGCAGCGTCGAGTACCACAACTTGGCGGACGCAGGTTTCCCGTCGAGTCCATGGTTGCAACGTCCGTTTCAATAAAAGGTTGCCGGAACGCGAATAAAACTCAATTTAACGAATGCTTCAGTTGTGAGTTTTCGTGTTCCTCCACAAAAGCACAGTGGGTGTATATTAAAGTCTCGCCGGTCGTTGAGAGTGTATTTGCTAACATATGCTCTCAGTTTCGAATTTTTCAAGCGCCACTACAAAGATGCTCGAGAACATGAAGCTATTCATAATCGCGGCTTGCGTAAGTGACTAGAGCTTCGTTCAGTGTTTTATGAGAATATTTAGAAACTTCACAGTTTCCAAAATCACTGACACAGAACTGTTGAGCAAGTAACCGCACAAGGTCTTGAATCAGAACGAAGTTTACGTATAAGTCTTGCGCAAATGCATGATGATGCACGCGCACAAAGACAACATCTAGTTAAATATTTCGCAGAGTGATAGAATAATTAATAAGCTGCCTCATAAGTTTCTTCAATTTTGACTTTTTATCGCAAGTCACTCTTAATAGTGATAAGAATGCAGGGTTACCATTTGATAGAGCAAAGCAAGCTTTGCAAGATGTCATGTAATTGTTTGCACTACCTTCAGCATATCACGAATTGGAAGTCAAAATTTGAGGACTTTCGGATGCCTGGAAAATTGGAAATTTTTAATGTCTTTGTCCAAAGAAAACTTACCGGATCCCAAACTTGCTCACGCGTATGCAGTCTTATTGGTACATTCATATACGCCGTTGCTGTGTTTGTTTCTGTGCTAGAAACTTAGAAAACTAGAATTTTCAAGTTTTCAAAAAACAATGCTGCGCTGTTTTCACATAGTTGAATGTACACTGCAACCCTTTGGCAGTACAGTCACAAGCTGCTTTCTATAAGCTCTAGTTACCGAAGAAAATTGATTTCAACATAAATTACTCTAGTAAAAAGAGCTACATTCTATGTTTCTCAAAAACTTGCGTTTCCAGAAGGCTGAAACTTTACCGATTATCTCTGAGGGCCTGTAATGTACATCTACCTATGTGAGAACAGCGCAGCATCGCTTTTTTGGAAGCTTGAAAATTTAAGTTTTCTCCGTTTCTAGCACAGAAAAAGAACCCAGCAACGGCATATATGATGTATAATGTGGAGGGTATATGCGTAAGCGAATTTGGAAAATCGTAAGTTTTCTTTGGACAAAGATATAAAAAATTTTCAATTTTTTACGGATCCGAAAGTTCTCAGATTTTGGCTTCTAATTCGTGATGTCCTGAAGCTGTCACGAACTGTCCGTTTTTAGAGCTTGCTCGCTTTATTGTAAGGTACTTTGCATTCTAATCACTGTTGAGAAATCTGTGACTTGATGCGGTGAAAAGTCAAAATCAAAAAAACTTATGACAAACCTAACAGATGACCAACTCTGTAATCAAATTGTACGTGCATGCATCTTTTGTACTACATTTGTTCTGAACATCTCATTTTTGGCGAAATTTGTTTTCCCGCTGTCTTTTTGTAAACTGTAGCATACGATCATTATGAAGAGTTGGAACTTTGTGAAAAATGGATTCTGGTTCAGCAAAATGATCGTTCTTGGTTGCTTCTTGTCTACTTTATACGCAGTCCTGTTATGCAGATATCTGCAGAGGAAATTGTTTTGATTAAGTTACTCAATTGGGAGAATGCACTTTTTCGATACTCTGACAGAAATTACGGGTTAATGCCCACTTCTTCCCAACAATCATTTCCAATTTCGCTTTATGGACCAGTGAGAATGATCATATTATTTGATAAAGGTTAAGGCCAGAAAATTTTTCATTGTATAGAGATGCAAACTAGCACAAGCTAGGGTAGTGAAGAATATTGGAAAATTTTTGTTCAGAAAAGTTCATCATATCATCATTTCAGCAATACGTTAAATAACACAACGTATCACATGGTATTCACAATCAATGGAAAACACATCATGTATACATAAATTATGAGACTGGTATTCTAAAGCTAAAAGGCACACAAAAAATCAGCTCGAGTTTTTAATGCATAATGACCAAAGAAAAAAAATGTAACCCTAAATCTTCTTTGGATGAGTTCGAAAGATGTTCACTCTTCATTCTTCTTCATTTATGTCATGGTACAAATTGTACTCATGACGAAAAGGGGGTTAAAAAACTGCCTGTCTATTTTGAAGGTTCTTCTACTATCCCCTGAGATGAGAAGCAACAGTTAAATACTAGTCGGGAACGCAATTGCGCATTCCGATGATATAAATATAAAACCAAATGTTCAAATTTGCAAACCTGATTTCCGCCTCCTCCATAATACACAACCAACTGAACCCTCTTTCTTAGTCATCGTATCAATATATCTGTCGAGACGCAGACTCTGTCAGACTTCGCCACAGTCGCCGCGTGGGCGGCACAACTTCAGATTAAGTGTGCCACCGGGCCCCTCCCCATTTCTGTCTCCAATCCATATATATTTAATAATGATAAATCATTCTGGTGAAGATCTGTTTTATTGAAAAGCAGGATAACAGGGTAAAGGGATCAAGTCATGAGATTAGCTAACTCATAAACTTGACAAGGAGATCCCGGCTGCTTGTACAAAATTTTTGCACAATTTTTCCTACTGGGAAAACTTCAGAGCATAGATGCAGATCTTAGCTTACAAGGGAATGGTCAGAAGTCGAAGTGGCCAAACCAAAGAAGCTGTGTATCATTCGATGCAGTATAAAACGCTAACTTCGAATCTGTCTTCCTTATCTGCTTCCTGCTTCTGTGGACGAAGCTACAAGCGGTTTTATTGTGAAAAAATCATACATGAAAACAGCGAAATTGAGCACATTGTTGCACTTCCAGCTCGGCTTCTGGCTTCAAAAATTTTAAGTAAGCTGGCTGCCTGTTTTGGCCTAGCATTGAGGCGAACGAGACTCTGTACGGCTAAATTTTCAATTTCACGCATAATTTTTAAGCAAAATAATGGTCTTCAATGGCTTATAACTTCGTCCAGAAAAGCGATAAGCAGATAAAGAAGACAGATTCAGAGTCAGCGCTTCATGCTGCATCTAACGCTTCGTAGCTTGTCTGGAATGGCCACTTCGATTTCGGACCATTCCCTTGTTAGTCTTACCGCCGGCACCAGCCCTCACCGTCTATGTCTCAAAGTAGTTATTTTCTTCTTTATTATTTCATTTTCTCGTTTTCTTTCTTACTTTCTGAATCAGGCGATGTGTCCGAGTTTTGTATCCATATGGTATTCTCAGTTAAAATGACATTTTCCATCTGAAATATATCTCTCGATAATCATTGGTCAGTTTTCCTTGCTTATCTCCGCAGCCGTGATCTTCCGAGCCGTGGAAAAGCGTGATTTTTTCGACGCGATCTCTCTAGATTGAGTTCAACTCTCTAGATTAAAATTCCGCGAGCCGTAAAATCCGCAAGCCGTGATATCCTAGAGGTGATATCCCGGAGCCGTGATTTATTCTTATTTTCTTTATTTTCCTTTCTTTCTAATTGGGAACCCCTATATTTATTTCAAAACGTACATAACTCAATGACTCTATCGCCACAGCCGACGATACATGCTAACAAGACCAAGTTCGCGCCCAAATATAGCGCATTCGTCATGCGCAGCCTAAATGTGTATATATTAAGTTGCTCGGTTTCAAGAGTAATCCTCGACTTCTTGTTCCTTCAACAATTTTCAACATTATTACTTTCATACTGGCATGCAGGAGACTACTAATAGGGCCTGGCTAATCTGCGCGCTAGTGGGAGTTGTAAAGTTCTCTTCTTGCTCAGGCTCTTTTCGAACTAGAATTAGGCTGCGTTCATACTGATTCCCATGTTCTGGAACTGTTCCTTCCCGCACAGTTCTCGCACTGTGCTGAAACTGTGCGTGAACTGTGCGGGAAGGAACAGTTCCAGAACTGTGCTGCATGCGCTGCACCGCCCCGCACCGTTTTAAACGGCGGGAGTTGGAGAATTTTGACCGTTCTCAACGGTTTTTCTTCCAGATTTCGCTCATTTTGGCCTTAATCCTCCACCCCGCTTCCCTTTTTGATCAGCAGAACTGCGAACTCGAAGCGGGGTTGAAGAATGAGCGCTTTTCTGCGCCGTGTATTCGGAAAGATGGGCTATCGTGCGATTGTTCATTCTGTCTTCTTGTTTTTTGCTTAAAACTACTTCATTTGTTCCAGGAAGCGGCTGCCCAGTTTCCATAGCCATCTGCCACGAATTAGGGAGTACGAGAAATCCTGAAATGCATGAGTTGGGACTTGTCTCTTGTTTTTCATGATTTTGGGCGTTCTTAGCCTTGTTCGTTTTTCCATGTCGTTGCTTCTCCGTTCTTTCTTCCACCCCGCTTCTCCTAGTGATGAGAAAAGTTGTGAATTTGAAGCGGGGTTGAGGATTGAACGCTGTTCTGCTCCATGTATCCGGGAATATGGGCCTTCGTGGGCTCGTCCATTCTCTCATCGCTATTTTTGTTCAGACCTACTTCATGTGTTCTAAAGACTTGTCTATTTCAATTTCAATACAGATGCGAGACTAGCAGCGACTTGTTAGTACACATGAAGTAGGTCTGAACAAAAACAGCGATGAGAGAATGGACGAGCGCACGAAGGCACATATTCCCGATACATGGAGCAGAACAGCGTTCAATCCTCAACCCCGCTTCAAATTCACAGCTTTTCTCATCACTAGGAGAAGCGGGGTAGAAGAAAGAACGGAGAAGCAACGATATGGAAAAACGAACAAGGCTGAGAACGTCCAAAATCATCAAAAACAAGAGACAAGTCCTAACTCATGCAATTTCAGGATTTCTCGTACTCCCTAATTCGTGGCAGATGGCTATGGAAACTGGGCAGCCGCTTCCTGGAACAAATGAAGAGTTTTGAGCAAAAAACAAGAAGACAGAATGAACAATCGCACGATAGCCCATCTTTCCGCATACACGGCGCAAAAAAGCGCTCATTCTTCAATCCCGCTTCGAGTTCGCAGTTCTGCTGATCAAAAAGGGAAGCGGGCTGGAGGATAAGGCCAAAATGGGCGAAATCTGGAAGAAAAACCGTTGAGAACGGTCAAAATTCTCCAACTCCCGCCGTTTAAAACGTGCGGGGCGGCTGCAGCGCATGCAGCACAGTTCTGGAACTGTCCCCGCACAGTTCCCGCACAGTTCCCGCACAGTTTCAGCACAGTGCGAGAACTGTGCGGGAACAGTTCCAGAACATGGGAATCAGTATGAACGCAGCCTTAGTGGCTTCCACTTCTCAGTTCGCTCCTACCTCACGTAAATGCTTTTTGTTGATAAGTAGAACGAGAGGCGTCAGGCCGAACGCGCGTTGCGTATGCGCCGCGGCGATACTACCTATGAGAAACCTGCCAGGGCACACACTATACTACATAGTGACCACTTCACCTGCTTTCCTGAGTGTGTAGACTACTTAAGAACGGAAAAGGCGAGCACGAGCACAGGCCTGATGTGGAGGTACATTATGCGTATGTGAACTGCATATCGTTAGGATTTATATAGTTACAAGGGAACGATCCCAACTTGAGGTGGCAGAATGAGATGAGCCGCAAAACACTAGATCGTCGTGATGAGGTGTCTCCAGGTCTACCTTCCATATCTGCGATGCCGTTCTCTGGGAAAAGTGTGGTTAAATCTATCAAGTCATAGAGGTCTTAGTGCATAATGTGCTTTGAAATCCAACTTGGCATTGCATGACTAGCACGATATTGACCATGATATTGAGTCTACTGATTTCAAAGAACGTAAGAATGTTCACATTTCAAGAAACCATGAAGAAGCGTTTCCGATCAACTCATTCTCAAGGAAGCGCTGTATATTTGCCAAATTTTGACTTTTCATTGCTCATTAGTTTTTACCAAAGTACCTTAGTTGTTTTTCAACTGTACAAAAATATTAGCTTGGTGCAAAAGTAATGCGCTTTTTTCTAGCCCTTGTTTCATGTCAACTTTCTCCATCAAACTTCCTCCTTTAAAACAAACTTAGCACACCATCAAGAAGCTCCTTCCATGTCCTATTCAATGGTGGTAAAGGAGCTTCTAGTCTCATTCGTTAAGAATCAATAAAGTTTCATACAACTGCACTCGAAAGCGGAATTTCTCGCACTTACTTTTTTGGTCAGGATTCAAACGCGAATAAACGCAGTCTTTTTAAAATTTAGCTACTATATGAAAAAGAAATTGTCTACATTATGCATGCTTTACTATTTTCTTAGAACCAAGACTGTGATTTTGGCGCCTCAGCATGGCTAGTGGTTTTGTTCATTCTGTGAACCATAAATTTTCTTTGAGGAGGGCAATCCCCAAAGCTTTGCTCATTTGTGTGAGCGCAAGGCTCCTGTTGACAGTTTTTGCAGAAATCTTTAATTGTTCAGTACGCAAAAAATCAAAAATCTCCATATTTTGGGATTTCGAGGCCTACGAAAAAATGTCGAAATAAGTGAACAATTTTCAATCATATTCCTTTCCTTCTCGCAAATCTTCTTTGTTTGAGCCCTTTTCAACTTTTCGTACTATTCATATGCGGCTACAAGACAGGCTAATTGTTATTTAAACTAACAAATTTTGAAGGGAGTTAAGATCACTTAAATACGGGGATTTTGAAAAATGTTGTTTGCTTATCAATCCATATTTTTGTGCCCGCTTGTGGTGTGAGCATAGTTGGATGTGCGCTATGTATTGAGAAAGATTTGATGCCTCTGATGGTCTTTACCGCACTAAAAAATATTGATTTTTTAGAAAGTTATAGCACATAAAGTGAAAATTCGCAAAACGCGCTTTACTTTTGCACCAACCTAATACTTATTTATGTTCTTTCCTTTGATTGCAAATTCCTAGGAACCAGTACACTCAATTTCATGCTAGGTGCACTACGAAGTTGAAATTCGAACCAATATGCATTGAAACCCCATGACTTCACATTTTTAGCTGCTCATTCCTTCCAAAGAAGTGCATCGCAGATATGCAGGACAGATTCGGAATCAGCTCATTAAGATGCATCTGACAAGATGCGATTCATTCTAGTTTGCCACCTTAAGTTGGGTCGTTGCCCTGTTAGATTTCAAGTGAGCAAAGCAATAAAACGCGTTCTATGCTTTTGCTTAGCTCTGAGAAAATAAGCAATTGGTGTTGACCTCTGTAATCATTATCAAAAGCAGGATTTTCACCGTGTGATTTCGTCGCAAACTGACCGTTAAGTAGAAGAAAACTTTTTATTGTGGAAATAGAGCTAGGATACGTGCTGAGGAAAAAAGTTTTTGAGATAGTGAAACTGATATTTCACTATCTCAAAAACATCCGGTATCGCAACGATTAGGAAGGACGGTTGTGATACCGGAAAAATGAAACAATCATCAATCACATCCCATTTGCCAAGAAAAGGACTCGTTTCAAAGTTACGCGGTTATCGGTCAATTTAACTTACGGATACACCATATAGGGACCGAAGCATGAGAAGATTTATAGTGAGAAGCAAAATATGATTTGTAACAATTTTGTAATGTGTCATAGAAATTTGAGACGCTTTCACTTCGAACTATACTGGTCAGATTTGCTTTTAGCGGGGCAGCGACAATAGCCAGCATCTTCTCCAGGCAACCCAGGTTCGCCAAAGTTCCCTGGAGCGCCGGAGAATCCATTTGGGCCTGAATCTTTGCATATCTACATTATACTTGTGGCTAATTGCCTCACCTATTTTTCCATTAGGTCCAGTTTCTCCAACAATTCCCATAGATCCAACCTGCCCCGGTGGGCCTGTGTGACCAGGATATCCTCTAGGTCCAACCATACCCTGAAGACCACGCTTTCCAGGAGACCCCTTCTCTCCTCGTACTCCAGGGGATCCATGTGGGCCGGGCTCTCCATCTTTGCCAGCTTGGCCGCGTTCTCCAGTAGGTCCCAGTGAGCCAGCCACACCGACAGCTCCAGGGCGGCCTTCAGTACCTGGCGGACCAGCAATACCTGGCAGACCTTCTGGTCCAGGCTTTCCAGGATAACCTGAAACAGATTATTGGAGATACCAAAATAAGCAACATTTCCTCCGTCGACTAACCAGGAAGCCCTTGCGGTCCATCCGGGCAAATGCGGCAACCGCCTGCGCTCACTTGCAGCTGGGGTGTGATTCCGGGCAGACCCACTTCACCGCGCTCACCGGGAGCTCCTGGCACACCGTCCATGCCATCCGTGCCCGGTCGGCCTTTCGCTCCACTTGGACAGTCGTTTCCCATACTGCACGCTAAATGGAAACTATTGTACCATGTAAGTAATTCAATAATTGATGGGCTATACCGCATTCTCCCTCCGTTTGACGTTTATTTAGCGTACGTGCTGGTGCTTCAATGCGAGCTAGTTGTAAATCTACCCAGATCTCTGCCTAAAGTTATCTCTATCGTTCGCTTCGTGGAATATTTGTGTTTCTCTGTGGCTGTCACTTTCACATACAAAAAAGAAAAAGTTACAATCAAACACTGCAATAGAATTATTAGGTTGGCTAATAAATAAGTTCGTCGTTTTGACATGCAAATTCAAAGCTTCATAACAATTCAAGTAACAGCTATTCAGCTAAGATTTTTTCGTAAGAAGATAGTTACAAGCCTTCACTCTTAGATATTTGAATAGTCAAGATTTTGTGTTAGCAAAAAAGACAGCTATAACCTTATATGGTCAGACTTCTAAAAAATCGCTCTTTTGAAATTTTAGCTTTCGTTCTCAGTTTGCAGTGAGTACACAGGCGAGTAATTTGGTGGCTGGGTACATACAGGGCTCCTAAATTGCAGAGTCGTTTGCACCAGCGGTCGCGTGACCGCGTAGCGCCCGGGCATTTTGCCGGCGCCGGCGCCATCGATCGAGGCGGCGCCATTGATGCCCGGGCGCGACGCGGTCGCGCGACCGCTGGTGCAAACGACTCTGCAATTTAGGAGCCCTGTACAGCCTCTGGCTAGGTGGCGAACCACAATAAGATTGTGATCTGCTGTTTCTGAATTTCTGCAGTCAAAATTGTGAAAATTTCCAGCATTTGCGTGCGAAGGTCAAATTTTGAGCATTCCAGATAACTCAAATTTGGCCATCTACGGCCATGCGAATGGTTGGAAATTCAGAAATTTGCTGTGTCGGTAGCGAATCTATACTTTACATTACACACTTTACATCTGACTTCAGTTCGTTTTTCGGAGCGTGATTTTCGAAATTTTGAAGAAAAAATCGAACCAATTTTCTTTCCCTCATTATTTCATTATCAGAAAAATTATTTTTGAGAAAATAGAGTTAACCTTCCGATTCTCCTTGATTTGCTCTTTTCAGTGGTATTAGACATACACACAAAAACTGATTTGTGACAATTCTACAAACCGCTAAAAACGACCGAACTTATTTTTTAGCCAACCTAATATATTCTAGCGCGTCATTTACAGCTAAATATGTGAACCTGGACGCTACGCGCGGCATCGACGATACCCTAATAGTAGCACTTCAGTAGAACCTTTTTTAGCACTTCAGTGGAACCTTTTTTAAGCACAATGATGAGGAAAAGTATATTACTATTCAGCATATGTGCAATTGATTAAAAAACACAAGGGGAGATTTTTGAAGATCACAGATCCTTATTTCTCAAGTCGCGAAGTAGCGCATGCGGTGTACGGTGCCCATATTAGGTCACAAATGAATCAAAGGTAATTATATTGAGGTCACTGCTGACGGTTTGAGAATCCAATCAAGTGGAACAAAAATTACCAACAAACCTCCATAACGTTGAATTCATCCACATTCTTAGCTAGTCTTGTTTGAATGGCTTGTATCTTCGAAATGAAGATTGGCAGATATAGTACAGTAACTATCAAGCAGACGGATGATAGGCCTATTCCTGCATAGGCGGCCAATCTTGCTGAACCCATTGGTGACAGTGAAACGGAATCCTAATAAGTGTAAGTCTTAAGCATGTAATTCTCATTCAACCCGCCCTCGGTTTATACGCAGACTGGAATTAGCGCTTCAAGGGCAAAAAGATAGCTATCTGTTTTAGCCATTTGCGAACATCCTTTGAAGATTGCAGGAGAGAACGTGGTTGGGTAGTCATACAAGAGCTATTTTGGTGCAAATGCACTTTGTTTAAACATGTGTGAAACCAAGCAACCCTTCCGGAATCATTAGGGAAATAATGAAGGAAATCTAGAAAACTAATGCTATCCACTGGTTGTCCGTTTTTCTAAGGTTTTTCATTACTTTTTCTTTACTTTTTATTAAACTGTTGGTTTGTTCTACACCACGCTTGTTTTGGACTTTGGGACGGTCAATTTACAGCGCGCCTATTCATACCATCGAGTGAACTAGTTAGTAGTTCTTCACATAATCGTGGAAAAGCAAAACAGTCAAATGGAGTATGGTGAGGTGCGTTCATAAAACATGGCCACAAGAAAACTTGTACCCATACAGGATGTCTCGAAAGTAAGTAGTCTCTTCCCACAAAGTCTTTTGCTTAGATCAATGTAACGTTGCGGAGCAGCCTTTAATTTGAATTTATATTAGGAAGATCCGAAAGTAATGGGCACCTTAAACTTTTGAAAATTTCTCAAGGTCTCATTCTGATTAGCTATGACAGTCAGCATTTCAAACGCTTTCGTACAAAGTGACATTCGCAGCTTATCCTGACAGCACCTTGCAGCACCTCACCCACAATCTTTCGAGCGGTGCCTCGAAAAAGTCAGCCGGTTTTTTTGGCCATCCGAATTTCTGCTGCTGTACCCGGCAGTCTTTAGACATATAACATTTCAGTCAAAAGAGCTCAAGATCTTATAGTGATTTCTCAAATTTACAAATATTCTCCATTATTTCATGTAAAAGGGAACTTTATTCGAAAAAGTTACATGTTTGAGCAGATTTTCGCGCTAAAATTACGTTTTGACTTACAAATTTTTGGAAATGAGAAAAGCTGAGGTAAATTACATATTTATGGATAGAGCGTAAAAAGCTCTCAGACAACAGCTGTCAGGGGTGAGCTCACTTAATTACCCTGTTGAGTGAATAAATATATCTCCTGACACCGAATGTTATATCTTCTGTTCTAAAGCGTTAAGTCCACAGGCTATCGTGGTTTCGGTGAATGTCTCCTCATTGATTGCTGAGGAGATATTATTGGTAGGCTCACTTGTTTTAATGCCGCGGTGCTGCTCAAAGTTCAAAATTACTTGAAGCGATGAGCCTTGATTTTAAGCGCTCATAAAAATAACGCCATGCGACAGTGCCCATTTATAGGCCTCGATCATATGTACTAACATTTGCTGGAACTTGGATTTTGAATTAGGTTTTCTGTTTGAGAGTTTGCATTCATTCTACAAGTGCCCCGTTACTTTTGCATCAACTCAATAGTATGCAACGAATTTCAATGGGAGAAAACTTTATCATTAGTATGAGCTTTGTGGCTGATTTTGGAAATGGCATTCGTACGCACTTCTCTTAACAATGTGATTTAACCATTTAAATGTTTTAAAAACTCGTAAAAAGTTGTTTAAAAAGCACCACGTCCGAAGACACTGCTATACAACATCTCAGATTTTTTTTGAAACTTCTTTCCCCAAAGGCCAATTCCGTAACGGCGCCGTATATTTGACTTTCCATCGTAATCCTACAATAAGAAAAGCGATAATGACTTGCTCCACACTGCACATCAGTCTACTGGACGTTACTTGAAGCTACGCAAGAGATTACGTGGGAAAATCACCGAAAAAGTTTGTACTTACTTTTGTGTCACCCTTTATTTAGCTAAACACAGGCTTTTTCAAGTTTTCATTTTGGCATGAAAAAAAACTTTTTCTTTCGCACTTTTATGTTCCAACGCCGCTGATGATTTTTATCTTTGAATAAGTTACTGTTTTTCTCAGGCTTCACACTGAGTACACGTGCTTCCAATTTATAGCAAAATTCATTGGGATCATTGTCCTTGAAATTGCAGTCAGGCTGGTTGGGTATCATGTTTATCTATGTTGGACGATTCATACCGTCTCACCTCGGTGACCGCTTTTCCGCACCCGCACGTTTATCATTTTTAGCCGAATCGAAGCGTTGTAAAGGTAGCGGCTATAGCTATCGAACAAGTTGCATCTAACAACTTTTGGCAGCATAGATTTTGCACTAGCAATGTCGCACGTAGAGAAGAGATGATCCTGGGATTTGAAGGAAAGAAGGTTCTACATAAAGAAGTCTGATATTTCACTTATGATATAATGAAAGTAAGTGTCAGCCCTTAGATATGATAGACATGCGCAAGACAATTCCAAGTAAGATCCGTCTCCTTATCCGATCTCTAGAAAGTATCTCTAGATCTCGAAACTGTTACTTGTCTTTGCAGCGCTGGGTTTTATGGAAACCTCCAAAACTGAGGCTGCGTTTGAAAATATTGTGAAGGTCAGAAGGAGTTAGGTTTTAGGAGTTTTTCTTTTCGGTAGTGACTCAGTCTTGTACCGCAATTCGCTGAGATGAGCTTTCTTACAAGTTGCAGTGTCAATAATTTGTTGTGAGAAAAATCCCTTTAGCTTATAAATATGGCTTCAATGTACAATGATTTAAAAGCTACAATACAAGAATCCACCAAACGAAGAATGTGAATAATCTCTTCCGGTGTTTACTCCATTTTTACTTTTGTAGAGCGAAAGAAGCAACATCTTCTTATTATCACAAAAACAACTATCAAAATAATAGCTACAGCAGCTATAGCAACTGCTATTATGTCTAGCAAAAAGTACTGTGCCATGTAAAGGTGACGTCCATATGGGTCGAGATTGGGCAATTTTCCAAATCTGAAAGAAAAAAGAAAATAGCACCAAAACCGAAAAAAATCACGAATTAGTAAAACAAGCGAACCTAGCTGCAAATTCCGCATGAGTAACGAGCAACCGCTCGGGAGGGATCGGCTGATTTCGAAGCATCTGTGAAAGCTTCAGCGCATTTTCCTTGTACCTAAAGTCACATATATGCTTTAAAAATTTCTTACACTTATGCACACATACAATAGTGCTCGTAATTTGTGAAAAAAAAAAGACGCATCGCCCGATTCATGTGACATCACCTTAACGTGGCTATATCTCACTTTAGAATGGACGAGTTCGTAATCCAAAGGCACCACTCGGCTCAACTCGGTGCAGCGCATTGACCGCTTCGACACAGTAGGAGGCCAGATTCCACGAATCGATCCAGATTTTTGCTTACATAGGTTACTCAGTGTGCTTTTCATTGCAGTCACTGGCAACCTACCGTAAGAAAATAAGAAAATTTGTGGAATCTGGCTTTCTACAGTGTCCAAGCGGGCACTTCCATATATCAGTAGATGCGCCGCGCGAGCTGAGTCGAATGGTGCCTTAGATCAAGAATTCGTCCCCTCTCTAGCCAGGTATGGCCACAGACTGTGCGTCTTTTTTTAGTAAATTACGAGCGGTATTGTATTTACAATTGATTTAATAATCTGAATCCCTGCACAATCCTGCTTATCGAAAATTATGCACACAAACTTGGAATTGTGCAGAATCTCTTCGAAAGCATTTTTGAGTTTCACAACATCAGCAAGATCCGATTTGTCAAGAATAAGCGCCCCGCCATGTCGAGCCAGCATGTGACCGTTTCGCATCTGATCACCAAATATTGGGACCTAAGAAGTTACGGTTTCAGCATATTTGTGTATATTCCCTTACTTGACATTTTTAAAATCACAGAGCCGAATTGTTCATTTTACTCGAAAACTTGATACTGTGTCCGAAAAAAAAAACTCCATAAGCGCTGACCACCAACACTGGTTTGCCTGAGTACGCCACTTCATTACAACTGCCAACTCCACCATGAGTGAGAAAAGCCGATACGCGCTCGTCTTCTGTAAGACATATGCTATTTTGATTATCGAAGACTGATTTGACTACACGAAACAGCTCGTACTCAAAAGGGCAATTTGAGGGAGCCATTGGCTGACAACAACGTTTGGCAACGAGTCGGCAATTGTAGAATTTGGTTCTTCATATTTCCAGATGAAGCCGACATCCGGCAGCAGAGCAAAGACGCGAAGAAGTGTTTGCCTAGAAAAGTGGCACTTACTCCTCCTTCATTATTTTTTGCGCACAAAGAAACATCTACTTGATGTTTGCTGGCATATCTACAGATCTCACCACCGATCCGAATGATATCAATATTGTGTGCTTGTAAGCGCGCAGGAGGGTGTCGTATTCCTGCATCAATGATATAGTAAATATGAGAACATCAAAAGCATTATGGATACCTTTGGTAGCGTATGCTTCTTTTTCATGGCTCT
Organism: Cylicocyclus nassatus; assembly: GCA_958299035.1. Classification (NCBI taxonomy): domain Eukaryota; kingdom Metazoa; phylum Nematoda; class Chromadorea; order Rhabditida; family Strongylidae; genus Cylicocyclus; species Cylicocyclus nassatus. The sequence goes on from CATQJL010000112.1 coordinate 38,707,351, forward strand.
GGTGACAACGAATCCACCAATCATTACTGTCTTATGCAATGTCGGATGAGGAAAATCTAGATAGGGATTTCCATTCGTGAAAGCAAACGATGACTGGGCAAGCAGCTCCTACAAAAAACGTACTAATGAAGTTTTGAGGAAAAAAATACGTGCTCTTAGTTATAAGGCTATCAATACAGGCAATGTATTGATGTCTGAAAGTGAGCCTGAATTGTCAAGTATATCTCAACCTTTCATATTCGAATAACACTGGTCTCCCACTGTCCATACAATAATTGGAGAACCACTCGTAATTGATGGGCTTTTTATTAGGTCGTTCCATGAGTTCGTAGAATTTCATAAATCAACAAAATCATCAATTTCCACCAAAAATCAAAAAAATCGATAATGTATTCTTCAACGTAGCGCACGACCTTTTGCCACATTCCTGTCTGCTTTTCAATCGCAATTTTCCAAACGGCAGCGCGCCCAAGAAGTTCATCTAACCAGCTCTCAAATTACTCACTGAAAATGAAACATGCACCATTTATAAGGTTTGCGAGAGAGCAGAACAAATGATAATCAGATAGAGCGAGGTTTAAGGAGTATTTTGGGTGCCGAAGTACCTCCTAGTCATTTCTTGCAGGACAGTTTTGACGACGTTTGCCGTACGAGGTCATGTTTCGTCATGCACAAAAGTCACTGAAACTGTCTTTTTAGCTTTTTCTGCGATATGACCTCGCTAGGACGTTGCAACTACCTTGCATACGGTATGGTCGACGGTCTTCTTCTTGTCCAGAAATTTCTAGTGCAGGACGTTCAGATCCCCCGAAGAGACTTGTTCAGGGAATCCCTGCTCAGCCCTTTGCCTTTTCTAGTAATCGAAACATTTTTCTTCTCACAGTGATTGGCGAACGCCATGTTCCATAATCGGCAAGAATCTTTGCAAAAACGCTTCTTTCAATGGGGAAAAAATGCGTGCATGCCGAAATTGTCCTTTTTGCCTTCTAAGATTTCCATACTTAGAAGCCAAGAGATCCGAGTAGATCAGCTTTCCACTCGAATTAGTAAGTACATATTGAAGAGCATAATCAGCCCGTTTTAATGACATACGCGTTTTGCCACATATCACTGCTCCCCAAAGAAGTGAGGACGAAAACGAAAACGCTATGAATTCATGGAACCATCTAGTACATGAGCAGCCTTCTAATTTCAAGATTACAGCAAAGTTACTTTCATTTTCAGCTTTCGCTGATGAGGGTATTGTAATGGCGAAGGCGGTCGTTTGAGAATAATTATGACAAGGGAAGCGAAGAGGTGCGATCGACATCATTGTACTGGTTAGCACGCACATGCCTCTTCGACTATGAAAAAGTGTGCGTTCGGCGCATGCCCGCGAGGGTACTGAAGACGATTTTTTAATCCTTTAATATATACAAACTGTCAATAAGTGAGTCTAACTCCATTGTTTACACTGTCGCTTATCTTCTTCTCGCTCATAAACCAAGCGTTAAGTATTTCCGCAAGTTCAGCTTCTTACAAGCAGAAGCAATGGACATAAATCGCGAATACTTACGTTATAGCTTTTGAATGAGCCGTAACGAGCTACGAAGACTTCTTCCTCAGCCTCATAAAGGTATTGCATCAAACCCCTACCAACCAACAGAGCCATAATGTTTTGCAGTCTCCCAATGAAAGACATTCTGTCGCTTGTAGTGCTCAGTATGCCTGTAAGACAAGGCGTATGAGCGCGAAGATGATGGCTCACTATAAGGTCGCAATGGTGTCTTTGAGCTTTAGCTTGAATCAATTTGAGAAAAGAAATTTGGCAACAAGATTCAAACCTGGTACATAACTTGGAAATGTCGGTTCGCCGATTGCATATGCCAAAGAATCCAAGTGAGGGTTTGTTGTGACAGCTATCGTAGTTGTAATGTTCAGCAATTCAAAGATCCCTGAAAACCTGCAATTTACGATGCAGCTGAAATGCGATAAATTTTTTGACCTTTTCCGACCTGGAGATGATAACTACCTTCATGAAAATTATCGCCGGCTAAACCGGCGCAGGGCATAATTCTACTACTCGCTGCAAGATATTGGTTTAGAATCACTGATCTTTACTTCGCAATTGCCATTATTTGTGCTAATGTTATAACACAAGGGTTAAGCTCTTCAAACATGAATTAATTCTACACTATCAAGCAATGATTCTACACTTCGCGGGCACAGAGCATTCGGAAAATCAGGGCGATGGCGCGACAGCGCGCGACAAGCACGCACTTCCGGCAATCGCATTTTCTTGATTTTCATCTATATTTGGGTGGTTTCTGCTTAGGTATGATATATTAGGTTGTAAAGAAAGTTCCTGGGCACTTGCGAAATTTTTTTTCAAATCGCTGTAACTTCAAGCAGATTGACTCTCTTTTGAAGCTGCAAACTTCATTGCAAAGACAATTTTGTCCACAACATATATTTGTCTTGCTGGCTTCTCAGCACCTCACTGCGGTCCACCAACATGCGCAGAAGGGAAAAAGGTCGTCGCGAAAAGTGGCCTATTTGCGCAGGATTATCTCAGGCAGGATAACAGCTGGAGAGTCCAGATGCTGTAGTTATATAGAGTTCTGTTGGAGCTGTTATGAGAACCATTCATTTTTTTTTTGAAGGATCACCTGCACAAAAATTTTCCCCAGAATGTTTGAAAAATCTACCATTTTTTGCCCCCAAAAATGTATCATTTTTCGAGTAAGTGGCTTCGGAGTCTTCTAGCTCTGCACAGAAAGGGCCAAATCTTTGATTACTGGCAACATTGGTGGGGTAATGCCTTGCACATCTTTTGGACCTATCACCTAGGCGTGGCGATCCCCGCAGAAGCGACGCCAACTGCGAAAAGAGTTGCAGTCAGAGGCAAGTTCGACAGCTTGTAATTTCTGAGCACATATCGCAAAACTCGAGTGCAGCTGCGGGTCAGAAGTTGACAGGTTCCTCAATCAGACCATTCATGATTTGGACGGAATTCTTTGAAATGCACGGAAAAAGGGGCGCAGGAAGAAAAATTGCAAAATTTTTATGTTTGGAAAGATTGCCTTTTTTGGTGTACAAGTCAAACACGTCTTGGCCTCGATAGAAATCAGAAGCGATATTGAAAACTTCAGGCTTCCCTCTACTGAACAGTGTAAAAGACTTGGTGTCAAAGTCCGACCGAGCGCCGAAAAAAGGCGTTTGAAAATGGAATTTCCAAAAGTGCCCGGGAACTTTCTTTACAACCTAATAGATACTGTAATAGACTATAGATAGTGGAAGTGACTGAGCGCGTTGAGGTGAGGTTTTTTTGTATGACTGTTTTACGCACCTGTGGGCGCAAAGACCGCAGTCAAATTCGTCATCACGATTTTGCAAACGGCCTATAAAACTATAAATCAGCCTTACAAATGTCTGACGGTCGAAAGATATCAATTTTTTCGCAAGAAAGCCCCGAGCAGGCAACTCGTACTCTCAAAATGACTGTAACAATAAGTCCCACTTTGATATGATTTCGGCTTTAGACTTCGTATGGGTCAAACTTCGAGCGGATGTTTAGGGGTTATCCCAAAGTTTATATTCTCTATACAGTCGTGCTCCATTCGCTTTATAGTGTTAAGTGCCGTAACTGTGACAATAATCTCGTTCCAGTCTCATCAGTATTGTTATCAAACAAAAATCTTGAAATACAATGGCAAGGATCCACATATGTTGCAAAAAATCATGATGATTGAATATATTAGGTTGAACCGAAAGTTCTTTCGCACCAAATTCAAAAATTCATAACTTCCGATTTTTTTCAACCGATTTGACTGCTTTTACTTTTATATGAAAGACCAAGTCATGCTCTTTATAACCCATCTTAGCTGCTCACTATTGTTCAACTGTTGCATAGATAGGAGCGAAAGAAAAAAATTGGTGAAACTTTGAATTTTCTGTGTAGGGTCATAAAAAATCGGAAACTTGCAGCAAAAATCGGAGCAGTCGATATTTGTTCTTTCACCAGCTCTTTCTAACAGTGCAAAGTTTGCGCCGATTGAGCGTTTCTGTGAAAAGTTACGATTTCCCTGAAAAATGCCAAAATAAATCAAATTCGCCTTTTTCTATTGCTTGCACGAAAATCATGACTTTTCATAGAGACCCTCAATCAGCGCAAACTTTGCACCGGTAAAAAGAGCTGGTGAAAGAACCTACAATACTAACTGCTCCAATTTTTGTTGCAAGTCTCCGATTATTTATGACCCTACACAGAAAATTCAAAGTTTGACCAATTTTCTTCTATCGCTTCTACTATGCAACAGATGAACAATAGTAAACATCTAAGATGTCGTTATGAAGGGCATGCTTTGCTCTTTCACAGAGAAATAAAAACAGTCAAATCGGTTGGAAATTTCAAAAGTTATGAATTTTTGAATTTGGTGCGAAAGAACTTTTGGTTCAACCTATTACAGTACCCACACTAATTATTCGACAGAAAACGCAAAAACTGACGATCCGCGTTTTTTTCGTTTTTTCTTCATAACTTCCTTCAAATTGCATAAAATACAAATCCGAAGAAAGCATGATGCTCAGCTCGTCAAGATGAATCTTCTGATGTATTGCACTCTCGTACTATTCTGTTTTTAATCTGGTCGATTTTTGTGTGAGGATGGGTATTCGTAGTGGTGTAACTCAGCGAAGAACACACATGGACGAATCAAGTAAACATGGGTCAGTAGTGCTGTCCCCGTAGATTATCATGTATTAGTGAGCAGCGAAGGATTCCCTTTCCATAGGGAAAGATAGGCCGTTTAATTTTGAAAAAATCGATGTCTCTCAAATTTTCGTTACCGTAACCCTACAGTAAGACGCTAATTTGCAAAGCAGGTGTGTTTTTCGTGATCAGCAGGTTAGATAACCTCTATGCGCAAGTTTTCCAAGGAATTCAGAACCTTTCATTTTTTCTCGTTCTAAGCTGTGAAGCTCGCCGACCGGTTTTGGCTAAAATATTGATGATCTTGGATTGACCGGAAACTTCGCCCATAGAGGTTTTCGGACTCGCTGATTACAGAAATAGTGCCCTCTGTGCAGCATAAGTTCTTTTGGCAGAGTTATGCTGAGAGGAATGCTGCGATACTACGCAAGTAATCTATCAGACCAGTTCGGCTCCTAAGGCTAGGTTCATACTAATTCCCATGTTCCGGAACTGTTCCCGCACAGTCCCGCAATGTTCCCGCACTGTGCTGGGAACTGTGCGGGAACAGTTCCCGAACATGGGAATTAGTATGAACCTAGCCTTAGGAGCCGAACTGGTCTGATAGATTACATTTCGTCATCGGTCGATATCGGCTTATCGATTTTTTGTAAGCTTTGAGTTACAAGTGTAAGAGTTGGCACAAGGGGTAAGCAGCAGTATGCGGCATAAATCAGCAATTAACATGTGTATATGAACATAATATCTGCAATCAGAGTCATCTGTAACCATTCGCGGCGATATTTGGCCAAAATGTGCGATCTTAAAATTTCGAACGATTTTCATGCGGACGTGAGTTCGTCAGCTCACAGTTCGGAGACCAATATAGGTAAAGGCCTAGTTTAAGCATGCTCTAAGAGCACTGCCTCTATTGATTTCAAATTACAAAAAGGAGCAGGTAAGTTGTCCAACAGACACGCGCAAAGGGCAGACAAACTTAGGAACTTGCGTAGTATCGCAGCATTCCTCTCAGCATAACTCTGCCAAAAGAACTTATGCTGCACAGAGGGCACTATTTCTGTAATTAGCGAGTCCGAAAACCTCTATAAGCGAAGTTTCCGGTCAATCCAAGATCATCAATATTTTAGCCAAAACCGGTCGGCGAGCTTCACAGCTTAGAACGAGAAAAAATGAAAGGTTCTGAATTCCTTGGAAAACTTGCGCATAGAGGTTATCTAACCTGCTGATCACGAAAAACACACCTGCTTTGCAAATTAGCGTCTTACTGTAGGGTTACGGTAACGAAAATTTCAGAGACATCGATTTTTTCAAAATTAAACGGCCTATCTTTCCCTATGGAAAGGGAATCCTTCGCTGCTCACTAATACATGATAATCTACGGGGACAGCACTACTGACCCATGTTTACTTGATTCGTCCATGTGTGTTTTTCGCTGAGTTACACCACTACGAATACCCATCCTCACACAAAAATCGACCAGATTAAAAACAGAATAGTACGAGAGTGCAATACATCAGAAGATTCATCTTGACGAGCTGAGCATCATGCTTTCTTCGGATTTGTATTTTATGCAATTTGAAGGAAGTTATGAAGAAAAAACGAAAAAAACGCGAATCGTCAGTTTTTGCGTTTTCTGTCGAATAATTAGTGTGGGTACTGTACCTAACCTGAAAGACTCCTTATTCTCATCTGCCTGCCTCCTGTCAAAAAATTTAGCTAAGTTATTTAGGATTTTTCTCAAATATCACTTGTTTACCTGGGTTCAGCTTACTCTCAAATGCTTTGCTTGCTTTGGCACAATAATTAGAGAGCTTTGAAGAATATTTTGACTGTCTTCCATAATGACTCAGAAAGCTTGCTATTTAACTGCCTATGCTGACATTTGTTCGAAGGAATGTAGGAATATGTTCCTACAATGACGCATTTGTGGCAACCACGGTTCTTTATATGCTCTCTATCTATATGTAGTCTCTGTATCTATGTATAGTCCTGTAACAATCATCAACATAGTTTTCATTCGCGTTTTATGCACTGATATGATTGAAGCGTTTTTGACAATTGCTGGATGAAATAAAGCATTAGGGTGTTCGGAAATTGATGCAGGTTTGCAGCCATACCTTCAAAATCGTCTAGAAACAAGAACTCAAAAGTGAAGATTGTTTGAATATTTGCCCTCATAAAAAGTGAAGGTTGTTAGAAGATTAGAGAGGGGAAATACCTGCAAAACAAACAGCAAAAGCAAAAGGAACTTAACACGTTTCGGACCGCGAAATCGCGCGCGGCGAAAAAGAGTGCACTTTCAGCCATTGGCCAATAAAGACATCTTATTTCGTAGACTGTATGCTATATCTGTAATCAGCTTGTCAAATAAGTTCCATACCCAAAGTTCTGAATGAATTCGAAGTGTTTAAATTTTGTCGCTTGTAAAGAACTTCTGTGCTCTTTTGAAAGATAGGAACAAGAACTCAGTTTCAAATGGTATCCAAAAGTATCTATGTTGTAGACGGTACACATCAGTATTGAAACTACGGTTTTTCTCTTTGATATAGAACCAAAGGAAAGTTGCGACGTAGCACGCGTCGTTCGTGTCGCCGCACTACGTTGCAGCTGTTGTTCGATTTGAGCTCATATCTTCTAAACAAATATTGGCGGCACAACTCTACAAAGTCATTTGAAAAATAGAAGCTTAGGCCTTTGACTTGATAACCTTGGACTAAAAGAAAACCTACTGTAAATGTAAGGAAGAATTTTCACAGCAGCGTGCTGCCCCATGTGCAGCACCGGTCCGAAACGTGTTAAAAAGCTGCATAGCAACGCCGCTGAAATATGTTTGAAATCTTTTATTTGGCGGCATTTTGAATTGCAGGTCTCCGCTCCTGGACCAGGTAATCTACAACATGGGGAAAGAAGGAAAAGCCAACTTCTTCTTTGTGATCGTTTCAAAAACAACCATGTTTCGTTAATGGTGATTATAAAAAAAAGATAAACAAAAAAAAGAGTTGCTTACGAAAATGCAAAGTTTTTATTTACTAAGTCGTAATGCATGTCAAAGCCAATCTAGTCTTTTATGCGTTCTGTGAGTGAGTTTTACCCCCGCATTGTCGTTGCTATCGCGTGGGGCGTTGTTTAGATGGTTGCGCTTGCTGATCTGAGCAATAATCGTCCAATTTGGAAAAATTCGCTGCGAGAACCTGAGAGAGAACAAGGCGAAGAAAAACGCGCTTTTTTACGGTTTCTCACGGAAAACGGTTATGAATGAAGGAGTAAGCTCTGGAACGTGGTAGCGTGAAAGTAGAGATCAAGTGCATTAATACGATATGCAGTTTTCTAGGATTGAATTGGAAACAAAGGAGAATACCGCAGCCAAATTCTCCGCGCCCTGCGTTTGTGGTAACGAGGTTTCCGCAGGCCGGCGGAGACGCAGATGAGCAGCGGAGACAGACTAGAGCCGACGGAGCATTTGGTTCGGGTAGTAGATCTCCGCGGGTTCTTGACAAAACCCCGCAACATACCATTCGTATCATTCTGATCACCATGACACTAGAACCACTACAACGTCCCAAGCCAAGCCTTAAAAACCACTCATTGACGAAATAAACCAGCAAAAACGTGCGCGACTCCTTCGCGAGTTCTAAGCACAGTTTCTCGTTCTTATTGTACTCCAAAACTTTCGTGAACTTCTGCTCAATTTTGATCTTAAAAGAAATTGAGTTAAAAATGTTGTTTATTTCTGAGAAAAGTTCAACAAAAACCTTCTTTCTAGCGAAAAAAGACCAAAAAAATTTTCGGGTTTGCTGGGTAGCCTAAAGGTATTATTTCTTGTACTTGCTTCATTTACATTCATTCCTATTTAATAATGATCATACCGAAGAATTGCGTTTTTATGGCCTCTTTTTGCTGAAAAGAACGTTTTTGTAAAAATTCAATTAGAAATAGGACAAAATTTGGTACTTTTCCGTTATCCGGACCCATTTTTTCAAAAAGCTCTCATATTATATGTTCTTTGGTCAAAGAATAATTTTTATAGATGCTACGAGGACTGCCTCCTTGCCACGTGTCACGAAAAAATTGACACGTTTTAGTCGACTTTGACAGGTTTTTTTCGAAATCATTTCCGGTGAGGTAAAAGAGATTTTGTGATCATTCTAAAGCTGCTTAATTGTTTTACATAAGCACAAAACAATCATGAACTTATTCTAGAACATCTTGCTTGCTTTTGACACTGATTCAAAAGCGTATTTCTCTTCAATTCCTTTTCTCCATGCGAATTTAGCCGAAAAAACTATAAGTGATAGCCTGAAGTGCCTGGCTGCTGCTCATTTCGCTTTTTGAATAAGGGAATCCTAGCGCACTTTTCTATCCTGAGCAAGTCTAAATCTGTTCATCGATGATGGTATGTTGTTATTATTATGACAATGTTCACTTTAAAACTATTTAATCGAAATAAGGTCAAAATTTACTAAAAAACAGAATGAACTTACATCGCTAGCTAGGGTAACACAAACTCTTTGTAAAACCTGTTAAACATGTAGATGACATGTCAAATTTTCTTGACACGTGGCAGAAGGTTTTTACTCCTTTCTAAGAAGCTGGGACAAAATATCGTACAAGGATAGAAGCAATATCCTTCTTTGAAAAAATGGGTCCGGATAACGGAAAAGTACCCAACATTTTCCAATTAACCTTTCTCGAGACTGCGATTGAGCGCTGGAAGCTCATGAAAGTCGCTCGAGTTCAATGAAAACGAGAAACTGCGCTCAAATCTTGCGCAGAGAGTCGCCGCATAAATGCTGGTCTATTTCGTTATGGAGTGATTTTCAAGACCCGCGACGTTGTCAGTGCTCCTGGCCATCTTATGAGAATCACAACGATATGTAATGTTATAGGGTTTCGTTATGACCCCGCGGAGATCAATGATCAGAGCCAAATGCTCCACCGGCTCTGGTCTGACTCCGCTGCTCGTCTGCGTCTCTGCGCGCTGCGCGCTACCTCGCTACCCTAAAGGCGGGGCGCGGGGCATTTGGCTCTGGTACCCTTTTCTTTGTTGTTCAGAGCCCAATTACTACAATCTATATATCATATTAAAGCTCTTGGTCTCTATTTTCACGCTGACAACGTCGCAAGACTCCTCTTTATTATTTAAACGAGAAATCTGGAAAAAACGGCGTTTTCGAAAACTTCTCGTTTTTTCTTCAATTTAACTCTTTCCACTCGATTTTTTTGTATATTCGATAGGTCTTGTTTCTGTCTATGATGTAGACAACGTCGCCGAGCTTACTTGTCTGCTTACGCCGGTTTTTTTTTCTGAAAATTACTAAAAAGTGGGTTTTTCTTTACCTTGTTCTCTTCCAGTACTTTCGCAACGAATTTTTTTCCAACTTGGACGATACTTGCTCACAATGGTGAGCGGAAGAATCCAAACAAAGTTGCAGGATACGAAACGACTATGCGGGGGAGAAAATATAAAGCACGCATCAAAATTCAGATGGCGTCGATGCGCAACATATCTTTTCTGCGTGTTTAACATGTTCAGTTCAGTGGTTAACAAGTTTTCCTTCCTTCACTCTCCCAAGTACCGCCACAGCTAAAAACGCTTTTTTAATTGGAAAAGAACTTTGTTTGCCACCCAATTAAACCGGCAATCCTGAAGAGGATACTGCGCGTAGGAAAACCAAATTTAGGTTTTAAATTTGGTGATGTGCTAACCTCTGCTTTATATGAATTTTTCAAGTCCCTGGCTTAATTCATTCTCTAAGTTTCCATCTATCAAAACAACCTTCACTTTTTATGGGAGGCAGAAACTCGAGCAACTATCACTTTCTAGGTTCGGTCTCTTGACTATCGAAGGTATGTACCAGAGTACATGGCTCTATATATCGAGGCAAATAAAGCTAACAATCGAAGACAACGCAGGAGAAAGTACGAATAGCGTTGTTAGATAGCAAGCGAAGTTGATTGCAAAAGGCGCTACAGTGATTTTTGCTTTTGTCTGTTGTGTGTCTGCATGTCGGGATGTTTGTCTGTACGTATGTTCCGAATAGAAATTTTTATTTCTGAACCGATCCGGGCCAAACTTTGCACACATACATTTCGGGTCGGGTGTCGTAGGCTACTTTTCCATCGATCGATATCGACCTTATCGATTTCATCGATTTTTGCAAAGTCAGAGCTACGGGGCTGAAAGTTGGCGCAGGAGGGGGGGGGGGGTAAGTGAGCATGCTGATTACGAATATATAATACTATTGAAAGGAGTATGACCTAAAAATCCGCAATAATTCCGGGACAACCTAGTGCCTGTTAGATAGGATTGGAGCCTCTTGATAAAACATATAAAACATATAAAAAGGATGAATTTATTGGCACTACGTTAGCGTCTTTTTTGAAAGCGAGGTTTTTTAGGTCATACTCCTTTCAATAGTATTATACTCATAGACATGCGGAAAAACGAAAAACCTCCCTTTGCAAAAGTCGGGACCGGACAACGGAATATACCAAATTTGCCTCCTCAAAAACAGAAACAGTGTCACAAAGTCTGTCACAGTACCGCGAGAAGGAAGGAAGTCTTTATGACGGGAACAGGCTGGAGGAGCTCATATCAAGATGTGACTGGCCCATCGAGGAGGACCCGACGTACGACTACGAACGGCTTCTGAAAGGATTGCGAGCCTGCGGAGAATGTGCCTCAGTGACTTCTGAGAAGAACTTGGAACGTATATCGAAGACCACCAAGGAATTGCTCGAAAGAAGAAGATTTTTGAGGCAGGATCCGAATGCAACCCATCTCGAGCAACTGATTGCCAACGCCAGTTGCAGAACAGCTATGCAGGAGGATATCAGGAAGTACAGGCAAGCCAAGATACTGGAAGCAGCCGAAGGAAGACGAAGTCTTAAGAAATGCCGAAGGGACCTCTGTGAATATCACGTACCGCTGGCTGCACTATTGAACGAAGACGGGACTCCGACTTCTTCCCGATACAAGATGGAATCTATCGCGAAGAACTTCTATACCAGCCTCTTCCGCACATCAACACCCGTACCGATGCCCGTTGTTCCCACTGGAGAAGTACCACCACGAATTCTACCTGCTGAAGTGCGCACGGCGATTCAGACCATGAAGACATCCACGGCTCCAGGACCAGACCATCTTTCCGTCGAATTTCTGCGAGCCGGAGGACAACGTCTACACGAGATTCTCGCGTCGCACCTGACATCCGACCAGTGGAAAACGTCAAGAACCGTCCTTCTTTTTAAGAAGGGTGAACGGGAAGATCTTCGAAATGACCGTCCAATATGCCTGCTGAGTGTGCTGTACAAGCTCTTCACGTAGATGATCCTCGCAGGCATATCTAGGACACTGGATGAAGCCCAACCCCAAGAACAAGCTGGATTTCGCAAAGGATTCAACTGCATGGACCACATCCAGACGGTTTCGAGGGTCATAGAAGTCTGTCGGGAGTACCGACTGCCTCTCGTCCTAACCTTCGTCGACTACGAGAAAGCCTTTGACAGCGTCGAAACCAACGCCATCCTGTCTGCGCTGGTCGATCAAGGAGTGGAACCAGCTTACGTGAGGACACTAGCCGACTGCTACAAGGACTGTACAACAACGATGCAACTATTCCAGCGCCCCCTAACCATTCCAATTGGGAAGGGGGTTCGACAAGGCGACACTATTTCGCCGAAGCTGTTCACCGCGGCCTTGCAGTGGGTGATGAAGTCACTAGACTGGGAAGAGAGAGGCATACGAGTTGATGGGAGATTCCTATCCAACCTTAGTTTTGCGGATGACGTCGTCCTTTTCTCGAGCAGTATCACTGAAGCAGAGGCGATGCTGAAGGAACTAAACGAAGTAGGGAAGAAGATCGGACTGCGAATAAATCGGAAGAAGACTCAGTTCATGAAGAACGCCCTTTGCGAAGATGCAGAAATGGAATTGGAAGGCACCCCTATTATGGAGACGTCTTCTTACGTGTATTTCGGACGTTCGATGAACATGGAGAACGACTTGAGGGAAGAACTTAACAGGAGAAGAAGAGCAGCCTGGGCCGCCTTCGGGCATCTGAAGGAAGCCACCGACCAACTGACGGACCCGGAGCTTCGTGCCCACCTGTTCGACTCAACCGTTCTCCCAGCGCTCTGCTACGCAGCTGAGACTTGGGCCGACACCGTAGCCACGTCGAAAGCTTTGAGGACCACCCACAGAGCGTTCGAGCGCAGTCTTCTGAAGATGACCCGACACAAGCAACATCTAGTCGGACTTCGCAGCACGGATATGAGAAGAATGTCCCGTCTTCGTGACCCAGCGGAATACGTTGCGAAAGCGAAACACCGATGGGCCGGTCACATAATGAGAAGAACGGACGATAGATGGACACTAAGAACATCTGAGTGGATTCCTCGCGAAGCCAAACGTCCTCGAGGAAGACCACCGACGAGATGGGCAGGCCTGTTCGTGGAACGGATGGACCAGCTGAGAAATCAGCCGGATACGATTCTCGCCCCTGGAACTCGTGGACGCAGCCACCGACGACGACCAAGAAGATCGTGGATGTCCGAAGCGAGGGACAGGGATCAATGGCACCTTCTGTACTGGGGCCCGCACGTCACGTGAGGACGGGCCATCTAAGTATCTAAGTAGGTAAAACAGAAACAAACATCCGAAAAGTTCAAATTTCTCCGTTTATTTCCGCACATTCGAGCTCTTTTGGCTGAAATAAGCGAATCAAACAACCGACCTAGTGCACAAATATCCGATTCAGCGATACCAACGTCGAAATCCTCTTCAAGCAAAGTTTTTAGCAGTTGATCGTCGTTTAGTAGTGCTAAATGATCAAAATTTCAAGCATGGAGGCATTTGACTTGATTTTCAAGACAAAATTCATAAGCTCACATTCGCACAGGTATGCCATGCTGGCACTGGCATTCGTCATCACCTGAAAATGTCTTTTGAATAAACAGCGACCTTAATTCGTACAAATCTTAGCAAGTTGCCACATTTCAATTTCAATCATTTACGAGGAGGTGTCATAACATATCGACGCACATCTCACGACCTCTATTACTGCTACAAAACTTTCGATTCTAAATATTTTATAATCACCTAGTAAAAGAAAATTTTTCATTCACTTAAATAGGAAGACAGCTACTGTCTCCTATCCTGTCAAAGCTGGGATATCTGATTGCGCATATTTTAGTCGTGCTTTCTGCAACCAGGGCTCGGCACGAGGTGGCTTACAAGCAAGCTGGATATCGTGGGACGAAAAGCAAAGGGGGTTTCGTTTTCGTGACCGAAGAGACACGCAAAATTGGCGATTTGGCGACGTTTTTTTTAGTCGACGTTTCGTTTTTTGGGGGATTTTGGGGATTTTTTAGGATTTTAGAGGAAATGTGGTTGAGGGTCGAAGGGGACTTCGTAAAAATTCTCAAAAGTCAAGGGGGACTTCGTTTTTTGCATTTTCATCTAGCCACCTCGTGCCGAGCCCTGTCTGCAACTTATCCGGTCTTGGCAATTCACACATCTCAATGGGAGTTTGTGAACTACTTCTGTTTTAAGTAATAAAACTTGATCTATCTCACTGTCTCACAAAACAAAAATAGCTCACGAAAAGAAAAGTTTAGGATGGTAACAGAAAATGCACGCATTCTCTCTCCTTCATGTGTGAGTTTTTAGAATAACGAACTGAGCATTGCTTGGACTTATTATTCAACTTATTCTTTTTAGTTGGATTGGTGAAACTTTGTGATGACATTTGGCATAGAAATTTAGATTTGTCTGAGTAAAGTGTCTGTGTTGGAAAGCAAATAAGTGGAACACTAAGCCCTCAATATGCTCAACGCATTATATTAGGTTGGCGTGAAAGTTCTTGCGTACAGACGAAAATCAATAGCTTTGCAAATATTGAACTAAATTTACAGTTTGCTTAAAATGGTGGGAGGCTTTTGCTTTGTAATGGATGTCCGAGCGTAACATTCTATAAGTTAGCCACCGAGAACGAAGCTTTTTAAATTGGGACTTCAAATCTGTTATGAGTTTAGCGCTACAAAATCGCCGAGAACCCAGCTAGCCTGAAAAATTTTTGGAAAATTTCCGCACAGCAGAGGTCCATACGTTACTTTGGCAGGCTTCAATCTTGTGCGGAAATGCAAAAACAAAAATTTCGGGGAATACGCCATTTTACAGGAAGAGTCGCCTTATCGTTGCAGATTTTTTTACAGGAAACTGTTTGAAACCAGGATCGAGACCGTGCCTGTTTAGAACACTGTGGCATTTAGAGCATCACAGTTTTTTTTTGAAGATGTGCAGTAGTGAGGAAATTTTTTTGTGAAAATGAATTTTTTCACAAATTTCTTATCTTTGTGTTAACATATAAGATTGAAGGCCGCCACAGCGACGTATGGACTTTTGCTGTGTAAAAATTCTTACATACTTTTTGGCTAGCTATCGACCCTCCGCGATGAGGACTTGAAACGCCATTTATAAAAGCTTCGTTGTCCGGTACTAAATTATAGAAAGTCACGTCTAAACACCTATTACAGAACGTGATCACTCTACTATTTCTAGGATACGAAAGATGAATTTAGGTCTATTTGAAGTTATCGATTTGTTTGAAAATTACGCAAGAACATTCGCGCCACCTAACACTGCTAGATGGCATTATCACTTACTTGAATCATTGATAGCGGAGATGAAGCTATATTCCATATGTTTCGCACTTGTACCTGCTTGGCACTCTTCAGTATCTTAAAAAAGAAACGATGAAGACAACATAGAAGTTGATTTTTCATCTTTCCTGGTACTATTTGCAAAATTATTATAGAAGAATGAGGTAAAGCATTGAAAATCTGAATCCGTATGCACTACTTTGTTACTTTATAGTGGAACTCTGGAATTTCTAGCAAGTTTTATTCATTTTTGATTTTACATAGACTGTTATAAGATATTTTGCCAACAACATTAATCTTATTGTGTTGTCGGCACAATACAAAGAACTATCACAAGTTAACCTGAAATCTGACGTATAAGGCATCCGCGCAGATAAATCCGTCCAAAGTCAAGTAAGATAGGATAATGCCTCTTCGGACTTATTTGGCAGATTTTATATTTTCAATAAGAAAAAAGACTTACTGACTGTAGGTAGGTGATGAAGACGGACTTAACTGGACCAAAAAAGCCGCCTTCTATGCCACATACATATTTTAGGGTAGATCTGCCTTTATAGAAGGGGGGGGGGATAATGTTCCATTCACGAATTGAAAGGTAAAGGACAAGATTATAATAAAACGGATACAGTAAAAATTCGCGGATGCGCTGAGTCTGCTTTGGGAACAAACGTGAATGTACTCGTGGATGTTACCTCTGAAGTCCTCGGATCGCCAGGTGTGCGAATTATCCGTGCTGTACTTTCCACACCTGTATAATTTAGATGCTCTTCATCAACTTCAGGCATTAGAACCGTCTAAAATAAGCCAATTTTTTGAAAAGAAAAGAAGTGAGAACAAGAGATTACCACGTCATGGCCTGCCTCCTTGAGCACATCTGCCATACTTCCAAAAAATTTGATGTGACTATGTCCCAGAAAAGGACTATAGATCAGGAATTTATAAGAAGAACTTAGTGGAATGACTGCGAAAAAATGAAACAGAGAAATTACGTACATGATGTTTCCTAGAAAGATTTTGAGAGTAACTTATGGTCAAGGGCTGAGATGTAAGGATACTTCGGTACAGGGACAGACTTTGGAAATGACACAAAAGGAAAAAATGAAACACTCTCTTCATCTGATGTTAAAATCCTTCTGTAATTAATGAAGTCAAAAATCAACAAGCCATTGAATCCAAAAGCAAGTTCGGATGGTAGCACATTATTTGATTTCATTATGCACATACTATTCACAAAACAAATTCACTTGATGAGTAGAATGTTTCGCAAATGTTTCGCGAAAATAAGGGAGTTTATATGAATCCTAATGAAAACGCATTTGTTTAAAAATTTGGACATTTTTATCGGCACACTGATAGAAGAGACAGACCTCTTTTTTTCTTTTGTTGGTAATCACTTGAAAGTTTGATGGCATGCATTTTTTAAAGCAGTGCATAGTACGAAGTGTGAAATGAACGCGATGTATTGTACTATAATCTAATCGCAAAGTTCACAAAGATCTATTTTATTTGCCTCTCTTCATGAGAACGTGCAGAACACAAGCAATTTTCATAAACTGACAAAAATTAGGTATCATAAAGGATGTAAAAAATGGAGAAGATTTCCGAGGACACACTTTTGACTTCTGTGAATTCAATCAATTTGCTGTGTGCTCTGAGATTAACCACTTATGCACTAGAACACATTTTATTGAATAAAGTAAATCACAAAATAAAAAGCCCAATCTTTTCTTCATTGATAGCAACGACAGATGTGATGCTGTTTCTGAAATAAATTCAGCCCATTGATAAAGCAATAGATAGGTTACACAAAAACTTTTAGTCGATAAACACTTCCCAGTGTTTTTATGTGATGAGAGCGATAAACACCGAATTTTACATGATAAGCTGAAACGCATATCTTGAGTCGTTCTCAAAGTTCTTGTTTTTGTTTTTATCATTGACATCGCTGGAATGCTTTGTCTTGGAACAGTCAAAACGTTTGCTGACTGAGGTGCCCAAGCGAGGCGGTCGCGCGCAATTCCGAAGCCGCTAGAGGGCGCCACTGCCTATAAGACAGGGGTGAGCTGCATGTGGGGCTTACTACTGGACGACGCAAAACTTAGTGACGCGAACGCGGTCTCGTTAGCAGCAGAGCACATAACTTTTAAGGTTTGTAGCGGTGACAGGCGCCGCGTTCACTCCCAAACTAAAATTACTTGCGCCTTGGCCCGGCAATAGACTTTGAAGGCAGTGTCCGAGCAAAAACTCGATTTTGAGACTTTGTGCTTACCCGGGCCTATTCGTTATACTGAATCCGAAAATCCACACTGGACGCGAAAACGGCGGAAAAAAGCTTTAAGCAGGAATCAGATGGGCGGGGTGTTCCCCACTGTGAATTTACGGTCCCAGCTTCCAGAGCGATTTCAAGTCACGCATTCACACTTGGCTTATGGAGATGTCAGGGCGATTAGCGGAATTGAGAAGATCGCTCCCAAAGCCGGGACCGTGAATTCACAGTGGGGAAGACCCCGCCCACTTCTGAATTCCCTTCCTGCTTTGGAGCCCTTTAATGCCGTTTTCGCGCTCTCCCGTGTGGATTTTCGTATTCAGCATAGCGAGTAGGCCCTGGTAAGCACAAAATCTCGATATCGACTATTTGCGCGGACACTGCCTTTAAGACAACCTGCAAAACCAAGTATTTATCATTATTTCCAGTAAACTTTGGGAGGGTTCTGCTTCAGGTTTTACACTTCAGGTGCCCCTACTCAGACGCTCGCTGCGGCGGCGGGCGCGCCATAATAGCACTACAGTGCGAGCGGCGCGCCCTATTTAAGGCTGCCGTGCGAGCGGCGCGCTTTGCTTGGAGCAGCAGTGCGAGCGGCGCGCCATAGTTGAGGCTGCAGTGCGAGCGGCGCGCCATCATTCGCAGCCAGCGAGCGGTGTGCCTTATTACGGCCGCCGGCGCGCCTACTCGACACTCGGCGCGGCGGCGCGCGCGCCATTACAGCACTGTATTGCGAACGGCGCGCCCTAGTTGAGAGTGCGAGCGGCGCGCAATTTATCAGTGAGCCGCGTGCCATGATATTTTCCGCATTCCAACACGCTGTAAGCACAAGCGATACCCGCGTGAAGTACGACGCAGTGTTTTGGGTGCTATCGCTAATTCATTGAGGTTATCGCTGTTTCGCAATGGAGTTGTCTCATTAACACAAGTGGGATTCTAGTTGTTCCACTGAGAGTCAGCCCCCATAAGCACTGCGAGTAGGTGCCGAGTTTGAATTCAAATTGAAAATTGAATTCTTGAATTTTTGAAATTGGCAATTGGCGAATGGCAATATTCATACCGTGCGAGCGGCGTGCCATTATCGTGTGGCGCGCGTCCCATATACTCACGGCGCGCGTACCATTTACTCGCGGCGCACGCACCATTTACTCGCGGCGCGCGTTCCAATTACTCGCGGCGCGCGCGCCACTTGACGACCGGCGGCGGGGGATATGAGCGCCCGCGCGCACTTGGCGCGCGCGCCGCCGCAGCGAGTGTCTGAGTATGTAACAGCTGCGCATTATCTCATACTTCTGTTTTGATCTCAAGCGCGAAGTACACAATGTGTCACGTTGCCAGCGTCCTGCGCGCTGGCGAAATTTGCCGTGGGTCAAGGGGCGCGGATGAGGCAGCCGTTGTTTGCTATGTATGCAAGGATAGGAGTCAATTGGAGTAATAGGCAGGAATCACGATCATTTTCGTCAGCTTTCAATTAGAAGGTTCGCGGACGTTGTGCGCACACATGATTGACGAGTTGGAAACTGTGCATCATTTCATTTTGGTTGTATTATCGGTTGACATGTTCAAACTTGTAAAGCAATGTATGTGCAGCGTTCCTGAATGCTGTCTTGTATTGCAGTCTCTCCGGCCACCTCGTGATCGTCAGTGTTGTCCTTGTCCCTTTGCCCTTAGGGCCTTCCTCCGGGTGCATTTCGGCGCGCCCGGATGTGAATCGTGCTGCCTGTCGATAATGACTCACGATTCCCGATAATCCGTTTTTGGCGATAATAGTTCAGTCATGTTAGACACAGTTATGCATAGTTGGCACATCCCATGCCAACAATTTTAGACGGCTTTGTGAGCATTATCGTTATACGTGCATCTTATTAGTCAGCTATGTGAGCAGCTTTGCAACAGTGTCTGTCTGTTCCTATATATACAGTGAAAGTTTATGTCCAGTTTTGCCGCTATCCGTTCGTTGCGGCCCGTTTCGTAAGCAACGGCGCCTTGCCGGCGATTTCTATTGATCGTCACGCGATTTCATCCTTTGTCATCATAATCGTCGTGTCGCTCAGTCGCAATTGACTTCCGTCGTCTTCGAAATGACGTCGCTACTGCAGATGGGCCTATTCGGTGATTCGAGCTCACCATTCGATGAAAGCATCGAAAAAGTCACGGCTGAGCATTTAACTAGTGAAAATTGGGCTATGATTCTTGATGTTTGCGATAAAGTCAATAGCGACCCTCGGGCACCGAAGAATGCGCTACTTTCAATCAGGAAGAGGTTAGTTTTTTTTTTCATGTTATATCTTATTCTCTATCCGTAAGGTTAAACCGAAAGTTCGTTTACCACTTGTGGAAAATTTAAACTTCTTCCTTTCCAAATAGTTTTGCATGGCATATACTCAGAATGAAGAAAGCTTGAGTTTTCTATCTTCTTGCGAACATCGAAGCAGAATTTTCGGGCTTCGGTGATTTTGAGTTTGTCAAAATATAAAAACGCCACTGTCAAATCCGAAACAGTCATCAGCATAAGTTTTATGAGTTATGACCTTCTTTTTTTTATCTGTGTATAGTTTGCTCTAATCGAGCCTCCCTAAATACATTTAGATTTTTGCAATAGCAAAAGGCCATTTGGCATTTACTTCAATCAAAAAACGTAACTTTCCATAGAGACGCTCCATCGGCGCATTTGCACAGTGAAAAGAGAAAGTCGTAAATTTCTCGCTAGTGATTGTTTTGGATTTTCTGTAATGCTCTTAGATTTTTGAGTTTGCTCGAAATTACAAGAGCGCGAGATTTTCTTTTTTGTTCCTGCAACTTGTGCTCAATAGAAAGCTTTTAAAATGCCATTAGAAACTACATGATTTCTCTTTCCAAAGAAATTGTTGTCGAGCACAATCATCAAGGAAGGAGGAAGTTACACTTTCTCAAAAATAGAGAGAGCTTCAGTTCGAACTAATATTATCTCTTTAAGACTCAATCACCGTGATCCTCACGTCGTACTTCTCGCACTTTCGGTGCTGGACTCTTGTTGGAGTAATTGCGGTCCAGCTTTTCGTAAAGAAGTATCATCTGCAGGTTTCATTAGTGAACTCCAATCGAAGGCTGTTCATGTGAGTCTCAGACTTATATTATACCATCTTTTTTGCTCTTTATACTTCCATTCTATTTTACTATCACCCTTGCTTGATGCATAAGCTTTCGTCCAGCTTTTCCGAATCCGACTTGTTTCGCAGCTTGCGCTCTTGGAGCTATTCTGTAAGTTTGTGGGCTCTCGGTGACTGCTTGCAATGCCACTCTTCATTTTTGCTCTCGGTTTTGTCTGTTTCTTTTAGCCGGGATGTTTTGATTACTTGTTTCTGGGTTCAGTTATCATGTTTGAGGTCTCCCTACGGATGCTGCCATCTCGGTCGCTTTTAATACTTTGCCTTTGTGGACTTAATCACACGACTAGAAGTTCTTGAAGTTTATCCAGACAGCATAGTATCATTATTGCTTGTTTTAACTTTTGGCCTATCCGCTTGCATGGTCTCGGAAAAGATTTCGTACTTCAAAAATTGCTTCACTGCTTGTGCGTTTTTTGCAGACGACTATTGAAGAATGCTTACTCGTACCACGTTGAGCTTCTTTTACTGATGGTAGTATTCAGTTTAACTTCTATCACCCCCCCCCCTTTTTCTAAATTTTCTCCCACAGTAAGTCGTAATAACTTCATCTAGAGAATTAAGAAATAGTCCCAACTTCGATGTTGTGAAGTAATGCTGAAATCTGCGCATTAAACCACTTTGATACAGTTATGAAGTTTACACCACAATTTTACTATGGCATTTGAGGATAAGCAAAGGTTTCTGCGTTAAGAATTGATACTGTATATTTCCGAAAACGAGAACATTGTAACACATAACTCAGTTTCTTGCATTCGTTACTTTCATTATGAGGGCATACGAAATTCCCGTTTTGACTCTATATCAAAGTTTTGCTGTATTATTTCTTTCCGTTTCGACGTGATCTTTCTCTCATTTCTATCCTTCCGTTAATCGTTGAACATATTTTTTTAGTACTAAAACGGGCAAGTTTTTGGTTTCTGGAGTAACAGCCGAACTGAGTGTCAGAGAATTTTGATGTTTGGTTTAGAGTACTCGTCTGATTGCCGAGAAGACGCGGATGATGATCCAAAAATGGGTCGAAAACGAGTGTAAATCAGATGCTTCGTTGTCACTTGTGGTCACTCTCTACAAAAATCTCGTTGCTGATGGTCTTTCATTTACATCTAATGAGCCCAAGAAATCCAATATTAACAGGGACATTGAGGCGGTATGTTTTTCTCAGTATTCTCTAGCACTGCTCCAGATTCGTCTCAAACAGGAAGAAGAAGATGCTCTCGCGCGAGCCATCGCGCTCTCATTACAAGAAGCTGACAAAAACCCGAAGGTCACCAAAGCCTATCCGTCTTTCACCGCTGCACCTGCCACTAATGGAACCAGTAACAAGTAAGCTTTTTTGGTAAAAGAAACATTGAATATGTTATTATATCCTGCGTAATCAGTACTGCCTTCTTCCATGCGGTTTTTTTACTCAAAGGTATAGTCATAACCTCCTTTTTATAAAGGTCGAATATGTCACGGTCCGAACGTACCGTGCGGGCGCTGTACGATTTTGAAGCTGCGGAAGACAATGAGCTTTCTTTTGTCAGTGGGGATTTGATCACAGTAACGGACGACAGGTGATTTTGCTCATCGATTTCTTCAAATGGTAAAGTATCTGCTATTGAAGTAATGCGAATTGGTGGTGTGGTCGTATCGGCGTCCAGCAAGGCCTGTTTCCATCCAGTTTTGTCACATCTGACCTATCTGAAGTGAAGGTGAGTTCGAGATGTCATTTTTTCATGGCGTCTTCACTCACAATATCGCAACAATAGTGTTAACAAAGTTGAGCTAGGCTGCGTTGCGTACGAGACATACGCAGTGCACGCTTCATATCTTTGCGCAGATGTGCGTACGGAGCTTACGCTGCGCAGTCTGGCCAGACTCGGAGTCTCTTGTATATTTTATGGTGTTATGCATCCTTTTCTCCTTCTAAAGGAACTTATATCTTGAATTTCATACAATATCATCAATCAAAGGATTTTCAGCCCGAGTCGGTTCCCACATCAAACAGTACACCAGCCCCGGCAGTAACAGCAATTGATGAATCAGTATTATTGCGATGTATACAAATGCTGGAGGATTGTGATCCCACCGGTGAAACACCTGATCCTCCTGAATTGGCCAAGGTAGTATTTTATAAGATCATCTACATACTAGGCTCGGTATCTTTGTTACTCAACTAGAGCTTGCGTTTAGGTTGAACAAGCTGCTCGCGCACAAGGTCCCTTGATAAATGCGCGCTTGGCTGCGATCGACTCTCAAGTCAACGCACTTTCTCAGGTACGTATTATCTTTTCACATCGAATGTTTCAGTTTTCTGAGTACCATTTGTTACGTTGCGCACATTTTTTGTGAGGTTTTCTTGAAGTATTCTGCATTTTTTTCATCAGACAAAAATCTCCTCTCTCAAGTCGCAGTTCGACAGCGAGGCGTTCAGCCCATCGCTTTGTATTCCGCACAAACTTCCGACAAATTGCGATTATAGAACAAGACTGTGCCTAATTGCAGGTTGATATGGCAATCCGAGATGTTCTGGCATTGTATGATCAGGCTGTGCAACAAGCGCACTTCCAGGTCGGTTTACATAAGCCTCCTTAATGAATGTTCATCATTTTTATTCTCAGTCGCTAAGTGGCCTGAAATAAGTATCGCATTGTTTGATTTTGAGATTGTCATATGAGTCTGGGAGATATCAAATATTTTTCAGCCATCCATTTATCAACCTCCGGTTGCGAATCCAACTGCATCAGTAATGGCTCCGCCACCCGCTAGTATGCCACCTAATGTAAGTTTATTTGACATTTGTTGTATTGCATCCTATGCATTTCGTGTACAGCGAAACAAATAGATGTAGATGACTATTCACTTGGTAGAGCGGGCTGATATCTTCTTACAAGGGAATGGCCACTAGTCGGAGTGGCTAATCCGAACCGCTGCATACAGTTCGATGCGGCATAGAACGCTGACTTCAAGTCTGTTTTCCATATCTGCTGAACGCTTTTAGGAGAAGCTGAGCATCTTATTCCGCGAAAATCTTTTTATATATTGCGAATGGGCACATTATTACATTTTTAGCTCACTTGGATATGGGTTATAGGTAACTCCGCTGCATCTGGTACATCATTAAGCCGAACATGCTTCTGTAGCCCAAATTTGCACTTGCACGCACAATTTTTCAGCAGAATGATGGCTTCGATATGACTTCGTCCACAAAAGCGTGCAGTAGATAACGAAGATAGTTTTAGAGCCAGCGTTCTATGCTTTATCCAATGATATGCAGCTTGTTTGGATTGGCCACTTTGATTCTTGACTATTCCCTTAGTTCCACTGCTGAAGCTGAATTCATAACAAATCTTTTTAGCCTGCTTATCAAGCGCCGTATGGTAATGTTCCTCCTCAAAATATTTCCGTGTCAAATGTGCAAGTTCGACAAGATCAGCAAGCTCCCTACGTACAGTACGCACCAGTCCCTCAGCCCCAATATCAACCGCAAGCTCAAATGCAGCCAGATTGGAATCAAGCACCTGTGCAACATTCTGCTCAAAACTATTGAAGTGAACAAAAATATCCATATGTCAGTCAGTTCCATCTTATCTGTTTACGAATTGGGTATTCCTTACTTCATCTGTTGTGACCATCCAAACTAGTTACTGATCGGACTCGGACAGAACGTGAGCTTTCATTACGTTTTATCACTTGACGATCCTTGTACATATGTACGTTAATTCTATCCATGAAGATTAATTATTTGTAAATGTCATGCAAAATTTTTTTGAATATATTTATCAATGAGAATCGCTTGTACCTCGTCACGTGAAGAACAATTAGAACATTCTATTGCGTTATCGTAAAAATAATGCCACCGAAGCGATGTTCCATGCGTGGACGTCACTACATCTCATCTGTACCGTTGCTACAAGCTCGTTTCTTGACGCATCGGTGTAGAGCGGTACCGAAATGTGCTCTTTTTCTCTGTACATATTCGCGGAATCCTAAAATGCATTGTATGAAGGCGAATGAAATCAGTTCATTGAAATCTCAGAGGAAGTTTGATTTTTTAGGTGTTGAAATTGCCTTTCTGAGTGATGACACCTTCAATTTGAGCAAGTTCCGTAAGAAGTTCTTTCGAAATATTTAGTCTATCTTTTCTATTGCTGTATAACTATTAAACTTTGAAGATGGGTAGTTGCTTGTAGCGGCAATGATATCGGGTAAATACAAAAAAGGGAAATAGATTATCTCTAATATAATGTCAGATTAACTTGTCTCACCAGAAGTTAGTAATTTCGTTTTTGGATGAATTCGATAAAAGAAGTTCTGAAAATGGGAGAGTACAGTTGGCGGCATATCCCCCTCCCCCACCTAAATCCCTCTCTATTTGCTGAAAAGCTTTTACTTGGTAACAATATTTGCTCAGACTTACGAGCTGGATTTTTCTTCTTGCAAAAATCACATTTTGTATGCACCTGTGAACTGGAAAAATATCGCTGTGTAAAGACTCACATTTTGTGTCCAAGCCAATGTCAGTTGTGGAGCGTTGGTCACGGGTGGACTACTGGCCAAGGTACTCCTAAGCTGTCCATCGAATAATGCTCCTTGCAGAAGAATCCCCTGAAAAGCGGATAGGTATTACTTATCACTCTTTCACATTTCTTTTTTGCTTGAGAATGCCAAATGTCCCACTATTTTTATCGATTTAGAGGAAAATGAGCTTCTTGATGACTTGGTTCACGAGAAATTTTGAATGATAGGAGGGTGTAATACCTTCACTTGCACTGCGATATCGTCACCGAATTGCGAAGCTTCCCATGCAGAAGTCAACCGAAGGTTATCCATCGTACAGCCTTTGGCTCTGAAATATCCCTATTGAAGCAAGGTTCAAGAGCTCTACTCACTACACAGGATGCTCCAAATACAATAAGTGGAATCTAATCATTGTCAGACCTGGCAGTTACTTGGCGGAGCGCATTGAGAAGACGACCAGGTCGAAAGAGCTGCGAAAAGTTCAGTGGAGTTTTCAAAAAGTTGCCTTGTTCCGAGCGCAGCACCAGCTCTTGTACAGATTTTGCCTGAAAAAGCTCATACGGCGCAATGGAAAGCCTTGGTAGATCTCTTCAAAGAGCGTTCCTTAATTTCCCACCTTGTATATTAGCGTGGACAAAAATTCGGCTGGTTCTTTTGGCCCCAGCCATAAATCGCGCCAGTGATCTGGTGTCTGGAAATATCCAGTTCTAGTCAAAGCATTCCATCTTTAGGAGAGTCAAAACCAACCTGATGCAGCTGCAAGCTGTTTATGACCTCTAGTGTATTCTTATCCGGGGTCACCGTTCCACGTATACTTTTACTTACCAATGTAAGACTGGCATGGAGTTTTTGTACCTAAATCGCGTCCATGCATGCAATCAGCTTTTTGCTACAGTTACTGTGGGCAAGACTTCATGAAGATTATTGGGAGAACTTACGAGTCTGACTGCATGTATATACTCCAATGATATGACTTCAGTAATTGGATCTGATGACTCTTTCGAAATGGGCGTCTGGAAAATTTTCTTGATAGTTACAGATTTTCCTGAATAAAACACCTACCTGTCTACTGTGAAGATCACTGCCTTGGCAAAGTCTTTTCCATAAATGCAAGATCGGCGTGCAAGATTCGGCCCAGCTATTGCGATCATGACCAGCACCCGTTGTTACTGAATAAGAGTCATCTAATTTTACACTTTAAATAATCGAACTACAAACCTGCGCTTCTTATTCTGGCTATTGTATTCTCAGCTTCTGTCAGTTCCCATGAAAACTTAATATTCACGGGAAGACCAAAAAGAATTGGATCATCTTCTGCTGGTACGGCGGTAGTGATGAATTTTTGATAATCCTGAAAAATTATGCAAAATTGCTGAAATTCTAGCTGGGGTTGTGATTGCTTACCCTGATGTTATCTAAAACAGGAAGCTCAACGTCTTTTGCTAGAGATTGACCAGAGCGCCCAGTAACTTTTTCACCGGTGAAAAATGTCATTAAATAGGAGTCGAGCACTTGACTGTCGAACATGTTCTCTATGCGTCCACCATAGATGACGTACATCAATAGACCTCGTATGAACTCCCAATCAGCTTCTAGATTCAGCAGATTATTTCGTTTAGTGAGTAATCTTTTTATCTACTGAAAGTGTTTCTTGGATTCTGTTTCCATTAAAGGTATTCGATAACAGGGTGATTATAAAATTGAATACAAAAAACTTTCTTCTAGAGCAAATATTTTTGTGTTAAAGTGGATGATGTGGATTAAAAAAGTTTGTCAGCAAGTGGATCCTTCATTTTTGAACAAGCGGATTTTCATTGTTATGTAGCATCATTCGCCATCACTATTCATCTTGGCTGCTTCAGCGAAATATCAGTAAGCTGGCAGAAGCAGCAATTTCCAGGAGGGATGTGCTTCGAGATACCTCACTTCAGTTTAAATCTCGTAATCCACGCTTATGTTTTGCAGATTTTTTGCTTCTTCTGTGTGGGGGTCATTGCAACTGCAAGAAAAAGTAGCAAGAAGCAATCTGTTTTACAAAAGCAAAATTGGTTTTTTAGGATGGAGGGCAACCAATATGAACGATAGCTTGGTCCAGCCATATGTGTTGCACAGGTCAAACCTCTCTCGTATTTTATATTTACGCTATAATGGTACCGAAAAATTTGGAAAAAGAAGCTGGGAGTCTAGTGGGCCTTTACTTTCCGACACCATTTTCATTTCAGCGTCGAGCATATTAAAAGTAGACTATATGCGCGTATTGACAACCGTAGGACTACATTCTGCTCATTTCCTAAAGGATCTCACAAAACACACTCAACTAGCTATTTTTTCGCATCATTTTCTTATTTCCAACATTCCGTTCTCGTTTATATTCATGCAAACTCACTCGAATCCTTGATGAACGTTTCCACGAAAACCCTAGCTACTCGCACGTCAGCATTACTGAACTCATAGAATTTTGTCCAGGCCTAAAAAGAACAAAGAATGTATGACAGAACACGAACTGGCGAAGAGGCAATTAAAACTGCCTGACTTGAGGAATGAACGTGCGCCTTTCTTGCAACAGTGCATGTAGCCAAGCTAGGACAAATATAGCTTGAAGTGTTAGGGCTGAGCGTCTGGCATCGTCTATCTGGGAGTATGTTCTCAGAAGGTTGTTTCGGAGTCCTAGAAACGATGACTACTTCATTTGAAAGATTCACGAGTCCTGAACTTACCAGGTGGCGGTTCAAAAGTTACTTTCAAGCTACTTTGCAGCATTACCGCAGGAAATTTGCTTTCTTCTTCTGTAGTCATCCAAAGGCGGAAATTTTCGTGGAGATTTGCTGCGGCCAGCTCCTTAATGAG
This sequence comes from Cylicocyclus nassatus, assembly GCA_958299035.1. Lineage (NCBI taxonomy): Eukaryota > Metazoa > Nematoda > Chromadorea > Rhabditida > Strongylidae > Cylicocyclus > Cylicocyclus nassatus. The sequence continues at coordinate 38,735,465 of CATQJL010000112.1, forward strand.
TAAAATGGTCTTGATCACAGTAGTTGTAGGAGTATCGTACCTTTTGTATGGTTGGGACTATACTCAGCATTAAATGCACATTGTTTAAGCATAACCATTCGCCCTCAGAAGTCGCTTTCCTAATTCCATCAATCGTTGCTTGTTCTTGGCCTTGCCCCATTGAAATAGATGTGTACTTGTGGGATCCAATGGTTTTTGCTGCTAACTCCTCAAGCTCCTGAAAAGAGCGAGGCACAAATTTTGGGAGTTCTTGTATAGAAATATTTCCATGGTTACAGTTCAAGGTCAACGAAATTGTCGGTGGCTTTTTCTTTATTCTTAAATAGGACTCAAACAACTTTAGATTAAGAGCTTCTAAGAGTATTTGAATAGCTTTTCGGTCTCTATACCTGTTTGCAATTCAATCATTGTAATAACTCAAAGTATTCCAGCTCAAAAATGTTCCTAATTACAAAAAATTTTCTGAATAAAAGATCAACGCTCAAAATATTTGTTTTCATCAAAAAAAAGGACAAAAAGCGTTTGAAGGGTTAAAGCTACTGATAGATTTAAATGAGAAATTATCATAAAGTATTACCTGGCTAGGATCTGCTCCACCAGCAAGAATAAGTAAAATAGGTTCCTGATTAGTGGATTCGGCCAGGATATCTGAGAGGTTGAAGGGAGGTGGATTGATGGATGGTAGGTCTGAAATAATATGTAGGCACTACATTGGAGGGTAGCAATAGTGCCCTGAATAATGTTTCGGGTAAACCGGCGGGAGGCGCGACAGGATTTTTTTAGAATGATCGCGGGACAAAGTCAAAATTATGTATCTGTAAAAGTGAAAACAACCATTTTCATAATTTTGTAACTCATATGGATCATTTCCAGAAATTTTGCGACAACTCTCCCCTCAGTCCACTGCTGCATGGATAAGGTGATGGCAGAACTTACTCAGAGTTTTCAAAGCAAAGTTTTGCATGGCTGCATAGAGGCGGTCAGGTCGAACGGCTTGTATGAGGAGCACCTTGAATAGATCATTCGTATTCGAAAAGACGTTTAAGGGACCAACCTTTTGGAATGGCGTGATCCTTGTCTCGATTGCAGACGGTACTGAATTTTCGCAGTCGACTGCTCTGCTGAACTCGCTCCATGTACCTTGATCGGAAAGTTGCAAATTATTGTAGAGTGTAGGAAGATGCGCCTAAAAATTTTTTGATTCTCCATTTCTCAATCTGCAAGTCTTTTCCCTAACTTTCTCACCTGCAACTTGGACACGGCTGCATGTCGACTTTCGTCTATCCAAGAGATACCACTGGTGGCTGCTTGAGGTTCATCTAGTATCACACCCGTGAAGAGTTCCCATTCCTACAAAATCATGGCTTCATTTTTTTATTCTTACTTTCGACTATACTTGATATTTACGAACGAACCTTCGGTTGGAACATTTTTGGCAGAGTTCCATGCACAAAAGATAGAGCAAACATAAGCCTATCAGCTTTGAACAATGCACGTGAAATGTGATAAAATACAGCAAGTTGAAGAGAGCGAATCTGGGTGTCGATCCGAGTTGAAGTGTTATCCTATAAATAAGAGAGATCAGCATAATTTTTTTTGGAAAATCTCACGTGAAAAAGTTTTTTTTTTTCAAAAAGATTGATTGCTTATTTTGCAGTCAGCATGCAATTCGAAATCGTTTCACAACGTTCTCAGAGATCTCTATCTTCCACTTTTTCATATTTTTGCCCCCATCATCCACATTTTCAACCATTTGCATCATACTTATCAAACATTATTAGGGCTAGATGAACTAACCTTGCTGCCAGATACCACTCTCTTGAAAATACTTATAATTGTGTTCACATTGAAGTTGTACATGTGGTTGTGTAAATGGAGATCACAAAATATGAAATACAGTGAGCTGGCGAAAGTAGCCAAAGAAAGATAAGCATTCCGTTGCTGAAAGAGAAATGTGAAGGTTGGAAATATTTTTGCATTCAGTGAATCGCAATTTGTTTGCGATGTTTTGAAATGCTTAAATAGCATCTACAGACCTCGTTGAGCTCCTTGCGCAGCTTTTCGCTCTCTTCGATTCCCTGACTGATCGTTTCCGCATTTTCTTTCGATTTGTTTAGTGAATCTAACAGAGTGGTGTTACCGAGCAGATTGCCTTCTGACGATGCTAGTTGCTAAATTGGCTACATTGAGACCGAAATCAATGAAATTTTTTAATTTTCACAGAGATAAAAAGAAATTAATTTGTATACTGACGATGATCATGAAGTGATGATCATGATTGTTTTCTATTGAACTAAGATATGTGATCTTCAATAGAAGACAATCACGGGATCAAACCTGCAATAAGAGCATCTCCAACTTTTCGAGCTCCATCTTCTTTCCTTCCGCATCTCGTGCTAGAGCACTTGATCTCTCTTCAAGTTCCGGCTTTTCGATCTGGATCGCTAACCCAAGCAACTGCAAAGAAACTAGTTCATAATTATCAAATGTTGCCTCAGTGCCTCCTGAGTAACTCTAAGTTTTTTTTTGTTTTAGTAAAACACAAATGGCCTTAGGAACGAGGCTCCATATATGCTCCTGAAAAGGCAGAATGATTCGTTATTATGTGATTTAGCCCCAACCGGAACTTTGAAAGCTCTGGATGTTCTTCCTCGCACGTTGATTGCTAGCCTTTCACATACAGGATGTCCCAAAAATGTGCCTACTCTTGGATTGTCAATAACTCTCCTGTCATCAAATCTTTCGAGAAGCTTAAGGCTTTTTATAGAGCTGGTTTCAACTTAGGTTTGCAGTATGGAGCGAATCACCGAGCGCTTTTCATTATTGTAAGATTACTGTAGGAATTTTCGGACTGTAAACAAGAACTGAAGACTTGTGTAACTTGTTTTTTGTGGACGCCAAGTACAATACTCAACATTGCACAAGATAAGCTTCCCAAACACTGTACCAAATTGTTAGCAACATCGAAGAAACACCTGCTACTGCCTACCTAACATAACTTTTCAAGGAGGTATTATAATGAGATGAAAACTTTATATTTAGATCAGCAGCTCTAGTCAGCCCAGTGGCTCTATACTGCAAAACTAAGTCGAGGCCAGTTCTACAAAATGGTACCTGGAGCTTCTCCAAAAATTTCATGACCATAGAGTTATCAACAGTCAAATAGTAGGCACATGTTTTGGGACACATTGTACAAAGACGAAGGTTCTACCTAACCGCTCAGCTTCGATTTTCTGTCTATTTTGCCCACTGTATTGTATAGAAGTACAAAGGATGACACTTTGACGTTGCATCTTGCAAGTAAGTACCAGGAAGATTACCTGAGAAGCGAGACCACTCCTCGTCGTCGTAAAATTCACTTCAAATAACACATTTCGGATACTGCTCGGGATAGTAATGTGCTCATTCTTTGTGCAAAGAAATAGCTTGAAGTCTGGATGAAAATCGATCTGCTTGTCAGCAAACGTGATCACCTGGACATAAACATTAAATAATTGATATTCGTTTTTGCTAAATGCTGCGAACTTGACGTGGTCCTTGGGATGACAGCTCCTTTCGTAGAATTGGCACCAGAACTGAGTCGACTTCCGTCACATCGTCTACTATGAGAATTTTGCCAAAGCGAATTCCGAATTCGATCTGGAAGGAAGGTCGTTTGTTTGCGAGAAATATCGAAAGGAAGAGTTTATAACCTGGGTGTAAAGGTCGTTTTGCGTTGCCCTTAAAAGCTCTGATTTGGGGTAGAATGAGTTCAAGAAGTTTGCGACACGGCCGGTTGGGTCCACCACTAGTGATGTTTGTATAGTATTCAGCATCATCACTGCATTTTCAATGGAAAGTGTATCCGATGGGAGTCCGTGATTCTTCCAATTGAGCTGAAAGTTACTTTTTGCCTCTCATCAAATATTAGGTTGCCCCAAAAGTTTTGTCAGTTTTTTCCATCGCTCACTAAAACCCACAGAACACCAACTCATGGAGTCTAAGTATCATTTGATTCAGATTTTCATCCTCTTTCTTACAGCTCTATTTGCTCTCTGATCTACTCTGTCTCCGCAATATTATCGCCATGGCTTTTTGAGCAGCTCAACAGTAACGCCAAATATTTTCTGAATTTTACTTTCGAAAAGCGCTATTAACCCATTGACGACGACGCCTAATTTTGCGTGGCGGCGCTGTGGGACGACGCGATTTTGCACAATATTTGCGGCGCGGGAAATTTTTGTGATTATTTACGAAATGTAAAAATGTTTTGTAAGCAACTACAGCCATCTTCTTGGACGACGAAGTCTATAGGTTCCAATAGTGCAAAGAACTGGAAAAAATGGTGAGCTCTGGAAAAAATACTAGACCTGGAAAGGATATGATTTTGCAAGGTATGTAGGCCACCGGTGGTCCACATCGTCGTCAATGGGTTAACTGTTATGTAGAGCCATTCTTCGGCTACATTACACTAATTTTAGATTACATGGTTCACGTTTATCAAGTCCTAAATAATTATTTATTTAAGAAAAACCGCGGCTTTTTGATTACGTCTACCACGTAAAATTACCGAAAATTCCAAAAAGCTGACTTTTCAAATAAACCAAACTTGGCTATGTTGCTAAATAATGTTTATTAGCAATCAAGTTTCAATTCGCAAAAATTCCAAAAGCTTTCATGTTTTTGCCGTAGTTGCGTGTTCTATGGTTTTGCGAGAAATCGAGACCTCCGAAAAAATAATTCTCTAGAGCTAGAAACAGCAATTTAGGAAAATCTGAAAATATTGCCGTATAGCTCGAGAATAGTTCTATTTGTGCCATGCTTAGTGCTTTCCAAAACTTTGGAATGGAATTTTCAAAAATTAGCCTAACTCTGAGCAGATAAAAATGACGAGTGAAGGTTTGTGACAATTATCAAAAAAAAACGTACAGGATCTTGGCTCTTAAATGGAACATTAAGAAAGAGAAGGAAAAGCTGCATCAAATCCATGTTGAAACTCATTCAGGTTTTCATTGTGCATGGTTTTATAGTGGATTGAAAAATCGACAAAACTTCCGGGACAACCTATTAGGTTGGCTAAAAAATAAGTTCGGTCGTTTTTAGCGGTTTGTAGAATAGTCACAAATCAATTTTTGTGTGCACATATGGTACCATTGGAAAGAGCAAATCAAGGAGAATCGGAAAATTAACTCTATTTTCTCAAAATTAATTTTTCTGAAAATGGAATGATGAGGGAAAGAAAATTGGTCCAATTTTTGAAAAAAAAATCGAAAAATCACGTTCCGAAAAACGAACTGAAGTCAGTTTTAAAGTATAGATTCGCTACTGACACAGCAAATTTTTGAATTTCCAATCATTTGCAGGGCCATAGATGGCCGAATTCGAGTTATCTGGAATGCCCAAAATTTGATCTTCGCGCGCAAATGCCTGGAAATTTTCACAGTTTTGACTGCAGAAATTCAGAGACAGCAGATCACAATCTCTATTGTGGTTCGCCACCTAGCCAGAGGCTGTATGTACCCAGCCATCAAATTACTCGCCTGTATACTCATTGCAGGCTGAGAACGAAACTTAAAAAGTCAAAAAAGCGATTTTTTAAAAGTCTGACCATACAAGGTTATAACTGTCTTTTTTGCTAACACAAAATCTTGACTATTCAATATTTAAGAGTAGAGGCTTGAGGCTATCTTCTCACGAAAAAATCTTAGCTGAACAGCTGTTACGTGAATGGTTATGAAGCTTTGATTTTGCATGTCAAAACGAACTTATTTATTAGCCAACCTAATAATATAAACAATATACAGATGTCCAAAGAATATGTAAGCAATGTTTAATCGTCAATATCTCTCTTCCCACGAAGTGTTTCGCCGACAGTTAGGAACTATTCAGTAGAATTGGAACTTAGACTACAATATGTCGCGTATCATAATTGCTCATCATTATTATAGGACTACGGTAGAAATTTCAAGGGAGCGAGGGGGGGGTCCAAGACATCGAGGACTTGTTCTGCCTGAGAAGGAAAACAAACAGGCTAAATCATTGTAGCAGTTCACTCATGTCGCATTAAAATAAAACTTGCACTTTACCATATTGTTTTTTTTTGTGTGCAAGTTATGCCGAGTGTAATTTTTTGGTGTTCGCGAAAAATGGAATGCAACATTCAAAAAGCTTTGAAAACCCGTAAAATGTTGACTAGTAAAATCGTGTATGAGAACCCTGCCACACATTTTCAGACTTTCGAATCCTTGGAAAGGGCCACTTCACTAGAGCGCTCTATGCCGGAAGTTCCTACCTCTCACAGTATAGAAAGGCGATTGGTAATTCGCACCACACTGTAAGAAAATCATACCAAAAAGTTGGCAAGATATTTCGGTAAGAGAGATAATAAAGAAAAAACAGTGTGTATATACTTTTGGGGGACCCACAGTATATTGAAGAGAGTGTTAAAAAGGTAGAAGATCATTCACGAATAAATGCGCATAATTTTGTGGATTATAAAATATGTTATTTAGCTCAGAGCAAGATTTATGATTACCTGTTCAGTCTCAGTAGCACAAAAAGTCACTGGATCAAAATCTTGCAATTTGTAAATCTGTTGCAAAGAGCGCAGCACATCAATCCGAGTTCGTTCGGACGATCCGCCAAGATATGTGACGAATGCAGCAGTGACTAGAGCACATCTCTCGACCTTAATTTTTTTCCAATGCAGTACAATTGATTTCACAAATCAGAACTAGTGCAGTACTAGGTCAAGAATATGGGAAGTTCTTACATTCTCCATCTCCCTGGACAAAGCTTCCATTTGCACTTGCCAGCGGGCAAACTCTCCACTCAGACGGTCAATCAGAGTTCCAGCAACTCTTATCGTGTCCTGAGAAAAATTTCTGTTGGGTAGTTTGGGGACCTAGGAATTACCTGCTCTTTCTCCAAATCAATTTTTATTTGAGTTGCTTCCTTCATCAAAACTTCAAAGTTCTCCTTGAGCACCGCCACTTTCTCATCGACAGTATGTAATCCTTGCGAAAGCTTTTGGATCTGTTTCTCAGCTTTTGAAAGATTACTGAAATGTTCTCAGATTTACTTCTCGTTAGCTTTTACTCAGAAAATTAGGTACCCACAGACGCAGTGCACAAGAATTTTTCTTGCTTATGAAGTAAGAGTAACATTCTACCTGACAAGCTGGTTTTTCTCTTGTTCCAGAGGAGAAATTTTCTCAAGTATTTCAGCGTACTGTAGATTAGCAGTGACCCATGCAGCAAGTGGAGCTGCGGCCACCGAAGCTCGTTTGGCATTCTGTATGAAGGTAGTTCAAACTTTTGCAGAAGAATTTAGAAAAGCAAACTTTAGGGTCGAAAGACGCTTCTTTGCTCTTCACCAGAGCCGAAACTTTCTTATGGACATCTTTGGTTATTCGATGAGCGTCAAAGTTGATGATCTCGTCTTTCACACTGCTTTTGGAGAGGAACCTGAAAAAAGTCTCAAGATGCAGAGCAAACCTTTTTTGCGTGCTTGTTTGCGATATCTAACAAAGACATTGACCCAACTACTTTGCTTCAACGACGAAATGTTTGTACATATTGTAGAAGGAAGAACAGACTCACTTCCTCATCGCCTCCCAGGATGTGTCTAAAATCCCCATGAAAAGAAGCACGGCCTGTAGAATGTCTCGTATAGCTTCAGGAGGAGCGCGCAGACTACGAATTTCAGATAGTGATTCAGACTTGATCGATCCTACCGCAGATCGAGCTTCCTAGAAATTTTTTATGTTTGATACTCGGACACTCGTTTGTGCTCAGTGAAATGAAAACTGTAAGTCAACGTATACTGACGTTTAGCAGCGGTTCAACTTCTTTGAGCTGCTCATCGATCTTCTTTTTCTTCTCAGCAATTTTCACATTCTCCTCTTCTGTGGCAGCTCTTAGTTGCTCCATGGACGTTTTCTGGTCTTCGGCTCCCTGTATGAGAAAATCACATTGGAGATTATCAATATATTAGGTTGGTGCAAAAGTTCTTGCGCACGATTTTCAAAAATTCATAACTTGTTGAATTCTTAACGAATCTGCAAGATCTAATTTTTGCATAAGAGAAGAACTCATGCTCTTTGCAACTGTGCTTGAAATGTTCGTTAATGTATACAAACGAAGGAGATAGAAGCTCAAAACCGAAGTCACTCAAAATTTGAATTTTTCGTGTAGGGTCATAAAAAATCGGTGACCTGCCACAAAAATCGGAGCAGCCAGTATTATAGGTTCTTTTACTAGCTCTTTCTGACAGTGCATAGTTTGCGCCGATTGAGCGTCTCTGTGAAAAGTTATGAATTCCCTGAAAAATGCCAAAATTAATCAAATTCGCCCGTTTGTATTGCTTGCTCGAAAATCATAATTTTTCATAGAAACCCTCAATCGGCGCAAACTTTGCACTGTCAGAAAGAGCTAGTAAAAGAACCTATAATACTGGCTGCTCCTATTTTTGTGGCAGGTCACCGATTTCTTATGACCCTACACGAAAAATTCAAATTTTGAGTGACTTCGGTTTTGAGCTTCTATCTCCTTCGTTTGTACACATTAACGAACAGTTCAAGCACAGTTGCAAGGAGCCTGAGTTCTTCTCTTATGCAAAAATTAGATCTTGCAGTTTCGTTGAGAATTCAACAAGCTATGAATTTTTGAAAATCGTGCGCAAGAACTTTTGCACCAACCTAATATAATACTGTGCACAAAATTCTTTCTGTATATTGCTTTCCATCTATGATACATAAATATAAAGATCTTTCCAATGTATTCAATAATTTATACCAGCAAATCTCAGCTATACAGCGATTTATGAGCTGAAAATACCAGGAGTGTGGAACATCCTTGGCGTCACCGATAAAATGGAAAGCTTTGGATCTCCGAATATAAAATTATGATTTTAGATAGAACGAAGAACGCTGATTCCAAATATTTTCCCCCTCTGCTTGAAAGTTTTTTTTAAGGGAACTATACTATGAGGTTGCGGCGCTTTCAACGCGATGTCGCATTTATTTTGGAGATTTTGAAGGGGGAGCCATGGTATTGTAACTTGTTCCTCATTAGGATTTTGTAAATCCATTTCCTCGCATTTTTCTTTGAAAATTTCGGGCGCTATCTATCGAATTTGGATGCGCGCTATGTTTTTGCAAAATTGCAATAGACGAAGAATAAACTTCCGAACATCACAGAAGTTTGATTAATTACAAATTGTGCCTCGTTTTTTTTCTCACCGTCATGCTTTTGCTGATGTCCTTCAGTGCGTTGTCCGCATCTGCCTGCTTTTCTGCTAGTAATTTGCTCTTCTTTGCAGCTTTCTTCTGCATTGCTGCCACTTGCTCCCGCGCCTCAGTTAGTTTTGAGACTCCAGCCTGAGATTATTCTTATGAAAAAGATAATTGACTTTTAACAGCAAGAAGTGAGCTTCATTGAAGATGTCAATCTTTACTCCCACCAACCTTTAGTCGTTCAAGTCGTTCCGAAATCGCGGACTTCTTCGCTTCATATATAGAAGCGTAATTCTCTATGCAGCATTGGTATTTGTAAGGAGAAAGGACATCCGGAGGTAGTGCAGCTTCCAAATTGCTAAATGGTACTTATGCGATAGATGGATGAGCAAGTCGAGCTTAATGTTAGTTTTGGACTTTTTGTGCAAAAGGTCTACCTAAACAGCTGGCCGACGTCTTCTGGAACGCTCATGCCTTTTTTCTGCAGCAATAATGGTGGCATCTAGAAATAATATTTATTAGCATCTGAATCCAAGCTAACCAGAAAAATTTGTTTGTTGTTCACCTGAGCAAGAGTGTTTCTATTCCAGTCGTTTTGCCAAATAAGATTCGACAGCTTGAAAAGATCAGGATTAGCAGCTGTTCTCATCTCAAATTCCGAACCGTCAATGTCGAGCACAAGACCAATATGCACCAGCGAACGTACTTCTGAAAAGAATATTGACAGTAAAAATATCATTTTTTGGGTCCAGTAGTGAGCTTACTATGAGCGAAATATCGCTGCATGTGTCCTTGAAAGCCATCTTGACTGGCTTGATCCCGCAATGCTGTAGATAAAGTGTCGAGCTCCTGCAATATTTCAAAACTTTTACAACTCATATTTCGTTCACTTCTCATAAGTTTTCGATTTGTTGGCATTCCATTTGCTGTTTTTCATTTTTTTATATTTCAAATGTGATCGCAGGCAACTCGATCTTATCACTATGAATAACTTTTTCAACGAAACTTCAACTTTCTTCGTATGGATCTACAGAATTTTAACTTTTTCAGGAATAATCAATCTTCAAATGGATACTTATGAATGGAATAACTTACCTGATTGGCAAATAAACCTGCGATCTCTCCGCTCGATATGATACAGCTAACTGATTGCAAAAAGCTGGACTTGATTATATGTTGATCCTCGATAAGCAACACCACATGCTCATTGTTCGAAATTGCTGACTGAATCACCTGAAATCAAATTCGAATATTTTTTGCTTTTCGATGGAAAGACTGGAATGTACAAATTTGCAAAACGGACATAATTGTGACTTGAGTTGTATAAACCATCAATTAACCATAGATCGAAGCAAGTGGAACTGCAGAAACTATGTAGCTATTGCTACTTCTTTTCTTTTGTTTCAAAAAGATTTATTGATTTGGATTTGATTTTTTTGACTTTTGACAAACGATTTTTTGACAACGTGTGCGATAATTGTTTCCTTAACTAACTTTCGAGCTCTATCGTCTATAGATAGTGCTTGCTGACTCAGTAAAAAACGTACATTTTTGAGGTCCTGATCGAGTTGTTTCTGTCCGTAGCGTGGCGTGAGCCTGGGTGTGAACAAGTTCATTTGATGCATGCTTGCGATGAGACGAATTGCATCAGCTCTTCCTAGTCCGGAACGTCCAGCTAAGAGAACCGAACCGCCTAAAACCAAATAGAGTAAGTAAACCTCGACAGAGTAGGAATCTCTTGTCTAACCTGGCACAGTGAGTGCCCTATCGACTTTGGCACACATCTCGCACATCTCATCGGTCAGGGCATGGGAAAAGTTGGCAACTTCGAATTCTAAAATTTTGCGGTAGTAGTGGGGGAATTCGTTAATCATAATAAAGATATGACCATAGCGGTTCACAGCTTTCTGTAGCATGGTTTGGTAGTCGCGTTTTCCGTAGGGGACCAGTGGTAGTCCAATGACATTTTGTGGAGGTATAACTGTGCCATTCGATATGAAGACTCTGTCTACAATCATCTACGATCAGTAGATCATTGCTTTTTAGTACATAGCTGCTAGCAAATTGTTTTGATATCATTTTTATGTCCTATGAATGTCGAAACTACAAAGTTCACTTAGGGTCTCTAAGTAGTTAGTAAGGAAAGCTTCACAGCGCGTAATTCCCAGAAAAGTCTTCTCGTTTTAGAAGGTTTGATTTTACCCACATAAGTATCAATGAACTTTCTTCGCTTACGCACCTGTATCTCTCTTGACGGCTGGTATAGCATATGCCAGCAGCTCGTCGAATTTTAGCAAATGTTCATCGTCAGCAAGTCTGAAATTAAATTGTCGAATCACAATGAGACATTGACGTTCCCAAAACTTTTTCAGAGATGAAGAATGGAGAGAGGGGGGGGGGGGTGGGGAGGCGTGCGTTAGAAAGTTCCGACTAAAGGAACTTGGTCTTAGCTACGCTCTCCAGAAAATTTTTGAAACGCTTTTAGAAATTTTTTGGGGGCCGTAATCCGCCCTAGAAATTTTTTTTGCAAATCTAATTAAACTTTTGAAAAATTCTGGAAAACAATAGTCTTTTTACAATTGAAAACAAGTTATCTGAGCGATTTAACTCAAATAGACAACTTTGAAGGAGGGGGGGGGGGGGAGGGGAAAGAGGGACGTCCGCCCAGCATCTTTCTATCATGTCACCCTTCTCATAAACACAAAATATCAAACAATTTACATACCAGTGAGGTTTGACAATTTTCTCGTATTTGCGCCTACAGGGCGAAACTGTTTACTCTGACTAATTATGAAAGTGCTCATAAATTCGTAATCTAGTGATCAAAAACATTTTGGTGAGGTATATTAGAGTGAAATAAGTAGCTTTTGTGGGCTAGCTGATTCGAGGATATAGATAACGTGAATGATTACAACGTCAACAAACCGATCTCTGAATATTCTTTTTGCTTCGAAAGCTATAGCTTCCACCACTTTTGATTCATCAGTAAGCTCATGTCGCAATATCCCCATAGTCCATTTCGTCAGATCTCGCGGTGTGAAGATGTAATGACCTGAAGAGAGAAATTTATTCTTCTGATTTCAAATATTGATGGTAGGCTGGTGCTGTACAGCTCATGTGACTGTGAATAATGAACTTCTTTAGTTTTACTTATGATAGATGGGTTCGCTACGCTATAACGAAATCCAAATTCGACCTGAATTATTTTCAATTTGTAAACGGCAAGTACGTTGCTATACAAATTTTTCATCCATCTTGATAAGCGTACAAACTTCTATCAGCCGGTCGAAATGCTGCGCGTATCTCCTCGTACAATCGGACCATAACAGACGCTATCGCTTCGATTCGAGCAGAAGACCCTAGTGGAACCTTAAAAACGATCAGTCAGCCGCTTGTCGCGAGCATTTACAGCTTACTTCCAGGATAGGCATCAAATATGCAGAGTAGATGGCATTGAGATTTTGTTCAGATGGATATCCGATGGCAAGTGTCCTCATCTGCGATACTAGACGAGGTGGAATACTGGATTGAGTTACCGATGGGGCCATTGAGGCGGATATCTGAGCCAGGAAAATCAGTTAGAGCCTTGAAGAATATTTCACGTACCTGGATATTTTCTAGGCCAATCCAGTCAAGGTGCTCATCATAGTAACCTTGAAAAGTAAGTAGTTGGGTGAGAAAAGCCAACATCTCGTTCGTTCCATACTAAAACATTTTTTCAGACTTTCTCCAACAGTGGGGAACTCAGAAACCTAACCTTGTCAGGTGCTGGTAGATTGAGGCCTTTCAAGTAGAGGATCAACTGAGGCCTATCTTTTGGACGGAGCACTCTTCCTGAAGCGCTACTAGTCTGAACGCAGTGCTGCGATAGGCATTGCAGAATTGCTGATGCTCTGAAGAGTAAGTGCAAATTGAGAATTTTTGACCTCAAATTGTTGAGATCATTTTTACCGGCTCTGAGCAGTGCAGTGAACGATTGCCAGCTGACTCTGGTTATCTTCGGTAAAGCAATGCTTCAGTAGCTCTTCTTTACCGCAACCATCGGGTCCAATGACAATGAATGGTTGACGATTTGATTCCGATAGCCAAGAGAGTACCTAGAGCAATGGAGACAGTGCGAGTAATTCCAGAAAAAGCTTGTAATCTGATGACAGTCACTAGAATTTTCGTACCACACTAATAAACCCATGAAATTTTCTATTCACCAGTAGAATAATTTACACTAAAAGTTTTTTTTCTGGGAAACTAATTTTTTTGAAAACATTCTTGCTTTGAGGTTAGCTTCATTTGTCACATCAGAAATTTAACTAGGTAGTGGTTTTCGGAAGTGTATCGAAATGGATGCAAATTATTTTGAAGAAAAATCAGTCCTTTAAAAAGATTCAAGATATTTTATTAGTCAGAACCAATCATGTGCCATTAGATAACGGAATTGGCTTCCTCATGGGTGGTGCTAGAAGGTTCCAGAATTTTCTCCTCATTATTTCATTATTGCAATCTCAAATATCCAGTCTGTGATGATGCGCAACTGATTCTGTAGCTTTTTGCTTTCCTCATTGTTTGATAAAGTTGGAAAACGTCAACTATACAAAAGTTGCTTGCATTTTCAACTTTAATACTCATGCATGAAATTGCAACATTTTTGAGTGTTGCTTACAAGGAAGATTTAATGGTTCATATGTCAGGAAATCTCCATTGGAAATGCTAAAAATCTCATCAGGCTTCCCGCTTACCGCATCTCTATTGGACTGTGCTGAAGCTGTCGGAATAAACGGTTTCACGTCTCTTTTCAAATCGTCCAATTTGACGCCCATGGCTACATCGTCTTGATATCTACAAAGGTTCGTTCCTTTCCAAAACGCATGCATATCGAACCCTACCTCATTAAGGAATCTGTTCTGCTGTCGAAGTAAACCAGCTCAGGGTTCTCCATGTCTGGCAAGGGAACGCCTATAAAAAGATTTTTTGGTGATGCTTGTAATTAACATTTTGTGGGATCACCTTGGAACACCACCGCTGCAAAGTCTCTCTTCTTTTCTGGATCTATGACTGATGACAAGCCGCGAAAAAGGTTCACGAGAAATTGTTGCGTAGATTTGCTGCCTCTGTAATCGACTTGGTAATATTGTGACTTTGAGATTACTGAGGTAACGAAATTTGGTTCACCTTAAGTGGCTCAGACCATTTTCCAAAGCAGCAATTTTGCCAATGCCATAAGTGAGTCCAGTTGCGAGGCACCAATCGTAGCATCTTAAAAGCAAGTTTGAGCTAGGGGTGAATAACTCAGAGCTAAGTTGTGCAAGCATCTTCAGAATGTTCGATGGTTGAAGTAGCTATTTTCTTATCTATTTGTTTTTGCTACCTGTAAAAGTGTTGTTCAATCCAATCCGGGAGATCTACGTGTTCGTCAGAAAGTGTCTTCACCCATCTTGCTACCACTTCCCTTGCAGAAACATCTTCTACACTGAATGAGCAAATGTTTTGCCTCTGACTGAATGTCGTTTACCAAATCTCAGTAAAGGCAGCGTCTCGGCAAAACGTCGCTTTCCAGTTTTTCACCTATTCGGAGCTTTCACGCCATCGAGAACTCATATCTGGGCTTTTCAGCGCATAATAATGGCGAAAATGAGACTTCTTCGAAGGTTTACAAGTTCAGTGAAAATGCGCCGGAAGTTCTCCGCACTCCGCTTCCTTCTTTCGGACTCGCTCGCTTAGACGTATTTTGTACTGAATGCGGACCCGCAAAGCTTGGGAAAAAGCTCATTCACCATTTTCATGCGCTGAAAAGCCCAATGGTTTCCTCATAGTGAGAAGCCTCCGGAAAGGTGTAATTTGAAAAACGAAATTTTACCGGGAAACTGGACAAGGTAAAAGCACTGGTAATTCCGATAACAGGTGTTGGGCGTCCACTTGCGAATAAATAAATAAACCTCATGTATATCATGCCCATTCTTGACACAGTCGCTGGCGATGCGAATTCGAGAGAATCGGTTTCGAAGAGGAAGTTGACATTGGTGCCAAACTGTATACGTTCTCCAGAAGGCATGGTTAGCTGCAATAACAGCAAGTTTGTTGTCATTTCAGAAGCTTTGGTTTTTCGAGAGTTTACTTTTCGCTAGATTAGGACCTGACGCAGGCGCCAGACTTAGCCGATTAGCTGCTTCAGCATGATGCGCAACTACCGTCATTTGGTGTCACGTTTGGGGAAAATCACATCGTTCTGCGATTTCGCCATAACAAGATTTTTTTCATTGGCAAGGCCTTCTTAACACGTCTCTCACTCTGCGAGGCCTTTTTGTCATCTCCTCAAAACTATCATTGTTCCCAACAACGCGGATACTGTTCCTGCTAGACTTCCCTCCAACGTGACGCCTAATGACATTAGTTTAGTTAAGCCGCTTCCTGCAGAAGCATCTAAGTTATAAGCTTGGCCTCCACCTAAGGAACATGTATTTACTTACCAGGCGATTATCGTCCAGTACTGAATTCAAAGCTTCGATCCACTCTGGGTCAACATCACCGTCAAAGACAATCCATGTATGCACACTCGTATCTTTGATGACCTATAATATATCATCAATTGTCAATAACCTTCTTACAAAGTTGAGCCTAGAAGAAACTTACTTCTCTGGCAACCATTGTCAAAATACCGTCAGACCATTCTCTCGTGTCGATGTCCATGTGGCCGAGCAACTGGAAATTTCCTGCTTACAGACTCCTTACGCAAATAAGACCACTTGCGCATTACCTTTGTTCTCTCCATAGCTTTTGGATTGAAAGAGACAGTATTGAGTGCGACGCCAGCAATTATCTGAGCTCTTTTGAGCACTCGCCACACCGTCGACTTCCCAGCTCCTGTCGGACCCACTATCACCACCCCAATACGTTGGCGTAGCTGCTCGTACAGTTGGAACACTTTTTGCATCTAAAATGCAATTTAGTTGTCGCTGAAAATCGGGAGAATTGGAATAGATGAGGACAATACTTGTTATTAGTTCGCGAAACCAAAGGAGAGATAGGAAATTACTGCAGAAAGTAAATTGATACGAAATTCTTCGCAGGTCTTGTTGTAGTCTGTCTTATTTTAGCTAAGTTATACCTGCTTCTCCGACAACTCTATATTCATCTCCGATGCCGCTGTCTTCAATGGCTCGATGAGGTCACCAAACTGAAAGCAATTTAAATCAAAGAGCTGATTCTTGATGAGGATGGTTTCATATTAAAACAGCAGTTAATTAGCTCAAGCCATGTGAGCCATCAAGCTTCGCGGAACATAGCCTTACAGAAGCCATCTCCTTATTCACTGTTGAGAAGATATCGTCAATGAGCACTTTGAATCGTTTCGAATCTGTTGCCGTGAGTTTCGACAGTGTGTTAAGAAGAAGCGCCTGAAAGTGAGTTTTGATCAAAGCCGCTAATTAGCACAATATTTTTTGTGGGACAGTTCAGGGATAAGAGTTGTAGCAACCAACTTTCGATCAAATTTTTGAAATAACTCCGAATGAATTTCAAGCTGGGCGTTAGAAATATCCAATTTCTCAAAATTTGCAACTGGGACGATAGTGTATGAACTTTACTACGATATGGTGCCCAAAAGGGCACTTTACATAATATTCATGGATAGATTATGTACTGTGACAAACTTTCACTTTTTGAGAGACGGATGATCCGTAACACAATGTTCAGTGACCATTCAGTAATCCCAAAACTGCTTGGCACACGCAAAATGGTTGAATAAGTAAACTCCGTTGTTGATAACTTTCGATTTACGGCCGGGCGAAGCCTTCATATATTAGGTTGTAAAGAAAGTTCGCGGGCACTTTTGGAAATTTCATTTTCACACGCATTTTTTCTGCGCTCGGTCGGACTTTGTCACCAATCACCAAGTTTTTTATACGGTTCAGTAGGGGGAAGCTTTAGGGGAACTTTCTTTACAACCTAATACAAGCGAACCGTCGGTTTATTTCTTACCTGAACTACAATGTCCGTCTCATTTGCATCTGGTTTTGCGGCACGGAGATCGCCACAGCCACGGAGAACAACCTTGAAATTATTAATTCTAGAATTGCCGTATCACCTATGCATAACTGACAGATCTTCAGCTGGAATAACTGCGAAAAGAATATTACTGGTATAAAAGCAAACAAGACATAAATAATTTACCTTAAGAGCTCTCAAACCCCAGTCATAGTGCTGTTGTGCGGACAGCATTTCCCTAAAAAAGTTCGATAACATCTAGCAAATTTTTCAAATGTTTTGTTTTTACGAACTTGCTCAACATAAAGATCGTGACAATCTTTCGTGCTAGCGTCTGCGCTTCTGTGAATCCTTCGGAGTACAAGATGGTCTCAGCGATCACATCGTTGTCCGGAATGGACATAACTACTGGACGGAAGAGTTGCTTCAGGTTGTCGGGCAGCTTCTGTCTGCCTCCATATCCCTTTCCGGCTGGGTTCAAGGTCACAAAGATTGCTGCATTTGAGTCTACGGTTGCCTGTAAATTATCAGGTTGCTAATAATTTCTTTTTGACATGTAACTTCAAAATTACAATTGAAAACTGTTACTCAGCTTTTTTTATGAATGGGTAGCTGCAAACCTCTGCTATCACATATTCATTACGTAGAAGTTTCTGTCGTGACGAAATACAGTAATCACCCTGTATCTAAACTTCTAGATCATAATTTGGAATTCCTGAGTCCCGTTTTTGAGCTGAATAAATGCGCAGAGGAGTAATTCGGCTGGAAAGAGTAAACCAAGGAGAATCGGACGTACAACTCTGCTTTCTCAGAAAGCATTTTCTTGATGACGAAATAGTGCAGGAAGGCACAAAGGTTCTTATCAAATTTTCGAAAAATCAAACTCCAAAAGATGAGATAAATTTGGTGTGAAGTGTACGAGTGGTACGCAAAGTTTGATTTGATGTTTCTAATCATTTGCATGGCCATAGATGGTCAAATGTAAAGATCTGGGCTACTCAAGAATTGTTAGCCAACATGATATCGTGTTTATGGATACGGTGGCATTTCTAATTTTACATCTTTACCGTTTTTCCTCCAAGTGTGCAGTTTCCACTTTTCGATTTGATCACGTCTTGGATTGTTTGGATTTGCATAGAAACAGCTGATAGCACAGTCTAAACTTGCAGTTGATAGTTCTTTTGTAAATCAGCTTAAGAATCACCTGATCTAGCCTGTTAAACTCATCGAAACATCCCCAAGCTCCGCATTGCACGATGCCAATAAAGATGCGACTGAATAGATAAAATACTTCGTTCTCATTATTTTTAAAGGAATGAAATAAAGTCATCAGTATTATCGCACCTCATCGAATGCACATCGATTCCTTCGTCGCAGTTGAACACCAGCACTTGGCGTCCGAATAGTGAAGCCAGAGCCTGTGTAACAGAAATATTGCTCCCAAGTTGGGGTTCATCTAGGGTTCCATCATTTTCTGCGAATAGAACTCTGGGTGTTGAGGAATGAGGAATAAAAGCAAGCATGAAAGACAGCTTCAATTATCTCGAGAAATTTCAAGAATCTCTTGTTTTCAAGCGAATATTTTTGATCCTTTCTGTCAACTGTTGGCGAAAGTGCCGCACAATGGTGCGCGGTACCCCAACTACTATTTCTAACGACCCAACCGTTCTGATTTTTGTTCACATGACCGGTTAAGGGCCAGAAGTTTTTTTTTGTTTTTTAGTTTAATTTGACACCGCACCTCCTTTGGCAAACCCCGCCCACTCCGTTGCCTTCAACAAGCAGATTTGTGCTCAAAGCGCATAGAAGAGGTCACAGATCCTTTGAACTTAGCGACATCAACCGCGGTTCCGACCCCGTCAGGACCCACCCCCTTGCTGGCAAGCCTCGCCCGCTTTAAGTGCCGAAATTTGCACGAGTTTTTGAAACTGCAACAAAAAGCAATTTCCTGCATTTTTGCCGAGCAGGCAGAGTTTGTCACAAGGGGGTGGAGCTGCTTCGCCCATTTGCATATCTATACTTTTACATAGAAAGAATGCATCATAGAAACACCCCTCCATAGGGACAACTGAAAAATCTGGCTCGTCGTCGACGTGTTGATAGTCACATGCTGAGCTTACATACTCTGCTCTTACTCAGTTTTCTACCTATATGTCCTTCACTAGTGTAAAAATCTCTTTTATCTGTTCTTCCCTCTGTTTTACCTTCACAGATTCAGTCTTGCCAGTACCAGCAGGTCCATATGGATTTCCACCGAGGCCCATGTACATAGCTGTAAAGTGATTGAAGCCTATGATCATGAAGTAATTCATAGATTCTTCAGCAAACCTTGGGTAAGCGTGAGATAGCACTTGTCTGTCAGTGGTGTATGAACCAGCTTTGCGGTATTACCCTGCAAAAAAGGGCAACTACTTATTAGAAGAGATTGCAATGAAAAGGGTAGGGGACTACATGTACGCGATCGGCTCCACCTCGCACGGAGCTGGTGCGATTCTGTAAACTAATGTATGAAGCCGCGCTTTGTCGAAGATGTCCTCGTAGGAACACCACCTTTCGGCGACATATAGTCCTCCACTACAGTGAAAAATTCTGAGTGTATCGTACCTGATATTCATAAGTGTAGGCAAATTCGCTGTTCACTTGTCGAGCCACTACAGCATCTCCTACCAAGTAGAAGCGTAGCTGTTTCTGCCATGTCCAACATTGGGTGGAACTGAAAAAGCAGAATCGTATCCAGGGCTAGTTCTGATCTTTTCAAGTAATACGTCCTAATCTTGTCTTTCCAGCTTTGCACAGCTCACTTATCCGAAAAAAAACCTTTTTCAATTCTTGGTTTGGCACCGTACTCTTTCCAGAGGGGCATCCTTTAGTCGTATTTGACACTTACAAGCTATAGCCGTTTCACAATGGCTCAGTAGGGCCTTTGTTCAGCTTCCACATAAACCTAGACACACAAGTTCGACTGCACAGTTCGTTAGAGTTAGAGTGAGGAAACATGCGCATTTTGGAGATATAGTAAAAGTAAGTGTTGATTTTGCCAACGGAAGTTTCCTGCCCTTAGTTCCTCATTTACTTTACCAAAAGTGTCAATCATTGAAAAGCTGGGTTATCTAGACGAATTCGGCGTAGAATATTAATCATTAAACATCCCCTGCCTCGCATGTCACTTCATGTTACTTACTCGGATTTACTGTGCGTGAGTTGGTCCACAACATCGATGTGATGAATGAGATCAAGTATGAGCGCCTTCAATTTGAGATCAAGTACGACATCTTCCACTTTAGTGTTTGTGTAAGCGCGAAGTTGTTCTTGCAGTGCTGATTTCAATCTGTTGAAATCCCGCGCTCCATCGAGAACCTGGCAAATTAGACTTTTTCGAATCTACAGAATGGATATAATCTCTACCTGTTCGCAGTCTCTGCAGAACTTCACTTGCTCGGCTAGGCAAAGCACTTGCGAAGGATACCTGAATGAGAATCGGAGCGTTTTTGGAAATAACATTTGGCATGCTTACCTAGCTGGGTCAAGATTCTCGGCCCTGATGGCTTCTGATGATAACTTTCTCAACGTTGCGCGCATCTCCTCGGACAAATCTTGTAGCCATACCTGTGTAAGGGGTTGAAAAAATGCGTTCATGAGCGGGTAACAATACCGCTATCGAAATTGGCTGCGGTGACCAAAACATTTCTTTCTGAGCTTATTGTTTATAATTAAAGGCTAACATAAAGCTACTTAATTTTGTGCGGCTCATATGCACCATCATAGTGTATTTATGTAAGGCAGGTACGAAGGAAAAAAAGGAAGCCGCCAGGTAATATCCAGTTAAGAGAAAGTTCGTTCGCAGCATTCCAAAAATTCGAAATCTCCTTCCTCTTGAATTGGAAGTACATATATTTAGTCAAGAAACGAAATCATATTCTTTCTAATAGTACTTAAAGCGCCTTTTGATATAATACCTGGATCGAAGCCGGAGAAGAAAATTATTCTTTCGAAGTTCCTGTGCTTGGTCGTATAATTCTGACTCTTGCAACAAAAATCGGAGCAATCGGTATTGTACATTTTTCACTTCTCTCTCTAACTGATCAAAGTTTGCATTGATTGAACGTTTCCATAAAAAGGTTGTGATTTTTCAGCAAGAACAAAACAGCTAATTTGATTATTTTGGCATTTTTTCGTAAATCACAACCTTTCTTAGAAAAACCTTCAAAGAGCCCAAACTTTGCTCAGTTACAAAAGGTAGATGGTAAGAGCTGTACCGATTGCTCCGGTTTTTGTTGAAATTTCTTATTTGCGACCTAACCTAACTCAGGAAATTCGAGAATTGAGTAATTTTTCTCCTACGTCGATCTCCGCAGTTATTTCTAGCAAACATACTTCAGTTATCATTGGAGGAACTGATCTCCTCTTCTAAATAAAAATAAGTATGTGCAAATGGGTTCGGAAGGAGGTTATGAATTTTTGAAAATGGTGCAAAGGAGCTATTGTGTCAACTTGATAGTATCTGAATTTTGCAATTTTCCCAAGTGTGATACCGTGTGCTGATCAGAATCACATCCAGTTATCCTGGTCCGTACTGCAAAAATACGTTAGGTATGCAAAGTGTGCTGATGTTAATGATTACATGCGTTCGTAGCAATGAAGAATACTGCAGAGATACTGGAATAGTATGGATAAGAGGTCAAATCGCTCGCATATGTATGAAACTGCCTAGTACTTATCTAACTTGCCATTTCAAGAAGGGCAGTCAAACCCTACTTTGGTACCACACTGTAAGGTACGCTAGTCGATGGGGAGGTGGTGATCTTCAGAAACTTTTTAACGGTAGAGTTGCGAAGTCGAAGTCTCTTTACGCAGAAATATATAAGCCGAGCTCTTTCTCTTTTCATGTGTTTTAGCGTTCTTTTGAGACCAAAGATTTTACCTCTCACGGCATAACTACAGTAATTCTGCGATATGCTCCCATTTCAGCAAATGAATGTGAGACTGTGGTTGGCACCTCCTAAGTTTTGCATTACATACCTCTCGTATCTCTCTGATATGCCACCAGCGATGTGATTGTGATTTAACACGGCAATCTTTCTAGTTGATTTCAACGCATATTCAATTCATAGAACTCAGTTTTCTAATGATGCTTCGTCATTCTACCCACTTTTCGTACACTGGCAAATTAAGGTAGCGCGATATATTGGAAGATCTGCGGCGACAAGATGTTGTGAGTGTAATTCCGTCTTCAATTTCAATAGAGTAATGGCGAACGGAACTTCACATACGGTAGACCCTACGTTTCAGCTTCTCCCAATTTCGAACAAGTTTCTAGAGGATATCTCAAAATAATGTGTCGAACGTTTGATCTCCAATAACTTTCTTGTTCAAAAAGCCTTCGCCTTGTTCTGCAATCAAATGTAGAGCTGGCCTCAACTTAGGTTTTATGTTTGCACAGCGACCGTTCTTTATTATAGGATTACATACCGCAGAAATTATTAGCTTATGAAGTCATTGTGGAATAGTCGTGCTTCGAAAAATTGTACCAGACTTTTAAGCGCAGTGATTCCATTACTCAACTTTTCACGAGTTTGTAAAGGTTTTCAAGTGGTGTAATCACATTTGCAAAGAGCATTGTTCAAAACAGTTATCGCGGTTTAACTTATGAACGAGGCACTGCAGTAAACTGCAAAGTTCATATTTGGTGTCAACGGCCCTCTGGAAGTTTTTAGGTTGTTTGATGTGGTTTCGAGGCGAAATAGGCTTTATTGGCTCAGAACCCTCTTCGTAATTCTTACCGTACCTATAACAATGAAGAGTGGTCGTTGATTTGCACCATACTGTAAAGCTAAGTTGAAGCCAGCTCTACAATATGACAAAGGAAGGCGAAAGTTTTTTTCAACAGAGAAGTTACTAGAAATTAAAGTCTCACATATTATGTTGGGACATCCTGTATAAGCGTATTCCACTCAATCACAGAAGCGTACCTCGACTTGAGCCACCACGCGGACAGGTCTGCTCAGTTGTACGACTTCGCCTTGTGCAGAAAGCATGGCTGTGATCGTTTCATTGTATTGGCCAAATACCACTTTGTCAATTCCCTAAATTTTGTTCATGTCTTCAAAGATATACGGAAGCTATAAAATTTTAGCCAACCTGAAACAGCTTCTTCAGATGCGACTGTATAACTGTCGGGTTCGTGGACTGCCCAAGAATCTCAAGGAGATCATCATCCCCGAGAAAGTAGAATCTTGGGAATGCAGAGCGTTTCTCCTAAAACAAATCTTTCTAACCAGTGAGTCAGAAGCAGTCAACCCTTGCCCACCTCCAAGAACTGGTTGAGTGCTTTCTGACAGCGATTCAACTGATCAATGACAAGTTCAAGGCTTTTCCTTAGTGATTGTCGGTTGCAGAGCGAGATCAAACGCGCGTCACGTACCGTATCTGCAAATACCTTCTTGAAGTGCCGTAATCAGCACAGATGTTTCTTCTGGTTCATTCTCGGATAGTGAAAGGACATTGCAGTATAGTATTTGGTTTCTTTTGCTTTCCGGTCAATAGACGCAGTTTTTGAAATGTTTGGTCTTACGTAGAAGGCTCAACTATTTTTATTTTCTTGAAGAATTGGTTGTATGCTAGCTTGCATGTAGAAGACATTGAGGGTTGATTGTTAAAATGAAGTCGAGCATCTCTACATCGTATGGATTTAGGCAGATGCCCGATCAAAAAGAAAAAATACCGCTCAAAATTAGGCGAAATTCGCTGTCTACCCGCGCGAAGCGACTAGCTTCGGCAGGCAACGCTCCTCTCCCAAATATCGGTTCCAAGTAAATCCACTTTCTTTGGATCTCATTCATCTGTGGCAAATACTCATCCAAATCCGAAAGCCTATAAGATGTTGGTTTTGATTGTTGCCTGTCGTTCCAGTCAAAAGTAACCAACCTCTTTTCCCAGATGCTCGTCTTATCGCTGAATTGTGCGTAGAACGGGGAGTTTTTGAGAGACTGGAGTAAGGCCTGGCTGTCTTTCACCTGAAAAAATTGCGAAGCATGTTATGACATTGCTTAGTGGTAAGTCGAAAGAAAAGGCATCATAAATTCTTAGTGGGAATATTATTACTCACCGAGTTAATTGCCTCTTTCCACTCTCGAATCACTTTCATGTTACTGCCGTTCGAGTGCTTGTAGTCAGTGAATGAGAATTCAGCCTAAAAACGAGAGTGAAAGATCAGAAGGAGGATTCATTTGAGTTTAGAGTCCGATTTCATCAGACCTGCGTTGAGAACTTGTGTGCATTTTTGTAAACTCTTAGATACAGCAGGTTCCTGGGATCCTTGTCCCATATAAAGTACTTTTGAGTGAAAAGCCCAAATTGAAAATCCTTTAAAACCATTGCCTAAGCGGCGAGTAATGGCGGAAACTTTAAATTTGTCTCCCACACCGTACCCTCTCCCAGCGGCCCGGAAAGCACCTTCAAATACTGTAATGGACAAAAGTTTCAGTAGATTTTCTCGGAAGAATCGCTAATATGAGCTGCCGTTTGGACAGACTAATTGAGCTCTCGACTTCCACTCAAAAATCAAGGTACTCAAATCTTAACTCCTCTTAAAAATGAATATTGTTGAAAGAAAGTGGGTTACTATATCAAACAGTCATTCAAGAAAGAGGGCGCAGAAATTTTTGGGCTGGGGACCTTTATGATTTCTAAAAGACTGATTTATTGACTACAACCGGATAAAAGAGTTGTCATAAAATTCTTCATATTCGCTGTTGAGAAACTAACCTGTGCTGCCCACATCTCAAGCTCTTGGATGGCCTCTCTAATTGTAACTTCGCCCTGTGCCCTTGCATTGAGAGCTTTCAGTTGCTCCACATTCGCTACAACATTTGGTGCCACAGAAATCAGATCGCCAAAAGTGAGCTTTTCTAGTGTAGTTCCTCTAAAATAATACAAAGTTTGCCAATTGATATGAATGAGCTGCGTTGACGAAGCTACCTAGCATTATGTCAAGAAGATATCTCATTTTTCTAAGTCTTCATTCTACTTTATTAGGTCATCTGCTTTTGTCCAGTAGGGAGCAGGACGTGGTTGATAGTGTTATTAGAAGAAATACGTTATCCTTTTTAACAAGAATTGCTAGCGCTTCGTTGAAATCCACTGCTCTTTCAGGAAAAGTAATTTTCCAAATAAACAAACCTTGGCAACTGTAGCAGTCGGAACATCTCTAGCCAATGATCAGGACTCAGAACTTCACCACGGCAGAATTTGAGGCAGCTGCTGAACTCCTATAAAACTCCTATAAAACTGATCTGCAGAAGATGAGAAGCCATCTTCCCTCTTATTTGCCATCTACTAACGCCAGAATTTTTGATGTATAAGCTTATCTCGTTCAAACTGACTTTCAAAGCCACGAATTATTCAAATGACAAAAAAGGGGCAATGATTCACCAGCGCTTATTTTTTTACGTGTGCGCTTATTGAGAAGTATGTCTAAAGACCGAAGTTTTGAAGCCAAGTGATTTGATTGACCGTAAACATTATTTGCCTACACTAGGCAAGATCATTGGCTTCCTCATCAACCCACCCTGAATGACTCAATGTCCTTCAATAATCGAACTGCCATATGCGTCTGCTGTGATGACTTCAGCTTTTCCAACCATTTCTGTAGGAACTCATCGAACAAGTAGGTTCGGCCTCTGCAGAAAACCAGAATTTTTGTCGAAAGAATTCATCCGTACATTTAATGAACAAACCTAAATACTATCCATTCCTCACTTGCCAGAGATTGCAGTTCAGTGTTAAATTCCTCGAAAATAACCCAGTTGTTCTGTAAGTAATAAATTTTTCAAAAATAACTTCAGTTTTCTCTTCGTCTCTCTTTCAAAAAAATCATACCTCATACTCTTGTATGTCTGCTCCCAGCTGATCGAGCACAGAAAAATCAGGTCTTTTGAGATCGAACTGATCGCTTTCCTTCCTGAATGAAAACTTTCAGTAGCTTCAATGGCCGGGGTACAAGTACAGATATAAGTGCTATGAGATACTTCACCACAATCAAATTGGCCTTTCATTTGATCGAATGGCGAAGCATTTTACACGGTGCGAAAAAATTTAAGCAGCAGCATCATAATTATTTTTTGACCTAGCATGACTTTTCTCGACTACTAGAATGTGAGTTAAATACCCCAAAACGCCTAACAGATACGTCGTTTTTTCCATTACTACCCTAGAATCTTGTTAGATAAGTCCGAAGCGGTCTTATCTGTATTGGAGTTATTTTCAGACGGGTTTATTTGCGGGAAGGCCCTATAAGTCAGGTATTAGGGTGCTAAAAACTTACTCAAGTTTTTCCCTGCTTACAACCAATTCGTCATATTCGGCTCGTTTCTCTTTTATGAACTCTATAGCTTTGAGCAGTGCTTGTCTGAAAGTAAGCTTTTTCTTCAAAGGACTTTTTCGCCCTACATATAGTGAGAAACAAAGAAGAATTACCGATCGCCTTGCAGCGCATCGCTTTTCGGTTTAAATTGATTCCATCTTGCGAACAACTTCTCCGTCTCATCATTCAATGTTTTCGCTCTGATGTCCACATTTGATTTCAGCACTTCCACCTTTACAAGCAATATACATGACAAAGTCTACATAATTCAGATTTTGACAACTCTACCTGCTCTTTGATCATTTGTTGGTGGGTATCAAGCATCAGCTCAAACTTCTCCCATTCTTGTGTCAACGAATTCATCTGATCAACTCCACTACCAGCTACAGAGCGCAGCAATGTGTGCTGCTCGTTCAGTACATTCCAGGAGGCTTTGAGCTGGAAATTCTCGGTTTCTTGAGAATAAAGTCTGAATTTCGAGCTACTGCAAACCTCTTTATTCGTCTTTCCATACTCAGTATGACGGGCATTCGCTTCGGCAACCTCATCGATAGACTGAGGTCTGGAGCTCAGAACCGTTATTGCCTGCAAGTGGATACTTTGTATGCATGAACAGTAGTGGCGGAAAGGATCAATTGAAAGGACAAGGAGTTTGTTACTTACAAACTTGCTCTAGCGGAATTTCACCGTGAGATGCTTTTTAACTTCTCAAAAATCTCAAATTCACGTTTAGTCCAAATATTGTCTGAAACTTTTGCAGCATCTACGATACATCAAATCATTATACTTGATGTTAGCGTCAATGAGAATTCTTTTACCTACCGTACCTCTACGCAATGTAGAGTGCTTACTGAATCTAGTCTCAAAGACTGAAAATATTTTTTGACCTCAGAACGTCCAATCATATCAACTATTTCTGTTCATATTAGCTATATACTTTTCTCACCTTCCCTCTTTCCGTGAAAAAGGGGGACAAAGATGATTACGCACGCCTACTGATTGACGTAATGGATTGATTTGTGCCCAATAATTTTGCTGATTCAGGTTCTGATGCCTCCATCTCTTTGGAGGCACCCACATATTCGACTACCATGTTTTTGTTTCTCCATTTAAGAGAACCAGGCCGGTTCCCCGAAACGGATTGGATGAGCGCGCACGGTTGGGCAGGGATTACTGGAGGGGGAGGGGGTGCCGGTTGAGGGATCTCGTGGATTCCCTTTATTCCGGAGCGATTCTTTCGCTTTTAAAGCGACACGTTGCACCGTCACTTGGGCATTAGCTTGATAGGGGGTCATACTATCCTAACTTAGGGTGGACGGTGCCTTTGAAGGCAGTGTCCGGGCAAAAAACTCGATTATGAGATTTTGTGCATACCCAGGCCTATTCGCTGCGGTGAGTCCGAAAATGCACATTGGGAAGCGCGAAAACGGCGAAAAACGGCTCTAACAGGAGGGGAATAGCAGGTGGGCGGGGTCCTCCCCTTTGTGAATTTATGCTCCCAGCTTTCGGAGCAATCTTCTCGCTGCCAATTTCAAGTCAATCATTCGCATTTGGCCGGGAGCGATGTTAGGACGGCTAGCGGAAGATTTTGAGTTTTTGTGCTAACTCGGGCTTATTCGCCATGCTGAATCAGAAAATCTACGCTGGAAAGCGCGAAAACGGCAAGAAAGGGCCCTAGCGCAGGAGGGAAACACCAAGTGGCGGGGTCCTCTCCACTGTGAATTCACGCTTCCAGCTTCCGGAGCGGTCTTCTCGAGTTTTTGCCGGGACACTGCCTTTAAATGTGTTGGTCCCAGGATAGATATAGAAAATTTTCATTGAACGTTGCAGTTGATTAATGGGATTGCTGTTTATTGATGTTGATAAATGGGATCATGAAGGCTTATGTTGTGGTTATATTGAAAATTCAGGAAAAAGGGAACCAATTCGTTATTGTTTAGGCGTTGAGGTAAGACGAGCACCAAAAGCCGCTGACCTGTGTGAGAAATTGTTGAATTGTCTGTAATTTCGTAGTGATGCTCAGGCGGAGTGTCCAGGTGAGGGTATCAAACAGCCTTTGTAGAAGTTCATCAATTGCAGATTTTGCACCAGCCGTGCTGACTACGATGCATTCAAGGCGAATCTCGCTGCAATCAGTTTCGATAGAATGTTCCATAACATTATAAACTTAAAATCTTGTTTTTTGTACGAGTAAAATAGGTAGGAATGAATGTATGGTGCAAAATTTGCATGCATACCTTGGCAACTTCTCCGCTTCTCTTCCTTTCGTTTTCAAAAACTTCATTTGCGTTTCCCAATCGGAAGCTGTTGTAAGTTTTTCTTCAATCAGTTGTTCGAGGTCTACTTGAGCCAGCAGTAACCAATCCTGAGTGTATTGCATTTGTATTTCTGCACTGACTGATAAAAAATAAGCAAATTACTGCAAATTGCGAGTCCACGTTTTCTACAGCTCCCATAAGTTGTTCAGCTTTCTCGTAGACGCTAGGAAATCTGTTCGCGTTTTTCCAAAGCATAGAGGAAAAGAATTTTCCCGCCTGTAATGTGGATTTTCTTGAATATTTGGCCATTCATATACTGACTTGCTTCGAAAGTTCTATCCGTTTGTCTACTTTAATTTGGACTGCTAATTTATAAGGTATAAAACTTTTCTCATGAGCATTGCTTATATAGTTTGAAAGCAATTATTTCTAGATTTTTACGCCTGAAACCAAAAGGCAGAAAGGAAATTTTTGTTAACCATGTATATTTTTTGCTGAGGGTTTGTGCTACGAAATGGTGATCAAGCTATAATAAAAAGAAACTTGAATTCATAAATGATTAGCATAAACATCACCTGTCGTCGTGATCCTTATAAGTTGCATAGAAAGCACAAGCACAATACAATCATACAAATTATGCTCTATGTAGCAGGGGTTTTCAACATTTAGTACAAGAAAAATGAAATATCTCATGTCAAGAAAAATCGAAGTTCAAAAAAGCATTTTCTGCCACTCCACAGAAAGCAATATGTGGGTCCTTTCGAATTTTTTGCCAAAAATTTACAAAAAATTCTGAAATCCAAGTTTAGCATTACTACTCAGCCGACTATTGAATACACAATGAGCAGTGCTTGTGCAATTTCTATATTTCAAATCGAGTTATGGTTTCTAAAAATAGGGTTTTTTGTAGGTGTTTGGCAATCTTCGGGTAGTAAATTATCTCGTTGTTACTTCAATAATTTTTGTATTTGCTCAGAATTGCCAGAATTTGCAGGCTGTAACCCACTATTTTACGCTCGCATTTGTTATTTCTAAAAGGAATTGTGATGAATCGAAAGTGAAGTTCTGAAACGGATAGAACTTTAGAGCGAACCAATAATATACAAGTTCACCTGTTCACCATCTAGAATGCCTTTGAACTTCTCCGGAATGCTTAGTAGCTTTCGCATTTCTTTATAATATTTTGAGCGGATCTCCTCGATTGGAGGACGAAGCTGCAGTTTCTGTTGCCTGAAGTTTTGAGAACAGTGAAATGGGGCTTTTTTAATACAAAACTGAATCACGACCAACGTACACAAAAACCAGCTGCGTGTGAATCAAAGGTATCTGTGCATGAAGGCTTTCGATACCCCACTGGTACTGCAACTGCAGCGCCTGGAAGTACAATCTATGATTAATGTCTTGAAGAAGAGGGCTCAAAACTGCCTTACCTTGTATAGCTGCCAGTTCCAGTGGATTTGCCAAGGACGCAAACTGGCTTTCGATGCGCCATGAGCCAACTCCTCTTCGGAAATCTGAGAAAAAGAATTGCTGCTAAAAGTTATATAAGAGATTAGCGTTACATGGATATATCATGGAAAATTTAGTATTTGGGGGAGAAAATTCTATACTAATAAGGGAAGGTGGCAGCCAAGAGAAATGTCAGCCTTGCCAGCTGCCAGCTGCCAATTGCTACCAGGTCAGGTCAAAGAGAAGATCACCGAAATGGCTATTACGAAAGAAAAGAAAGCCACAGATGGTGCTTAAATCGCTAATTCAAGCCAACTTTCTTATGTGCAAATCTCTCCTCTGGGTTAGCTATATTTTTTTTTCAATTCTTGGAAAACCAATGGTCAAGGAGAAAGGAAAGATTTTAGATATCAAAATGGTTAAAAAAATTTTTGGTAAAACTCAAACAATATCATTTAGGCCTACCATTTTTACAGGTATTTTGGATGGCGCAAGTTTTTAGTCATTCTTCCATTCTTGTCTTCATCTCATACCCTTTAGTCACGTCACAAAAAATAGTTAGTACCAAACCAAACAAGCTATCACATATCGCACTTCGATCAAGACAAAAATTATTTTTGTTGAAAAAACCCTTGATCCGCTAATGAAAGGTAGAAAGACTGGTTTACAAGTCCTCAGTGGACATTAGGACAGTTTAGTGAGACGTTAGAGGTAGGAAAAAAGAAAGTTTTGTTTTTGCAAATGCTTCGCATCAAATTTGTGATCCATTTCGAATTTCAGCTGGTGGGCAAGACATTTTGACCAGACATCTTGTCATTTCCGATGGCTCCCGTTTGTTTGTTTTGTAAAGTTGTACGCAGAGAAAAGAACCTTAGGCATAAGTTTTGTCGACGCCAGAGAAGGATGTGGCAAATTTTCGCATTCCTTCCATATTCGCTATAGATTTCTGCGTGATTGCGAAAGTCGGTGAGTTTGTTGGCATTGCACACGCAGGATGCCACAAAGCCTTAGACCATTCAAACAATTACGTATTTATGTTTCAGGTAACTGGAAGTTAACATCTAGTAGGTAGTAGAAAAGCATTTGAAACAGAAAGGTGACTGAGAAAGCACAATGCGCGTGGACTGGCCGCAGACTCACCGCGATCACAGCCCTGTAATTTGTTTCGGCGCCTTAACAGAATTACTTGGTCCTCTGATAGTTTTTCAAAAGATAAAAGTCGTCACTATTAAGTAAAAGGGTATGTCAAGAGGCGTGATATTTCTGGCTGTCATCAGCTCAAACCTCCAGTTTCGTGCTATGAATGTGTTCAAAAAGTGCTGGGTAAAGTCCAATGGCTTACTAGCTGTTTGGATTGACCGCTTGATAAGTTCGACGATTTTTGCTAGGAAGCTGACCGAAATATCTACAAAATTGTGTTGTTATAACTAATAACTGCATTTTCATGGATTTGTGACCTTTAGCGATTTTGTTTAGAATCGATTTCAAAACGATAAGATTGGATTGACCGCTTGATAAGTTCGACGATTTTTGCTAGGAAGCTGACCGAAATATTTACAAAATTGTGTTGTTATAACTAACCAGTGCTTCACCTCTGCTTCGCAGAGGCTCGCACTGGCCCTACTATTTGTATGCCTTACTCATTCTCGCACAATAATGACATTGGAACTCACCGCGCTATGCGGACTATCACGAATGGCTTGTAAACAACTATTCATTCTAAAAGTTTTTCCATATGAGATCGGTAATTTCGCATGAACGAAACGTTTCTCGAAAGAACAAATGCAAATTTGAACCGGTTTTTGGACTTTCCATGGCTTGATATTCACGATAAGATGCCATAATCACCGTGGGCTACATATCGGTGCAAAAATCTTCTCAAACGATCGGGTAAAATCTTGGCAAATTGAACATTTACGCAACCAATTCTTTTTGGCGCCGTTTTCGCAGAGTAATAAACTTTAGTTCAATTTTTTAGGCTAAAGACCATGGCTTGTGCGTTAGCTTGTCAAAAATATCCGTGAATTTGCAAAAAGTTGCGCTACAGACTCAATTTTACTGGTCAAAAGCCAAGTGGATCCGGTTGACGCGCATTTTTTGAGGGATCCACACAATGGATCCGCTTGTGCTTTTGTATAGTAGACTCTCATGTTGGTGGCAGGCGCTGTGCAAAATTGGGGCTCAGGAGGTTGGCTGGAACACGTTCTATGAATTTCGTGACAGACAGACAAACTTACACACACATACAAAAACACGTAAACATCCTTAGCCCGTTATTATAAGTTATGATAACTGCATTTTCATGGATTTGTGACCTTTAGCAATTTTGTTTAGAATCGATTTCAAAACGATAAGATCGTACAATCCATGCAATTATCTAATATATTTTTTTCGAAATTTCAAGTAATTCTAGAACTTCTTAAACTATTAAATATGTGCTATATGCTGTCCATTTGGGAATAAGAATTGCGCCTCTTGACATACACTCTGAAAAAGTAGCTACATCGATTTTCACTTGTGGATTCAAATATAAGTATTTTTTATTCCGAATCTCTCAGCCTCTTACCTTAGATCGTATTTTAACAAGCAACTCCTTCCATCGGTTGACTTCCTTCAGTACATCCAAATTCACCAATTCCAAAACCATATGAACTATTTCCGTGTGTGCATTCCGTAGCCGTCTATAAAATAAATTCGCATGACCAAGACGCAAAACCAACTAATCTTTATGTTATTCAGTACCTATTATGGGTGGAGAGCTTATTCGATGCTCCCTGTAGTTTAGTGATGAAGTTCTCGAGTTCCTTCGGATCTTCCCAAGTAACACGAGAAATATCGCTCTCCTCATTCTTTCGTGGAATAACCA
Source organism: Cylicocyclus nassatus (assembly GCA_958299035.1). Taxonomy (NCBI): domain Eukaryota; kingdom Metazoa; phylum Nematoda; class Chromadorea; order Rhabditida; family Strongylidae; genus Cylicocyclus; species Cylicocyclus nassatus. Next base: position 38,768,590 of record CATQJL010000112.1, read on the forward strand.
GTCGTTCAAAAGCTATAGCTTCATCGAGAAGCAGAGCCTAAGCTAGCTTTCGAGATCTTAGAATTAGAGTTCACTTAGCGAACCTGCTGACAAGGTATCATCTGTTGATCTATGGTGTTGTAAAAGTGAGCGATTTGCTTAAGCACGACACCAAATCTATAGAATTTTTCAGCTTGATTTACGCAGTTAATGATTTTTGACGGAATATTCAGTCCGAGGCTGGCAAGTTGTCTAACCTAAAATATCATAATTTTCAGACATTTTGGACGTTTGTGGTTCGATAGAAAATTGCATATGATCTCCACCTCTTTTAAAAGCTTGAGAAGGCGATCGCTATAGTTAACATTGAGAGTTCCTCGTTTTTGTTCAAGCACCATAATCTTCCCTTTCGTCTCTAATGCAATAGAATCGGTAGGGTCATCAATGGCCTGTATGGTGTCACGACACCTGGAAATTTGAATAGCGGAAATATAAAACAATAAATATTTGAATTCCATTGGCTAGCATGTTTATCAAATAAGAGTAGGAATAAATTTCCAGCGGATGATAGAGCTTTGAAAAGTTTGCGGAAGACAGTAGGGTATGTGGGTGTATGCCCTTCTCGCTTCGTCCTAGCGCTGATTACCCTGCCCGGGCGGCGCTAATTGCTCCGCCTTTCTTATAATCCATTAGAGTTTCTAAAGATTACTGAGCATTCCAAAGTAAGCGAGGCACACGAATAATGATAGAGACGATGTTTGAATTATGAAGAAAAAGCTGGAAAAGTTGCATGTTTTTTTACTAGCCTTTCGTTATTTCTGCGCCCTTCCCACCTTCCAAAACACCATGAATCTGCACGTGTAAGCTGAAGAATTTACCTAAGTCGCCCACGTACAACATTTTTGAGTTTCATGGGAAACTTGAAATCTTGTTTCATTCTTCAGGAGAATGCCTTTGCAGTCCAAGTCAGACTTCTCTACCGACAGCACAGCCCTCGCTTGCCCAAGCGCCGCGGCAGCGCCGACCAATCAGAGGCGCGCAGTAATTAGGCTGCTAGTGCTAGCGGTTCAGAAGGGCCGTCTCCCAGGGTATGTAATTCAATTTAAATGGGAATTATGCTAGCGCTTCATGACTGGCAGCAATGGCACGCCTCATGTCTTTCAACTCTTCTATCGATAATTTTTACTTTTACAAGACAAGACATTGAACTGAATTTCATACCACTGATCGAAGCTCTCTTGTTCTGCCATCTGTAGTTTTTCCTTGAACGACTTCATTCGATTGGTTAGCGCAGCATATCCAGATAGGTCGTCGAGTAGCGAAGAGCAAAGCGACTGCATATGCTCAAGCTAAAATTTCCAATGTCAAGACAGAAAAATGATGGTGCTCGATATCTTACTTATAAGCTACCAAGGCAATGATTGCTAACAGGAACTAAGAGCATGTTATACCTTATTGGTTTGCTGACGGATCCACACAATCTTTGCAGCAATCTCAGTTAAGAACCTTCCTTGCTCGATGTAGTTACTGAGGCGATTGTCAGTTTCCCGCTCTTTCTCGACAAGTTTAGAGGACAGCTGGTTGAGCAGCGTTTCTCTGAAAATTATTGAGCATGTTCAATTCTCGTGAGATATCATTGGATTTGGTATGCATAGTGATCTACAACGAAGCAGAACAACACCGATACCGCACCCGTTTGTAACTCCTCATTGATTGAAGGTAATCCCAAGCATTTCAGAGAACTGCTATACTTCTTCGCATGGATGGTAATTGGGCTACAAGGGAATTTGGATTCGGTTAGGGTCATAAGAAGAGATAGGTTTAGTAGGACCTTGAGCAGAAAATGGCAAAAGATGTTGATCTTACATATAAGTTTCCACTGTACTAGGGCTTGTTTCTCATATTGTAACGCTATAAATAATCTAACAGTAGACGGTAAGATACAACTAGAGTCAAATTCTCGGGTTAGTTTCTCTCTCAGGTCTACGCTTCAGTTTTTGTCGCAGTTTTCCAAATTTTCAATCATGCCACGGCACGCGATATGGCATTCTTCTTCCTATTTTGAAGACAAGCTTGACAAATGTATGATTTTCTAGGTCAAGTCTCAACACTATCATTCTCGAAATTCGTACAAAGCGGAAGGACAGGCTTTTGAATCCTTCATCTTACTTTTCTGCGTTTTCGCGTCTCTTTGAGATTGATTGGTAAAACAACGAACAAACTGCTCAAACTAAACGGCGGTCTGGAATGGAATAAAATTGTTGTGTTCGAGGATTCTGTTCTAATAAGTATTTCGCCTTCCTCCTCTGTACATTATTCTTATAGTTTTCCTTTATGACCTCTTTCGGCGTTAAATAATCATTTTTTTCTCCACGATACCAACGAAAAACTCCCTTTTCTTGAATAAGCATCGTTCAATAGATCGACCTTTTGGGGCAACCTACCTCTCCATTTGTAGCTTTTCTTTGATTTTTGCTCGGCACAGAAAGTTCTTGTACTTTTCCAGTTCTGCTGTCATCTGAAATCAGTCTTTGAGTCACAACATTTAGAGTAGGGGGTAGCTCACATGATGGCTATCTAGTTTGTTCGCTTGTAGTCGGCTTTTTAACACTGGTATGGTTCGTTCAATGACAGAATCGAGAGCTTTCTCTGCCATCTAAATTTTTTTTTCGAAATAACTGAAAGATGAGTTTTGTGCATGCTCACCGCTACTCTTGAATTCCAAACATGTTCCGTAAAAGGGTTGTAGTCAAGAACTGCGGTATTTCTAAGTGCAGCTTCGATGGTAGTCTCTACTTCGCTTTGGATTCCCCGTTCATTGAGCAAGAGGGCTAGCTGGGGTCCGAGCTGTTTCAGTGAGCGGATCTAGTAATTTCAATAGTAAAAATAAGTTGCAGACTCGTGAATCATCAGATGGTATTCAGGCAAACCTCCTCCAGCCTTTTTTTGAATCCTTGCAAGTATTTCATCTCCACTGGTTCACCCTCCCATGCGCCTTGTATTTGTCGTTTCCACGTCTGACCAGTCATTAGCTGTACGGAAAGCTCCCATTGACTACATGCAGAGATTGCTGAAATCAACTTGATAGTGAAAATTGAAGTATTTCTTTACTATGAAGCGAAAACAATGCGATCTAAAAAATCTGTGACTTTCACGATCCGAAGATTGTGGTCCCTACGAGGGAACCATGTTAAATGATAGTAGCCCTTTGGGACGAAGTATACCATATTGGAGAGCATGAAACGCTGATTCCATATCTGCCTTTCCTATATGCGAAACATTTATGGACGAGGAGTTTTGGGCTCTTGTTAGAGCAAAAAAATTACATGTGGAAATAAGAAAAAAATTGTCGTAATATTTTTTCTAGCGCTTTAATGGAGCAGTGATGATTAACAGAGCACCTTACATATTACTTGTAGATAAAACACATATCACACCTGGTTCTTTATTTGAAGGCTAGGAAGATTTTAGCAACTCATTCCTAAATGGACTTCTTTTTTATTTGAAGAAACGTTCATTATTCCTCGTCCACAAATGTTCACCATATGAGAAAGGTAGATTTGGAATCAGCATTTAATGCTCTCTACTATGTACACATCCCGTCTGAAAAGGTCATTTCGACTCAACATGGATCCCTTGTTAGTTGAATATGTTTGTTGTCAGAAATATGTCAGAAAATCTACGTCAGAACCAAAGTTGGTTTGAAAATCAAGTTCTCAGATATTTTTAACAATTAGCTTCATTACTACAGAACTAGTAAAATCGTCCAAAGCATTATTGTACTCGCCAGAATTGAGTCTCTCCACAGCGTCTGTGCTTTTCCAGAGATGTTGCTCGTCCAGCTTTGCAGCTATTTTCTCGCAGAGAAACGATGCTAAACAATCAAATCGATGAAGAGTTTCATGGAAAAACTCGCTTTGATTTCTTCTTCTTCCTAATACAACGTCTCAATAAAAGTTCCAAACATTTGCCACTAAGTCTTTCGTCTGAGCAGCTTGCGCGGATCTTCAAATATGCTACTCTGGGACTGGCCTCAATTTAGATTCATGATAGAAAAAGAATCATTCCTGTCCATTATAGTAAGACTACGATAGGAGCTTTATAAGCATTCATTAACTTAAGAGTCTGTATAACAAAAGTTGAAAACTGGTCAATTCATTGAATCCGTATACTAGCTGATTGCTAACAGAAGTAGACGACAGCATTTTCTCATCAACAGCTTGGTCAAGCTACTTAGACTGCTTTACAAGCATATGCGTAGTAGATTACGCTACCAAGGTATATGATTATGGAATTATACGAGTGGGACTCCATTTGATAGAATGAAACATGCTTACATGACTACCAAAAATCTACCCGAGTCGCTAATCCATACAAAGTTTGGAGCTAAAATTAGGGTTCAGCACGAGATGGCTTTTGGAAAATGCAAAAAACGAAATGCCCCTTAGCTTTCGCGAATTTTTAATAAGTCCCCTATGACCCTAAACCCTGAACGTAAAAAACCCTCAAAAAACCAAAGGTCGACTAAAAAAACTTCCCAATTTTTGTGTCTTTTAGCCTCACAATACCCCCTTTGCTTTTTGTCCCGAAAACGATATCCAGCTTGCTTAGCCACTTGTGCCGAGCCCTGGCTAAAATCTGTGCGCATTTGGTCAAGTTAGAAAGCGGAGAAATCGTAGGAGCTCAAAAGTCGCTCATCACATTGTAGACACGTAGAACATTTACATCTGCACTCACTGTGTATTTCTTCCTCTTTTTGAGAAAAAGCGATAAAAAATTTGGAACTCCGCCCCTAGCTCCACCCTCTATCCAATATGGACAATGTGGACTACAATGATTTGGAAGCATGATCTGCTTTGGTTTTCGAGAAAAGTCAGTCTTAGAAGCCCATTGGCTACGGACACTATCTTTGCACCAAAATCAGCAGGTCCAGATCCTCCCTCCCCCCTCCCCCGAAGTTTTTATGCATTTGAGATTATTTGGTAGCTGATTTGGTGGCAATGTTGTGCTGAGACCTACCGTAATTTTATAATAATGAAAAGCATGGAATGGTTAGTTTTGTATTGTAAATCTAATCTGAGGGGAGCTCTACATTATCTATGCTAACTAAAGATCAGCGAAATGTTTAGACAAGATAGTTATCAACAATCAAAGCTTGATACATTTTTTGGGACAGCCAGTATGATAAAACAGTGGGATAATTGTTTCACTTACCCATGCATTGTATGAGACCTCGCATTCTACTTTCTGGATAAGGAGGCTGACAGTTCCACAAAGCATCACATGCGTCTTCCATTGCTTCGACTAATCCAACAATTTCATCGATTGGACGATCCTAGTAGTCATTTATAGCCTTCGAAACCTTATAAAATGGACCTTCATACTTCTACAGTATCCACAACGATTTGCAAGGGTGCAAAAGCTTCGTTGTACTGCTCAGCAGCGCTGCCGCTTCGTGATTTCCACAAGCGTATCTCCTCTTGCAAGGAAGTTACACCACCTATAATTTGCACCTTCCATAGGCTGCTCCATTTTTTACCGCTTTTATCTCCCACAACTCTTCTTGCTGCTCTATTCTTCATAGGTTGTGCAGTATCACTGGACAGAGCAAAGCAAACTCTACAAGACTGCATCCGAAGTTGCTCAAAGCTTGTTCCACTTGAACTTCAAAGCCGAAATATCAAAATTTGCGAAAAGTCAAGAAAAAATTGCATCTTCTTTTAAAAAATCCCTAAAAACTTTGTAGGAAACTCCTCAAGCAAATACAGGGTGTCCCAAAAAAATGTTAACACTGTTTGATCGTTAATAACTCCCTTGCTTTCAAGTCTTTCGCCGAGCTTTAGGTACCATTCTGTAGAGCGAGGATAAACTTAGATTTACAGTATCGAGCGGATCATCTGCTCCTCGTTACTTTAGAATTACGGTAGGAAATTCCAGCATAAGGAACCGTCGTGAAATACGCCCTCTGACAAAATTTTTTTTTAAAATCTGAAAAATCGTGTACTAGGGTTTTCGCGCGCGCTGATTTTACTACACAACTTTTTACGAGTGTTTTCAGCTTTTTTTGGCGGTGTAATCACATTTTTGACACATGTTGGGAAGTCAGTTATTACACTTTACCTAGGATAACTTTGAAAAGAAGTTTCATAATGAAGTGAAAATTTTATATCCGAAATCAGCGGCTTTCTTCGTAGTACAAGAGATTTTGGCTTGTTTGGCTTTGTTTTGAAACAGAAAATGGGCTTTAATGGCCTAAAATCCTTGTCAAATTTCCTACCGTAATTCTACAGTAAAGAGGAGAGTTAGATGATTCGCTCGATACTGTAAATCTAAGTTTATCTTCGCTCTACAGAATGGCACCTAAAGCTCGGCGAAAGACTTGAAAGCAAGGGAGTTGTTAACGATCAAACAGTGTTAACATTTTTTGGGACACCCTGTACTAAAGTGCGGTTCATAATTATACGAACACCTCAAATTTTGAAAGTTTTTGGACTTTTTGGAAGAAACTCAAAAAGTCGTTGGTACCACGCGATAGAACACAGCCGAAAACGGTACATGATCCATAAGAATGGAAATGGATGTCAATCTTAGGAGCGTTTCTGCGCCTAATGCGAATTTTTAGCGGTTCATAATTATACGAACACCTTAAGCAAAGGTCCATTTTTCATTCAGGATTGCAATCATTCGAGTCCAAATTTTTTGTAGAGTTACAGTAACAAAGTTTGACATATCTGCTACACACTGAACCCAGTGCAGCTCAAAAAGAGGATTGCTACTTTTTTCAGGTGGCTCTAAATGCTTTTGGAGTGATTGCGCTCCAAAAACATGCGTTCTTCTGTGGTTTACGCACTCTAACTAGCTTGTGTCAAGGCTATGACATAAAACAAGTTCTTTCGATAGATATTTTGTTTGACGCTTGGAAAATCTATGCGTTTTCATGCCGCTTTTCAATCAAGTTTCAACCTTACCTTAGAATTAGCACGTTTTCGAGCCTCAAAACTCAGCTTCGAAAGCCCTACAATGAAGTGAGCAAATAGTATGTAGAAGGTTACAAGATTGTGTATTTGGCTAGAAAAAATCAGCAGCGCTGAGCATTTGTTTTGGCCACGCAGACGTCATTTCACCAAAAACACTGTTTTTACTATTGCAAACACACCTTTATCTGGTTTTTAGCCCCATAGCCTCAAGATCAGTTCTACAAAAAACCCAAAAACTTTGGCACAGAAACATCATCACGCAAACAATGCAGCGGCTTCATATCAAATGTTTGCGCAAGAGAGAAGCTGAGTTTTGAGGCTCAAAATCGTGCTAACTTTGTGGTAAGGTTGGAACTTTGTGAAAAACGGCACGAAAACGCAAAGATTTTCCAAGCGTTAAACAAAATACCTATCGAAAGAGCTTATTTTATCTCATAGCTTTGGTAAAATCTAATCAGAGCGCGTAAAGCACAGAAGAACGGATGTTCTTGGAGCGCATTCACTCCAAAAGCATTTAGTTCCTTTTGAAAAAAGTAACGGTTCCTTTTTGAACTGCACTGGGTTCAGTGTGTAGCAGATATGTCAGACTTTGTTACTGTAACTCTACAAAAAATTTGGATTCCAAAGATTGCAATCTTGAATGAAAAATGGACCTTTGTTTGAGGTGTTCGTATAATTATGAACCGCTAAAAATTCGCATTAGGCGCAAAAACGCTTTCAAGAGTGACATCCATTTCCATTCTTATGGATTATATACCGTTTTCGGTTGTGTTCTATCGCGTGGTGCCAACGGCTTTTTGAGTTTCTTCCAAAAAGTCCAAAAACTTTCAAAATTTGGGGTGTTCGTATAATTATGAACCGCACTTTATCAACATTCTGCATTTATAAACGCATTTGCATATTTTTTTCATGGCTGGAAATGTAGAATTAATAATTTATGTTTTTTTGCCAAAGCTACAGTGGGCTGCTCCTCGTAGGTGATTCTAAAGTATGAATCCTCGAAAGTATAACGATCAATTTTTGGCTTTTTACCATGAGTTTTTTTGGAAATTATCAGATTTAGCGCAAAACCACCGAAAAAACTATTTTATTTCTAGCCTATTTTGATGTGTGCATGATTTTCGAATTTTAGCCTGCAAAAAATAACACTTCACAGATAAATATTAGATATAGACAGTACATGTCTGAGCAAATAGGAAGTCCGTAGGAGGTTTTTAAATGGAGTACGCGATTTTTTTTCGAATTTTCGGGCTTTTAATTCTTCTAAGACTTCGGCTTCGAACTGTGAAACAAAACGTTGTAGAGCTTGCTTTACTTTGTCAAATGTTTGAAGCCTATTCAAGAAACATGTTTTATAATTGTCAGTAGTGAGGGGAGTCGGTCGCGACTTATAGAACTTATAGAGTTATCGCTGGAGAAAGTAAAAACGGTAAACTATGGTACACTCTTACAAAACTGAATAAAAAGTATACATATCTTCTCCGCTTGTCTTTCCTCCATCTACAACGGCAAGAAGATTCTCTTCCAATTCACTCACTAGAGTCAAAAGATGTTTATTTGCTGTTGTTTCTGACGAGCCCGAAATGTTTTTGCTGAACACCTGAAGAAGGGCTTACAATTTATATCATAAGTATTTCTGAAAGGGTACAAAAATGGAAAAGAAATGATAAAATGAAAAGTGACTTACATTTTGTACACTTTTCAGAAAGACTTCGTTTGACCCTCCATTCATAGACATAATGTTCACAATTGTTTTGTAATTGTCAGTAGTGAGGGGAATCGGTCGTGACTTATAGAACACCACCTTCGGCAATGTCCCCGATTTGACTTCATTGAGAAGTTCGATACCTCGCTAAATCACTTTTTTTTTGATGAGATGACTACTTCAAATGTAGGTTTATCAAAGCACGACACAGATAGCATAACCAAGCTGGATATAGTTATTGAGACAAAAAGCAAAGGGAATATCGTTTTTGTGGATGGGAAAACACCAGTAAGGTTAGGTTTCTTCAGTCGACTCATTTTTTCTCGGTTTTTAAGTCGATCTGATAAGGGTTCAATAGAGATTTTGTAAAATTTGCGAACGTCAAGGAGGAGGGCTTCTTTTTTTTGCATTTTGGGAAGACTACCTCGTGCCGAGCCACGTTTACCTTACCTGTTCGGTTAGCGATACACTCAAAACTGTTTTGTTAGTGTCACAGAATGTTTCGAGCGGTTGTAGATGGCGTAACTTCTCTTCCACAATGTTAAGGCCTAGAATATGGCTGGCGACTCGAAGTAGATATGTCCTTCGCACGTCTTTTCCCTCTTCCTTCGCCATCCTCACATAAAATAAAGTAATATAAATAATTGTAATTGGTAGGCAAAAAAAACAATCCATTTTATTGAATGTAAATTAGGGCACAGAACTGAACACTGAACAGAGTCCAAAAACATTTTTTGAGCAAGCCTACATGCCGCTTTTAAAGGCACCGTCCACCCTAAGTTGAGTGTGTTGAGCTTTTGGCAGCATACAACATTAGGGCCTCCTGACAAGCCAATGCCCAAGTCGTGGCGCAATATGCCGCTTCGGAAGCGAAAAAATCGCTTCGGAATAGCGAAGATGCACAAGGACCCCCATCCATGCCCGCCCTCCCCATCCATGCCCGCCCATTTGTGCGCGCTCATCCAATCACATTTTGGAAAGCCAAGCCGGCCTGTGGGTTTCCGGAATGGGGATTTCGGGGTTTTCGCGGATTCTCGAATTCATATTTGGAATCAGGGACATGATGAGGCTCTGAAACGATAAAAACCTAGAAGTCGAGAATCTGGATGGACTGTGCACTTAAGGTATTTTCTTGAAATCTTTTTTTATGCATAACAATGAATTAAACTTCTAAGTTCTTGCTTTGATAAGCGCAAAATAATCTGTTTCTGCTGAACATTCGATAAAACTTGCATCCTTGAGACACACTGTTCAATAGCACAAATGTCAATTCTTAGACATTCATCTCGTTTTCACCTTTTCTATTAGAGGTTCATTTCACTTTCTTCATATAAAAATATGGAGTATGAGAAATTGAAAAAATATCTCAAAATCGAAGTATAGATCCCGGCGAAAACTAGCCTGAAATCTTAATGCAGTAATAATCATATGCATCGAATCGTGTTATAACCGGGGACGAGCAAGAGGTGTGGCGTCTGAACAGCTTTCACGGTCTATCAGGTTTTCCCAAAAATGAACTCCATTTTCAAATAAGTCAATAATAAGCTGTTTTTGCCTTCACCGCCGAGGATTCCCCCCCCCCCCCTTCACCTCCTTTTGCTGAACGTCTCAGTGAACTACCTCCTCTTCAGCAATATCGATTACCTTCATCTATCGTTAGGATATAATGAGGCCGTATCAAACATAAAGAAGAATAGTAGTAATTAGCATATGAGATAGCCCTTGTGGACCATGTAATAGCGAATTTTGAAGTTTCCAAATATGGGGCCACTCAAGTCAAATGGCCGTTTTCAAACATAATTAAATTTGTTCAAAGGTGAGTTAGCCACCTCTTGCACACAATACAAGGCTCTACTCCTTCTTTGCCCCTATAAAATACCTCTTCAAATACCGCCAAATTATAGAAGAGCCATCTAAAAGTTTCTCCCATTTTTCACCTTCGAAAATTGTGCTTTCAGCAATTGTTAATCAGATTAAAGGAGACAAGCCAGCTTCGGATTACTTGTGATAACAACGAGAGTCAGGCTATTAAACCATGTATATAAATTCGCTAGAAGGGACAACACCAAAAGGGCTGTGGCTACCACACCTTTTATGAGGTTGTTCGACAGTCCATTAACTTGCCTTCTAAGCGCTCATACATCCAGGCTTCTTATATCATTGGGAGTAATGAATTTTCTTTGCTTCACTATGAGAAATAATACATCCGAAATTGTTAACCAGAAGAAGATATAGTCATGTTTCCAACCCGACGTGACTGAGTTACTGTAGTCGTCTAAATCTGCGCTACGACTGTATAGCGAGAGAAAGTGACAAAAAACATGTAGATGTATTTTTGATAGCTCAGATTTTGTAGTAAGTGCGTCTTGGAACGCTGATTTCAAATCTGTGTTCAATATCTGCTGTGCGACACTCTAAACAAAGTTATAAACTTTTTTCCATATTGATTTTGCGAGACGTAGGAGTCAAAATGTCAGTATCCAGGCTTTTTAGACTTTGATGTATCGGTGACAGTTTTCCTGATCTTCTAAAAGCTTTGCTTTATCTGTACGCTCTTTTGTAGTGTTTAAGCGAACATTCTGACAATATTGGTAAATCCTGCATCGAAAAAAGTGCAAATTTTGGTGACAAGAAATGTTTATAACTTCTTTTGGAAGAGCGCACAGCGGAATCTGCGCTTCAAGATGCATTTAACGGGTACGTTTTATTTCAAAAGGCCACTGTCACCAAGTATCCTTTCCTTTTGAGTAATAGTAGGTTGCCTAAAAAATAATGTGGGTCGTTCTTAACGGTTTTCTAGAAATGTCACCAATAGAATTGTGTATTTATTCATGGTACCATTGGAAAGAGTAAATCAAAAATAATCGGGTGTTTTACTTTTTTGCTCAAAAATTATTTTTGATGGCGGAATGCTAGTCATAGAAGGTCACAGCTGTTTTTAGCCTTGCGAATTCTATGTAACGAGTATTCAATAGTAGAAGCTTGAAGCTGCCCGCTTACAAAAAAATTGTAACTGAATAACAGTTACTTGGAATTTGGAGCTTCAAAGTTTCATGTCAAAATGAAATCAATTCTTGGCCAAACTAGCAGTTGCGAAAGCCCTACCATTACAAGCAAAAATGGAAAAGTGAGAATTTGGCTGGCTTCCAATTTTATAGTTTGGCGGTTATTTGACGTGGGATTTCTAATATAGGCAAAAACGAGGTAGTGCTTTGTAATGAGTGGAAAAGGAGGTAGTTAGCTTACCTTCAAAACAATGTTGAGTGTGTTCAACTGAGTAGTTCGCTTGAAGTGGCTCAATACTTAGTCCCCAGGGTTCGCAAAACTTTGATCCAAGCGGGTTATTTGACATGCTAATTACGAAAATAACGCTCATTATGCTTGGTAGGGATTCTTTATTGTGCTCAATATATGTATGTATATGTATATAATATATGTATACGATGACAGGTCAATATCGTTTAGCGTGCTTCTATTTTGCTTCTATTTCAAAAGATAAGATTGAGCAACCTATAGGACGATTATGCACATCTTGTTAGATATTTGAATTATTCCTAAAACATCATGAAATACCAAAAATGCGTAAACTTCCATCTGGCATTAAAAATCGCGCTTCTTGACATACATCTAACACATCCCTCCCCCTCCCCCATCCCAGGTGTGGCGTGCCACATCCTACGCTTGAACCAGGATAACTTTCCCTGGACCATGCTCACAAAACCTTTATAGAAAAAAGACGAACTATAACCATAACAAGAGAGAAGATTGATGAATAAACATAGTTTTACGAAAAAATAAGAGCATTACGCTGCTCCAGTGTTAGGCTTCGTTGGACTTGTTTAGTTGCGCAGGTTTCCATGGAGACGTAAATGCATCCCAGCGAATATGAAATTATGAGCAAAACAGCATGAGACATTGTTTCAGGTACAAAAAATTATCAAATCACACAGAACAGGTGTGCTTCTTTGTTGTAAAGCCCAAGAATATCCTCTTCTCATTGTGCCAAAAGTTTTTGCTTGGAACAAACCATTATTAAAGTCTATCAATCGTTAGGTTTCTCCAATTATTTTGCAAAATTTGGTGCTATTGTAAGCAAAATCACGAATAATTGATTCACATGTAGTTGTTGACATCATGTATTATCGTTTAGATGCTATTCACAGCGTCCTAGTTTGTTTTGCAGTTTTTTCACTTCATGAGTGACAGAAGTAAAGCTTGATTTTCTTCAAAATTTGATACATTGGAGAAAGAATACGAGAAGAGTGAGTCCCAGGTTTCTTTCTGTATAGCTTGTACACAAAGTGGTTTTTTGACACTGCAAATTTTTCCATGTTCCAATGGAAAAGACTTTTGCTCGAATATTTGTCTATTCGGCGAACCGAAAAAACAACTAATACGAAATTTTTTTCGAATGTTCGAATATTCGAGTAAAATTTCGACTAAGTTTCTTTTCGAGTTGTCGAATCAATAAGTATTCGAATAAAAGCCTTCATTTGTTCGACTGTTCGAACCTACGCATGCATTAAAACTTATAAGTAACTCGTAGGAAAGCTTTGCAGATGAGGTGATTTGCGAATGGCGTATTGAGCTCTTGCTCTGAAATTCACTTTGCTAATCGCCATTTCGACTGAGTGCTCTTCCTTTGTTGAATTGCGCGAGCTAACAACTGGCAATTGGCGAATGTTGGCCTAAAATTTTACTCTTTTTCATTTTCTGGCTACTCCCGAGCACAGTGGCGTAGCAGGAGTTCCCGAAGCCTAGCCGCTTTGCTTCGCAGGGGTACTTGACACCTGAAATCCGAAGGACATCACACCTTCTCGGAGCAAAAGAGCGGCTCCGACCATTGCTCCTCCCTCTGGATGCCCTATCGGCGTGGCAGGAGTTCCCAAAGCCTCGCCGACTTTCCTTGCAGGAGTGATTAGCACCTTCAGAGAAAACTGGAAGGGACATCACACCTTCACAGGTCGAGAAACGGCCCCGCCTTTTTCTCCGCCCTCTAAGTGCGCTCATTCTAGATTGTGCAAGCGCGGTGGAATCTTTGTATTTATAAAAAGTGAGGACCAATTAAATCAACCTGATTCGAGAAATTTTGTTATTTGAATTCAGTTTTCTTTCAAACATTAGAAACAGCGAATAAGTGCAGATAAATTCACAAAACCTTGGTTACCAGTGTTAGTTATGTCTTAAAGAAAATTAAAGTAACACTTTCTTCGTCAACTTTATCTGCCCCCTTTGAAATCTTTGTTATGCTATGCTATAGATGATGACCTTGTGTCAAGCGCTCGAATCTCCGAATAAGAGAACGTGTCTAACAAGCGTCCAAGTACGAACGTCCAAACGTATGAACAGCATTTTAAAATGAAAGAAACCGAAAACTTGTTGCAAAATAAATATCTCTAATGTCGAATCTACGAAAAAGTAGATTTCTAGCCTTCGATAAATACAGTCATTTGGAAAGTCGAACGCTGAATGCTTTAAGCTAGCATCTAAATTGACCACCTAATATGTAAATTTCGAAATCTTCTAGTAGTACTACCGATTTTCTTTAAGAAAATGCACAATAATCAATTTTCATCTATATACCTGAGCAGCCGATTTTCATTCCAAACAATTTCTCCAACCAAATTTTCAAATCAAACGATCCAGAGAGTGGCAACATTTATTGATATTTTTTATATCTGAACTGGTAACCGCCAATCTGAAAAAAGAAACCGGGCGCTGCATTCACAATAAAGTTTTGGTACTAACTTGAATAAAGCTACTTAGTACTAAGTTTGTAATCAGTGAAAATCACATGCTCATAGTTATTTCCATATAGTTCAACTATGAAATGACAGCTACTTTTTTTCCAATTTTTTCTTTCTCAACACTTCAATTTCTGATTCTCTGCTCTCTTTACTTGCTCACCTCACAATGAGGACAGTTATTGGGTGAAGCAATGGGCGGTCTCCCTGACCTTTGAGATGCGAAGGTGCTAGAACCCTCCTGGGTGCGATTGCTGGTGCGAATTTCGTGCGAGGAAAAGTGCTAGGAATTCCTGCACGCTTTCCGGATGCCCTCATTCTGAATTGGGAAAAAAGCAGTGTAAGACGTGTATCTCAATGTACTGGATCATAGACCTGAAATGGGGGAGAAAAACCTGGATAGCTTTCTATGAGTTAAGAAATTGTAGATGACTGCAGTTGAATCTCCAGCATTCCGAGCTATTTCTACTCATGTTTTCGGACGAAATGACACTTCCCTAGAAACCCTGAAATGCTTGAGTTTCTGTTGCATATCGCATCAAAATAAATCAAGCAGAAGTTATCAGACTTCCAACCACAGTGAACGCCCTTGGTAAGATTATGTAATTACTAACAAATGACGGGCACGGAAGCATTAAGTTCAATTGCATTTGCTGAACCAGCGGTCTTGTGGTGTAGTGGTTATCACGTCTGCTTTACACGCAGAAGGTCGCCGGTTCGATCCCGGCCAAGACCTTTTTTGAGGCTCACATCTGAAACAGTGAACGCCCTTGGTGAGATTATGTAATTACTACCACATGACCGGCACGGAAGCAGTGAGTTCCAATTGCATTTGCTGAACCAGCGGTCTTGTGGTGTAGTGGTTATCACGTCTGCTTCACACGCAGAAGGTCGCCGGTTCGATCCCGGCCAAGACCTTTTTGAGTCCCATAAGTGAGCAGTGAAAAACCTTGATTACATTATTGAATTACTACCAGGTAATTAATCATCAGATGACAGCACGAAAACAGTGAGTTCCGATAGCATTCGTTGAGCTAGCGGTCTTGTGGTGTAGTGGTTATCACGTCTGCTTTACACGCAGAAGGTCGCCGGTTCGATCCCGGCCAAGACCTTTTTTGAGGCTCACATCTGAAACAGTGAACGCCCTTGGTGAGATTATGTAATTACTACCAGATGACGGGCACGGAAGCAGTGAGTTCCAATTGCATTTGCTGAACCAGCGGTCTTGTGGTGTAGTGGTTATCACGTCTGCTTCACACGCAGAAGGTCGCCGGTTCGATCCCGGCCAAGACCTTTTTGAGTCCCATAAGTGAGCAGTGAAAAACCTTGATTACATTATTGAATTACTACCAGGTAATTAATCATCAGATGACAGCACGAAAACAGTGAGTTCCGATAGCATTCGTTGAGCTAGCGGTCTTGTGGTGTAGTGGTTATCACGTCTGCTTTACACGCAGAAGGTCGCCGGTTCGATCCCGGCCAAGACCTTTTTTGAGGCTCACATCTGAAACAGTGAACGCCCTTGGTGAGATTATGTAATTACTACCACATGACCGGCACGGAAGCAGTGAGTTCCAATTGCATTTGCTGAACCAGCGGTCTTGTGGTGTAGTGGTTATCACGCCTGCTTCACACGCAGAAGGTCGCCGGTTCGATCCCGGCCAAGACCTTTTTGAGTCCCATAAGTGAGCAGTGAAAAACCTTGATTACATTATTGAATTACTACCAGGTAATTAATCATCAGATGACAGCACGAAAACAGTGAGTTCCGATAGCATTCGTTGAGCTAGCGGTCTTGTGGTGTAGTGGTTATCACGTCTGCTTTACACGCAGAAGGTCGCCGGTTCGATCCCGGCCAAGACCTTTTTTGAGGCTCACATCTGAAACAGTGAACGCCCTTGGTGAGATTATGTAATTACTACCACATGACCGGCACGGAAGCAGTGAGTTCCAATTGCATTTGTTGAACCAGCGGTCTTGTGGTGTAGTGGTTATCACGCCTGCTTCACACGCAGAAGGTCGCCGGTTCGATCCCGGCCAAGACCTTTTTGAGTCCCATAAGTGAGCAGTGAAAAACCTTGATTACATTATTGAATTACTACCAGGTAATTAATCATCAGATGACAGCACGAAAACAGTGAGTTCCGATAGCATTCGTTGAGCTAGCGGTCTTGTGGTGTAGTGGTTATCACGTCTGCTTTACACGCAGAAGGTCGCAGGTTCGATCCCGGCCAAGACCTTTTTTGAGGCTCACATCTGAAACAGTGAACGCCCTTGGTGAGATTATGTAATTACTACCACATGACCGGCACGGAAGCAGTGAGTTCCAATTGCATTTGCTGAACCAGCGGTCTTGTGGTGTAGTGGTTATCACGTCTGCTTTACACGCAGAAGGTCGCCGGTTCGATCCCGGCCAAGACCTTTTTTGAGGCTCACATCTGAAACAGTGAACGCCCTTGGTGAGATTATGCAATTACTACCACATGACCGGCACGGAAGCAGTGAGTTCCAATTGCATTTGCTGAACCAGCGGTCTTGTGGTGTAGTGGTTATCACGTCTGCTTCACACGCAGAAGGTCGCCGGTTCGATCCCGGCCAAGACCTTTTTTGAGGCTCACATCTGAAACAGTGAACGCCCTTGGTGAGATTATGTAATTACTACCACATGACCGGCACGGAAGCAGTGAGTTCCAATTGCATTTGCTGAACCAGCGGTCTTGTGGTGTAGTGGTTATCACGTCTGCTTCACACGCAGAAGGTCGCCGGTTCGATCCCGGCCAAGACCTTTTTTGAGGCTCACATCTGAAACAGTGAACGCCCTTGGTGAGATTATGTAATTACTACCACATGACCGGCACGGAAGCAGTGAGTTCCAATTGCATTTGTTGAACCAGCGGTCTTGTGGTGTAGTGGTTATCACGCCTGCTTCACACGCAGAATGTCGCCGGTTCGATCCCGGCCAAGACCTTTTTGAGTCCCATAAGTGAGCAGTGAAAAACCTTGATTACATTATTGAATTACTACCAGGTAATTAATCATCAGATGACAGCACGAAAACAGTGAGTTCCGATAGCATTCGTTGAGCTAGCGGTCTTGTGGTGTAGTGGTTATCACGTCTGCTTTACACGCAGAAGGTCGCCGGTTCGATCCCGGCCAAGACCTTTTTTGAGGCTCACATCTGAAACAGTGAACGCCCTTGGTGAGATTATGTAATTACTACCACATGACCGGCACGGAAGCAGTGAGTTCCAATTGCATTTGTTGAACCAGCGGTCTTGTGGTGTAGTGGTTATCACGCCTGCTTCACACGCAGAAGGTCGCCGGTTCGATCCCGGCCAAGACCTTTTTGAGTCCCATAAGTGAGCAGTGAAAAACCTTGATTACATTATTGAATTACCACCAGGTAATTAATCATCAGATGACAGCACGAAAACAGTGAGTTCCGATAGCATTCGTTGAGCTAGCGGTCTTGTGGTGTAGTGGTTATCACGTCTGCTTTACACGCAGAAGGTCGCCGGTTCGATCCCGGCCAAGACCTTTTTTGAGGCTCACATCTGAAACAGTGAACGCCCTTGGTGAGATTATGTAATTACTACCACATGACCGGCACGGAAGCAGTGAGTTCCAATTGCATTTGCTGAACCAGCGGTCTTGTGGTGTAGTGGTTATCACGTCTGCTTTACACGCAGAAGGTCGCCGGTTCGATCCCGGCCAAGACCTTTTTTGAGGCTCACATCTGAAACAGTGAACGCCCTTGGTGAGATTATGCAATTACTACCACATGACCGGCACGGAAGCAGTGAGTTCCAATTGCATTTGCTGAACCAGCGGTCTTGTGGTGTAGTGGTTATCACGTCTGCTTCACACGCAGAAGGTCGCCGGTTCGATCCCGGCCAAGACCTTTTTTGAGGCTCACATCTGAAACAGTGAACGCCCTTGGTGAGATTATGTAATTACTACCACATGACCGGCACGGAAGCAGTGAGTTCCAATTGCATTTGCTGAACCAGCGGTCTTGTGGTGTAGTGGTTATCACGTCTGCTTTACACGCAGAAGGTCGCCGGTTCGATCCCGGCCAAGACCTTTTTTGAGGCTCACATCTGAAACAGTGAACGCCCTTGGTGAGATTATGCAATTACTACCACATGACCGGCACGGAAGCAGTGAGTTCCAATTGCATTTGCTGAACCAGCGGTCTTGTGGTGTAGTGGTTATCACGTCTGCTTCACACGCAGAAGGTCGCCGGTTCGATCCCGGCCAAGACCTTTTTTGAGGCTCACATCTGAAACAGTGAACGCCCTTGGTTAGATTATGTAATTACTACCACATGACCGGCACGGAAGCAGTGAGTTCCAATTGCATTTGCTGAACCAGCGGTCTTGTGGTGTAGTGGTTATCACGTCTGCTTCACACGCAGAAGGTCGCCGGTTCGATCCCGGCCAAGACCTTTTTTGAGGCTCACATCTGAAACAGTGAACGCCCTTGGTGAGATTATGTAATTACTACCACATGACCGGCACGGAAGCAGTGAGTTCCAATTGCATTTGTTGAACCAGCGGTCTTGTGGTGTAGTGGTTATCACGCCTGCTTCACACGCAGAAGGTCGCCGGTTCGATCCCGGCCAAGACCTTTTTGAGTCCCATAAGTGAGCAGTGAAAAACCTTGATTACATTATTGAATTACTACCAGGTAATTAATCATCAGATGACAGCACGAAAACAGTGAGTTCCGATAGCATTCGTTGAGCTAGCGGTCTTGTGGTGTAGTGGTTATCACGTCTGCTTTACACGCAGAAGGTCGCCGGTTCGATCCCGGCCAAGACCTTTTTTGAGGCTCACATCTGAAACAGTGAACGCCCTTGGTGAGATTATGTAATTACTACCACATGACCGGCACGGAAGCAGTGAGTTCCAATTGCATTTGTTGAACCAGCGGTCTTGTGGTGTAGTGGTTATCACGCCTGCTTCACACGCAGAAGGTCGCCGGTTCGATCCCGGCCAAGACCTTTTTGAGTCCCATAAGTGAGCAGTGAAAAACCTTGATTACATTATTGAATTACTACCAGGTAATTAATCATCAGATGACAGCACGAAAACAGTGAGTTCCGATAGCATTCGTTGAGCTAGCGGTCTTGTGGT
This sequence comes from Cylicocyclus nassatus, assembly GCA_958299035.1. Taxonomy (NCBI): domain Eukaryota; kingdom Metazoa; phylum Nematoda; class Chromadorea; order Rhabditida; family Strongylidae; genus Cylicocyclus; species Cylicocyclus nassatus. The sequence continues at coordinate 38,788,133 of CATQJL010000112.1, forward strand.
GTAGTGGTTATCACGTCTGCTTTACACGCAGAAGGTCGCCGGTTCGATCCCGGCCAAGACCTTTTTTGAGGCTCACATCTGAAACAGTGAACGCCCTTGGTGAGATTATGTAATTACTACCACATGACCGGCACGGAAGCAGTGAGTTCCAATTGCATTTGCTGAACCAGCGGTCTTGTGGTGTAGTGGTTATCACGTCTGCTTTACACGCAGAAGGTCGCCGGTTCGATCCCGGCCAAGACCTTTTTTGAGGCTCACATCTGAAACAGTGAACGCCCTTGGTGAGATTATGCAATTACTACCACATGACCGGCACGGAAGCAGTGAGTTCCAATTGCATTTGCTGAACCAGCGGTCTTGTGGTGTAGTGGTTATCACGTCTGCTTCACACGCAGAAGGTCGCCGGTTCGATCCCGGCCAAGACCTTTTTTGAGGCTCACATCTGAAACAGTGAACGCCCTTGGTGAGATTATGTAATTACTACCACATGACCGGCACGGAAGCAGTGAGTTCCAATTGCATTTGCTGAACCAGCGGTCTTGTGGTGTAGTGGTTATCACGTCTGCTTCACACGCAGAAGGTCGCCGGTTCGATCCCGGCCAAGACCTTTTTTGAGGCTCACATCTGAAACAGTGAACGCCCTTGGTGAGATTATGTAATTACTACCACATGACCGGCACGGAAGCAGTGAGTTCCAATTGCATTTGCTGAACCAGCGGTCTTGTGGTGTAGTGGTTATCACGCCTGCTTCACACGCAGAAGGTCGCCGGTTCGATCCCGGCCAAGACCTTTTTGAGTCCCATAAGTGAGCAGTGAAAAACCTTGATTACATTATTGAATTACTACCAGGTAATTAATCATCAGATGACAGCACGAAAACAGTGAGTTCCGATAGCATTCGTTGAGCTAGCGGTCTTGTGGTGTAGTGGTTATCACGTCTGCTTTACACGCAGAAGGTCGCCGGTTCGATCCCGGCCAAGACCTTTTTTGAGGCTCACATCTGAAACAGTGAACGCCCTTGGTGAGATTATGTAATTACTACCACATGACCGGCACGGAAGCAGTGAGTTCCAATTGCATTTTCTGAACCAGCGGTCTTGTGGTGTAGTGGTTATCACGTCTGCTTCACACGCAGAAGGTCGCCGGTTCGATCCCGGCCAAGACCTTTTTTGAGGCTCACATCTGAAACAGTGAACGTCCTTGGTGAGATTATGTAATTACTACCACATGACCGGCACGGAAGCAGTGAGTTCCAATTGCATTTTCTGAACCAGCGGTCTTGTGGTGTAGTGGTTATCACGTCTGCTTCACACGCAGAAGGTCGCCAGTTCGATCCCGGCCAAGACCTTTTTGAGTCCCATAAGTGAGCAGTGAAAAACCTTGATTACATTATTGAATTACTACCAGGTAATTAATCATCAGATGACAGCACGAAAACAGTGAGTTCCGATAGCATTCGTTGAGCTAGCGGTCTTGTGGTGTAGTGGTTATCACGTCTGCTTTACACGCAGAAGGTCGCCGGTTCGATCCCGGCCAAGACCTTTTTTGAGGCTCACATCTGAAACAGTGAACGCCCTTGGTGAGATTATGTAATTACTACCACATGACCGGCACGGAAGCAGTGAGTTCCAATTGCATTTGCTGAACCAGCGGTCTTGTGGTGTAGTGGTTATCACGTCTGCTTCACACGCAGAAGGTCGCCGGTTCGATCCCGGCCAAGACCTTTTTGAGTCCCATAAGTGAGCAGTGAAAAACCTTGATTACATTATTGAATTACTACCAGGTAATTAATCATCAGATGACAGCACGAAAACAGTGAGTTCCGATAGCATTCGTTGAGCTAGCGGTCTTGTGGTGTAGTGGTTATCACGTCTGCTTTACACGCAGAAGGTCGCCGGTTCGATCCCGGCCAAGACCTTTTTTGAGGCTCACATCTGAAACAGTGAACGCCCTTGGTGAGATTATGTAATTACTACCACATGACCGGCACGGAAGCAGTGAGTTCCAATTGCATTTGCTGAACCAGCGGTCTTGTGGTGTAGTGGTTATCACGCCTGCTTCACACGCAGAAGGTCGCCGGTTCGATCCCGGCCAAGACCTTTTTGAGTCCCATAAGTGAGCAGTGAAAAACCTTGATTACATTATTGAATTACTACCAGGTAATTAATCATCAGATGACAGCACGAAAACAGTGAGTTCCGATAGCATTCGTTGAGCTAGCGGTCTTGTGGTGTAGTGGTTATCACGTCTGCTTTACATGCAGAAGGTCGCCGGTTCGATCCCGGCCAAGACCTTTTTGAGTCCCATAAGTGAGCAGTGAAAAACCTTGATTACATTATTGAATTACTACCAGGTAATTAATCATCAGATGACAGCACGAAAACAGTGAGTTCCGATAGCATTCGTTGAGCTAGCGGTCTTGTGGTGTAGTGGTTATCACGTCTGCTTTACACGCAGAAGGTCGCCGGTTCGATCCCGGCCAAGACCTTTTTTGAGGCTCACATCTGAAACAGTGAACGCCCTTGGTGAGATTATGTAATTACTACCACATGACCGGCACGGAAGCAGTGAGTTCCAATTGCATTTGCTGAACCAGCGGTCTTGTGGTGTAGTGGTTATCACGTCTGCTTTACACGCAGAAGGTCGCCGGTTCGATCCCGGCCAAGACCTTTTTTGAGGCTCACATCTGAAACAGTGAACGCCCTTGGTGAGATTATGTAATTACTACCACATGACCGGCACGGAAGCAGTGAGTTCCAATTGCATTTGCTGAACCAGCGGTCTTGTGGTGTAGTGGTTATCACGTCTGCTTCACACGCAGAAGGTCGCCGGTTCGATCCCGGCCAAGACCTTTTTTGAGGCTCACATCTGAAACAGTGAACGCCCTTGGTGAGATTATGTAATTACTACCACATGACCGGCACGGAAGCAGTGAGTTCCAATTGCATTTGCTGAACCAGCGGTCTTGTGGTGTAGTGGTTATCACGTCTGCTTTACACGCAGAAGGTCGCCGGTTCGATCCCGGCCAAGACCTTTTTGAGTCCCATAAGTGAGCAGTGAAAAACCTTGATTACATTATTGAATTACTACCAGGTAATTAATCATCAGATGACAGCACGAAAACAGTGAGTTCCGATAGCATTCGTTGAGCTAGCGGTCTTGTGGTGTAGTGGTTATCACGTCTGCTTTACACGCAGAAGGTCGCCGGTTCGATCCCGGCCAAGACCTTTTTTGAGGCTCACATCTGAAACAGTGAACGCCCTTGGTGAGATTATGTAATTACTACCACATGACCGGCACGGAAGCAGTGAGTTCCAATTGCATTTGCTGAACCAGCGGTCTTGTGGTGTAGTGGTTATCACGCCTGCTTCACACGCAGAAGGTCGCCGGTTCGATCCCGGCCAAGACCTTTTTGAGTCCCATAAGTGAGCAGTGAAAAACCTTGATTACATTATTGAATTACTACCAGGTAATTAATCATCAGATGACAGCACGAAAACAGTGAGTTCCGATAGCATTCGTTGAGCTAGCGGTCTTGTGGTGTAGTGGTTATCACGTCTGCTTTACACGCAGAAGGTCGCCGGTTCGATCCCGGCCAAGACCTTTTTGAGTCCCATAAGTGAGCAGTGAAAAACCTTGATTACATTATTGAATTACTACCAGGTAATTAATCATCAGATGACAGCACGAAAACAGTGAGTTCCGATAGCATTCGTTGAGCTAGCGGTCTTGTGGTGTAGTGGTTATCACGTCTGCTTCACACGCAGAAGGTCGCCGGTTCGATCCCGGCCAAGACCTTTTTGAGTCCCATAAGTGAGCAGTGAAAAACCTTGATTACATTATTGAATTACTACCAGGTAATTAATCATCAGATGACAGCACGAAAACAGTGAGTTCCGATAGCATTCGTTGAGCTAGCGGTCTTGTGGTGTAGTGGTTATCACGTCTGCTTTACACGCAGAAGGTCGCCGGTTCGATCCCGGCCAAGACCTTTTTTGAGGCTCACATCTGAAACAGTGAACGCCCTTGGTGAGATTATGTAATTACTACCACATGACCGGCACGGAAGCAGTGAGTTCCAATTGCATTTGCTGAACCAGCGGTCTTGTGGTGTAGTGGTTATCACGTCTGCTTTACACGCAGAAGGTCGCCGGTTCGATCCCGGCCAAGACCTTTTTTGAGGCTCACATCTGAAACAGTGAACGCCCTTGGTGAGATTATGTAATTACTACCACATGACCGGCACGGAAGCAGTGAGTTCCAATTGCATTTGCTGAACCAGCGGTCTTGTGGTGTAGTGGTTATCACGTCTGCTTCACACGCAGAAGGTCGCCGGTTCGATCCCGGCCAAGACCTTTTTTGAGGCTCACATCTGAAACAGTGAACGCCCTTGGTGAGATTATGTAATTACTACCACATGACCGGCACGGAAGCAGTGAGTTCCAATTGCATTTGCTGAACCAGCGGTCTTGTGGTGTAGTGGTTATCACGTCTGCTTTACACGCAGAAGGTCGCCGGTTCGATCCCGGCCAAGACCTTTTTGAGTCCCATAAGTGAGCAGTGAAAAACCTTGATTACATTATTGAATTACTACCAGGTAATTAATCATCAGATGACAGCACGAAAACAGTGAGTTCCGATAGCATTCGTTGAGCTAGCGGTCTTGTGGTGTAGTGGTTATCACGTCTGCTTTACACGCAGAAGGTCGCCGGTTCGATCCCGGCCAAGACCTTTTTTGAGGCTCACATCTGAAACAGTGAACGCCCTTGGTGAGATTATGTAATTACTACCACATGACCGGCACGGAAGCAGTGAGTTCCAATTGCATTTGCTGAACCAGCGGTCTTGTGGTGTAGTGGTTATCACGCCTGCTTCACACGCAGAAGGTCGCCGGTTCGATCCCGGCCAAGACCTTTTTGAGTCCCATAAGTGAGCAGTGAAAAACCTTGATTACATTATTGAATTACTACCAGGTAATTAATCATCAGATGACAGCACGAAAACAGTGAGTTCCGATAGCATTCGTTGAGCTAGCGGTCTTGTGGTGTAGTGGTTATCACGTCTGCTTTACACGCAGAAGGTCGCCGGTTCGATCCCGGCCAAGACCTTTTTGAGTCCCATAAGTGAGCAGTGAAAAACCTTGATTACATTATTGAATTACTACCAGGTAACTAATCATCAGATGACAGCACGAAAACAGTGAGTTCCGATAGCATTCGTTGAGCTAGCGGTCTTGTGGTGTAGTGGTTATCACGTCTGCTTTACACGCAGAAGGTCGCCGGTTCGATCCCGGCCAAGACCTTTTTTGAGGCTCACATCTGAAACAGTGAACGCCCTTGGTGAGATTATGTAATTACTACCACATGACCGGCACGGAAGCAGTGAGTTCCGATAGCATTCGTTGAGCTAGCGGTCTTGTGGTGTAGTGGTTATCACGTCTGCTTTACACGCAGAAGGTCGCCGGTTCGATCCCGGCCAAGACCTTTTTGAGTCCCATAAGTGAGCAGTGAAAAACCTTGATTACATTATTGAATTACTACCAGGTAACTAATCATCAGATGACAGCACGAAAACAGTGAGTTCCGATAGCATTCGTTGAGCTAGCGGTCTTGTGGTGTTGTGGTTATCACGTCTGCTTTACACGCAGAAGGTCGCCGGTTCGATCCCGGCCAAGACCTTTTTGAGTCCCATAAGTGAGCAGTGAAAAACCTTGATTACATTATTGAATTACTACCAGGTAACTAATCATCAGATGACAGCACGAAAACAGTGAGTTCCGATAGCATTCGTTGAGCTAGCGGTCTTGTGGTGTAGTGGTTATCACGTCTGCTTTACACGCAGAAGGTCGCCGGTTCGATCCCGGCCAAGACCTTTTTTGAGGCTCACATCTGAAACAGTGAACGCCCTTGGTAAGATTATGTATTTACTACCACATGACCGGAACGGAAGCAGTGAGTTCCGATAGCATTCGTTGAGCTAGCGGTCTTGTGGTGTAGTGGTTATCACGTCTGCTTTACACGCAGAAGGTCGCCGGTTCAATCCCGGCCAAGACCTTTTTGAGTCCCATAAGTGAGCAGTGAAAAACCTTGATTACATTATTGAATTACTACCAGGTAATTAATCATCAGATGACAGCACGAAAACAGTGAGTTCCGATAGCATTCGTTGAGCTAGCGGTCTTGTGGTGTAGTGGTTATCACGACTGCTTCACACGCAGAAGGTCGCCGGTTCGATCCCGGCCAAGACCTTTTTGAGTCCCATAAGTGAGCAGTGAAAAACCTTGATTACATTATTGAATTACTACCAGGTAACTAATCATCAGATGACAGCACGAAAACAGTGAGTTCCGATAGCATTCGTTGAGCTAGCGGTCTTGTGGTGTTGTGGTTATCACGTCTGCTTTACACGCAGAAGGTCGCCGGTTCGATCCCGGCCAAGACCTTTTTGAGTCCCATAAGTGAGCAGTGAAAAACCTTGATTACATTATTGAATTACTACCAGGTAACTAATCATCAGATGACAGCACGAAAACAGTGAGTTCCGATAGCATTCGTTGAGCTAGCGGTCTTGTGGTGTAGTGGTTATCACGTCTGCTTTACACGCAGAAGGTCGCCGGTTCGATCCCGGCCAAGACCTTTTTTGAGGCTCACATCTGAAACAGTGAACGCCCTTGGTAAGATTATGTATTTACTACCACATGACCGGAACGGAAGCAGTGAGTTCCGATAGCATTCGTTGAGCTAGCGGTCTTGTGGTGTAGTGGTTATCACGTCTGCTTTACACGCAGAAGGTCGCCGGTTCAATCCCGGCCAAGACCTTTTTGAGTCCCATAAGTGAGCAGTGAAAAACCTTAATTACATTATTGAATTACTACCAGGTAATTAATCATCAGATGACAGCACGAAAACAGTGAGTTCCGATAGCATTCGTTGAGCTAGCGGTCTTGTGGTGTAGTGGTTATCACGACTGCTTCACACGCAGAAGGTCGCCGGTTCGATCCCGGCCAAGATCTTTTTGAGTCCCATAAGTGAGCAGTGAAAAACCTTGATTACATTATTGAATTACTACCAGGTAATTAATCATCAGATGACAGCACGAAAACAGTGAGTTCCGATAGCATTCGTTGAGCTAGCGGTCTTGTGGTGTAGTGGTTATCACGTCTGCTTTACACGCAGAAGGTCGCCGGTTCGATCCCGGCCAAGACCTTTTTTGAGGCTCACATCTGAAACAGTGAACGCCCTTGGTGAGATTATGTTATTACTACCACATGACCGGCACGGAAGCAGTGAGTTCCAATTGCATTTGCTGAACCAGCGGTCTTGTGGTGTAGTGGTTATCACGTCTGCTTCACACGCAGAAGGTCGCCGTTTCGATCCCGGCCAAGAGCTTTTTGAGTCCCATAAGTGAGCAGTGAAAAACCTTGATTACATTATTGAATTACTACCAGGTAATTAATCATCAGATGACAGCACGAAAACAGTGAGTTCCGATAGCATTCGTTGAGCTAGCGGTCTTGTGGTGTAGTGGTTATCACGACTGCTTCACACGCAGAAGGTCGCCGGTTCGATCCCGGCCAAGATCTTTTTGAGTCCCATAAGTGAGCAGTGAAAAACCTTGATTACATTATTGAATTACTACCAGGTAATTAATCATCAGATGACAGCACGAAAACAGTGAGTTCCGATAGCATTCGTTGAGCTAGCGGTCTTGTGGTGTAGTGGTTATCACGTCTGCTTTACACGCAGAAGGTCGCCGGTTCGATCCCGGCCAAGACCTTTTTGAGGCTCACATCTGAAACAGTGAACGCCCTTGGTGAGATTATGTTATTACTACCACATGAACGGCACGGAAGCAGTGAGTTCCAATTGCATTTGCTGAACCAGCGGTCTTGTGGTGTAGTGGTTATCACGTCTGCTTCACACGCAGAAGGTCGCCGGTTCGATCCCGGCCAAGACCTTTTTGAGTCCCATAAGTGAGCAGTGAAAAACCTTGATTACATTATTGAATTACTACCAGGTAATTAATCATCAGATGACAGCACGAAAACAGTGAGTTCCGATAGCATTCGTTGAGCTAGCGGTCTTGTCGTGTAGTGGTTATCACGTCTGCTTTACACGCAGAAGGTCGCCGGTTCGATCCCGGCCAAGACCTTTTTTGAGGCTCACATCTGAAACAGTGAACGCCCTTGGTGAGATTATGTATTTACTACCACATGACCGGAACGGAAGCAGTGAGTTCCAATTGCATTTGCTGAACCAGCGGTCTTGTGGTGTAGTGGTTATCACGTCTGCTTCACACGCAGAAGGTCGCCGGTTCGATCCCGGCCAAGACCTTTTTGAGCCCCATAAGTGAGCAGTGAAAAACCTTGATTACATTATTGAATTACTACCAGGTAATTAATCATCAGATGACAGCACGAAAACAGTGAGTTCCAATTGCATTTGCTGAACCAGCGGTCTTGTGGTGTAGTGGTTATCACGTCTGCTTTACACGCAGAAGGTCGCCGGTTCGATCCCGGCCAAGACCTTTTTGAGTCCCATAAGTGAGCAGTGAAAAACCTTGATTACATTATTGAATTACTACCAGGTAACTAATCATCAGATGACAGCACGAAAACAGTGAGTTCCGATAGCATTCGTTGAGCTAGCGGTCTTGTGGTGTTGTGGTTATCACGTCTGCTTTACACGCAGAAGGTCGCCGGTTCGATCCCGGCCAAGACCTTTTTGAGTCCCATAAGTGAGCAGTGAAAAACCTTGATTACATTATTGAATTACTACCAGGTAACTAATCATCAGATGACAGCACGAAAACAGTGAGTTCCGATAGCATTCGTTGAGCTAGCGGTCTTGTGGTGTAGTGGTTATCACGTCTGCTTTACACGCAGAAGGTCGCCGGTTCGATCCCGGCCAAGACCTTTTTTGAGGCTCACATCTGAAACAGTGAACGCCCTTGGTAAGATTATGTATTTACTACCACATGACCGGAACGGAAGCAGTGAGTTCCGATAGCATTCGTTGAGCTAGCGGTCTTGTGGTGTAGTGGTTATCACGTCTGCTTTACACGCAGAAGGTCGCCGGTTCAATCCCGGCCAAGACCTTTTTGAGTCCCATAAGTGAGCAGTGAAAAACCTTGATTACATTATTGAATTACTACCAGGTAATTAATCATCAGATGACAGCACGAAAACAGTGAGTTCCGATAGCATTCGTTGAGCTAGCGGTCTTGTGGTGTTGTGGTTATCACGTCTGCTTTACACGCAGAAGGTCGCCGGTTCGATCCCGGCCAAGACCTTTTTGAGTCCCATAAGTGAGCAGTGAAAAACCTTGATTACATTATTGAATTACTACCAGGTAACTAATCATCAGATGACAGCACGAAAACAGTGAGTTCCGATAGCATTCGTTGAGCTAGCGGTCTTGTGGTGTAGTGGTTATCACGTCTGCTTTACACGCAGAAGGTCGCCGGTTCGATCCCGGCCAAGACCTTTTTTGAGGCTCACATTTGAAACAGTGAACGCCCTTGGTAAGATTATGTATTTACTACCACATGACCGGAACGGAAGCAGTGAGTTCCGATAGCATTCGTTGAGCTAGCGGTCTTGTGGTGTAGTGGTTATCACGTCTGCTTTACACGCAGAAGGTCGCCGGTTCAATCCCGGCCAAGACCTTTTTGAGTCCCATAAGTGAGCAGTGAAAAACCTTGATTACATTATTGAATTACTACCAGGTAATTAATCATCAGATGACAGCACGAAAACAGTGAGTTCCGATAGCATTCGTTGAGCTAGCGGTCTTGTGGTGTAGTGGTTATCACGACTGCTTCACACGCAGAAGGTCGCCGGTTCGATCCCGGCCAAGATCTTTTTGAGTCCCATAAGTGAGCAGTGAAAAACCTTGATTACATTATTGAATTACTACCAGGTAATTAATCATCAGATGACAGCACGAAAACAGTGAGTTCCGATAGCATTCGTTGAGCTAGCGGTCTTGTGGTGTAGTGGTTATCACGTCTGCTTTACACGCAGAAGGTCGCCGGTTCGATCCCGGCCAAGACCTTTTTTGAGGCTCACATCTGAAACAGTGAACGCCCTTGGTGAGATTATGTTATTACTACCACATGACCGGCACGGAAGCAGTGAGTTCCAATTGCATTTGCTGAACCAGCGGTCTTGTGGTGTAGTGGTTATCACGTCTGCTTCACACGCAGAAGGTCGCCGGTTCGATCCCGGCCAAGAGCTTTTTGAGTCCCATAAGTGAGCAGTGAAAAACCTTGATTACATTATTGAATTACTACCAGGTAATTAATCATCAGATGACAGCACGAAAACAGTGAGTTCCGATAGCATTCGTTGAGCTAGCGGTCTTGTGGTGTAGTGGTTATCACGACTGCTTCACACGTAGAAGGTCGCCGGTTCGATCCCGGCCAAGATCTTTTTGAGTCCCATAAGTGAGCAGTGAAAAACCTTGATTACATTATTGAATTACTACCAGGTAATTAATCATCAGATGACAGCACGAAAACAGTGAGTTCCGATAGCATTCGTTGAGCTAGCGGTCTTGTGGTGTAGTGGTTATCACGTCTGCTTTACACGCAGAAGGTCGCCGGTTCGATCCCGGCCAAGACCTTTTTGAGGCTCACATCTGAAACAGTGAACGCCCTTGGTGAGATTATGTTATTACTACCACATGACCGGCACGGAAGCAGTGAGTTCCAATTGCATTTGCTGAACCAGCGGTCTTGTGGTGTAGTGGTTATCACGTCTGCTTCACACGCAGAAGGTCGCCGGTTCGATCCCGGCCAAGAGCTTTTTGAGTCCCATAAGTGAGCAGTGAAAAACCTTGATTACATTATTGAATTACTACCAGGTAATTAATCATCAGATGACAGCACGAAAACAGTGAGTTCCGATAGCATTCGTTGAGCTAGCGGTCTTGTGGTGTAGTGGTTATCACGACTGCTTCACACGCAGAAGGTCGCCGGTTCGATCCCGGCCAAGATCTTTTTGAGTCCCATAAGTGAGCAGTGAAAAACCTTGATTACATTATTGAATTACTACCAGGTAATTAATCATCAGATGACAGCACGAAAACAGTGAGTTCCGATAGCATTCGTTGAGCTAGCGGTCTTGTGGTGTAGTGGTTATCACGTCTGCTTTACACGCAGAAGGTCGCCGGTTCGATCCCGGCCAAGACCTTTTTTGAGGCTCACATCTGAAACAGTGAACGCCCTTGGTGAGATTATGTTATTACTACCACATGACCGGCACGGAAGCAGTGAGTTCCAATTGCATTTGCTGAACCAGCGGTCTTGTGGTGTAGTGGTTATCACGTCTGCTTCACACGCAGAAGGTCGCCGGTTCGATCCCGGCCAAGAGCTTTTTGAGTCCCATAAGTGAGCAGTGAAAAACCTTGATTACATTATTGAATTACTACCAGGTAATTAATCATCAGATGACAGCACGAAAACAGTGAGTTCCGATAGCATTCGTTGAGCTAGCGGTCTTGTGGTGTAGTGGTTATCACGACTGCTTCACACGTAGAAGGTCGCCGGTTCGATCCCGGCCAAGATCTTTTTGAGTCCCATAAGTGAGCAGTGAAAAACCTTGATTACATTATTGAATTACTACCAGGTAATTAATCATCAGATGACAGCACGAAAACAGTGAGTTCCGATAGCATTCGTTGAGCTAGCGGTCTTGTGGTGTAGTGGTTATCACGTCTGCTTTACACGCAGAAGGTCGCCGGTTCGATCCCGGCCAAGACCTTTTTGAGGCTCACATCTGAAACAGTGAACGCCCTTGGTGAGATTATGTTATTACTACCACATGACCGGCACGGAAGCAGTGAGTTCCAATTGCATTTGCTGAACCAGCGGTCTTGTGGTGTAGTGGTTATCACGTCTGCTTCACACGCAGAAGGTCGCCGGTTCGATCCCGGCCAAGACCTTTTTGAGTCCCATCAGTGAGCAGTGAAAAACCTTGATTACATTATTGAATTACTACCAGGTAATTAATCATCAGATGACAGCACGAAAACAGTGAGTTCCGATAGCATTCGTTGAGCTAGCGGTCTTGTGGTGTAGTGGTTATCACGACTGCTTCACACGCAGAAGGTCGCCGGTTCGATCCCGGCCAAGATCTTTTTGAGTCCCATAAGTGAGCAGTGAAAAACCTTGATTACATTATTGAATTACTACCAGGTAATTAATCATCAGATGACAGCACGAAAACAGTGAGTTCCGATAGCATTCGTTGAGCTAGCGGTCTTGTGGTGTAGTGGTTATCACGTCTGCTTTACACGCAGAAGGTCGCCGGTTCGATCCCGGCCAAGACCTTTTTTGAGGCTCACATCTGAAACAGTGAACGCCCTTGGTGAGATTATGTTATTACTACCACATGACCGGCACGGAAGCAGTGAGTTCCAATTGCATTTGCTGAACCAGCGGTCTTGTGGTGTAGTGGTTATCACGTCTGCTTCACACGCAGAAGGTCGCCGGTTCGATCCCGGCCAAGAGCTTTTTGAGTCCCATAAGTGAGCAGTGAAAAACCTTGATTACATTATTGAATTACTACCAGGTAATTAATCATCAGATGACAGCACGAAAACAGTGAGTTCCGATAGCATTCGTTGAGCTAGCGGTCTTGTGGTGTAGTGGTTATCACGACTGCTTCACACGTAGAAGGTCGCCGGTTCGATCCCGGCCAAGATCTTTTTGAGTCCCATAAGTGAGCAGTGAAAAACCTTGATTACATTATTGAATTACTACCAGGTAATTAATCATCAGATGACAGCACGAAAACAGTGAGTTCCGATAGCATTCGTTGAGCTAGCGGTCTTGTGGTGTAGTGGTTATCACGTCTGCTTTACACGCAGAAGGTCGCCGGTTCGATCCCGGCCAAGACCTTTTTGAGGCTCACATCTGAAACAGTGAACGCCCTTGGTGAGATTATGTTATTACTACCACATGACCGGCACGGAAGCAGTGAGTTCCAATTGCATTTGCTGAACCAGCGGTCTTGTGGTGTAGTGGTTATCACGTCTGCTTCACACGCAGAAGGTCGCCGGTTCGATCCCGGCCAAGACCTTTTTGAGTCCCATCAGTGAGCAGTGAAAAACCTTGATTACATTATTGAATTACTACCAGGTAATTAATCATCAGATGACAGCACGAAAACAGTGAGTTCCGATAGCATTCGTTGAGCTAGCGGTCTTGTGGTGTAGTGGTTATCACGACTGCTTCACACGCAGAAGGTCGCCGGTTCGATCCCGGCCAAGATCTTTTTGAGTCCCATAAGTGAGCAGTGAAAAACCTTGATTACATTATTGAATTACTACCAGGTAATTAATCATCAGATGACAGCACGAAAACAGTGAGTTCCGATAGCATTCGTTGAGCTAGCGGTCTTGTGGTGTAGTGGTTATCACGTCTGCTTTACACGCAGAAGGTCGCCGGTTCGATCCCGGCCAAGACCTTTTTTGAGGCTCACATCTGAAACAGTGAACGCCCTTGGTGAGATTATGTTATTACTACCACATGACCGGCACGGAAGCAGTGAGTTCCAATTGCATTTGCTGAACCAGCGGTCTTGTGGTGTAGTGGTTATCACGTCTGCTTCACACGCAGAAGGTCGCCGGTTCGATCCCGGCCAAGAGCTTTTTGAGTCCCATAAGTGAGCAGTGAAAAACCTTGATTACATTATTGAATTACTACCAGGTAATTAATCATCAGATGACAGCACGAAAACAGTGAGTTCCGATAGCATTCGTTGAGCTAGCGGTCTTGTGGTGTAGTGGTTATCACGACTGCTTCACACGCAGAAGGTCGCCGGTTCGATCCCGGCCAAGATCTTTTTGAGTCCCATAAGTGAGCAGTGAAAAACCTTGATTACATTATTGAATTACTACCAGGTAATTAATCATCAGATGACAGCACGAAAACAGTGAGTTCCGATAGCATTCGTTGAGCTAGCGGTCTTGTGGTGTAGTGGTTATCACGTCTGCTTTACACGCAGAAGGTCGCCGGTTCGATCCCGGCCAAGACCTTTTTGAGGCTCACATCTGAAACAGTGAACGCCCTTGGTGAGATTATGTTATTACTACCACATGACCGGCACGGAAGCAGTGAGTTCCAATTGCATTTGCTGAACCAGCGGTCTTGTGGTGTAGTGGTTATCACGTCTGCTTCACACGCAGAAGGTCGCCGGTTCGATCCCGGCCAAGACCTTTTTGAGTCCCATAAGTGAGCAGTGAAAAACCTTGATTACATTATTGAATTACTACCAGGTAATTAATCATCAGATGACAGCACGAAAACAGTGAGTTCCGATAGCATTCGTTGAGCTAGCGGTCTTGTCGTGTAGTGGTTATCACGTCTGCTTTACACGCAGAAGGTCGCCGGTTCGATCCCGGCCAAGACCTTTTTTGAGGCTCACATCTGAAACAGTGAACGCCCTTGGTGAGATTATGTATTTACTACCACATGACCGGAACGGAAGCAGTGAGTTCCAATTGCATTTGCTGAACCAGCGGTCTTGTGGTGTAGTGGTTATCACGTCTGCTTCACACGCAGAAGGTCGCCGGTTCGATCCCGGCCAAGACCTTTTTGAGCCCCATAAGTGAGCAGTGAAAAACCTTGATTACATTATTGAATTACTACCAGGTAATTAATCATCAGATGACAGCACGAAAACAGTGAGTTCCAATTGCATTTGCTGAACCAGCGGTCTTGTGGTGTAGTGGTTATCACGTCTGCTTCACACGCAGAAGGTCGCCGGTTCGATCCCGGCCAAGACCTTTTTGAGTCCCATAAGTGAGCAGTGAAAAACCTTGATTACATTATTGAATTACTACCAGGTAATTAATCATCAGATGACAGCGCGAAAACAGTGAGTTCCGATAGCATTCGTTGAGCTAGCGGTCTTGTGGTGTAGTGGTTATCACGTCTGCTTTACACGCAGAAGGTCGCCGGTTCGATCCCGGCCAAGACCTTTTTGAGTCCCATAAGTGAGCAGTGAAAAACCTTGATTACATTATTGAATTACTACCAGGTAACTAATCATCAGATGACAGCACGAAAACAGTGAGTTCCGATAGCATTCGTTGAGCTAGCGGTCTTGTGGTGTTGTGGTTATCACGTCTGCTTTACACGCAGAAGGTCGCCGGTTCGATCCCGGCCAAGACCTTTTTGAGTCCCATAAGTGAGCAGTGAAAAACCTTGATTACATTATTGAATTACTACCAGGTAACTAATCATCAGATGACAGCACGAAAACAGTGAGTTCCGATAGCATTCGTTGAGCTAGCGGTCTTGTGGTGTAGTGGTTATCACGTCTGCTTTACACGCAGAAGGTCGCCGGTTCGATCCCGGCCAAGACCTTTTTTGAGGCTCACATCTGAAACAGTGAACGCCCTTGGTAAGATTATGTATTTACTACCACATGACCGGAACGGAAGCAGTGAGTTCCGATAGCATTCGTTGAGCTAGCGGTCTTGTGGTGTAGTGGTTATCACGTCTGCTTTACACGCAGAAGGTCGCCGGTTCAATCCC
The DNA here is from genome assembly GCA_958299035.1 of Cylicocyclus nassatus. Taxonomy (NCBI): domain Eukaryota; kingdom Metazoa; phylum Nematoda; class Chromadorea; order Rhabditida; family Strongylidae; genus Cylicocyclus; species Cylicocyclus nassatus. Next base: position 38,803,679 of record CATQJL010000112.1, read on the forward strand.
GGCCAAGACCTTTTTGAGTCCCATAAGTGAGCAGTGAAAAACCTTGATTACATTATTGAATTACTACCAGGTAATTAATCATCAGATGACAGCACGAAAACAGTGAGTTCCGATAGCATTCGTTGAGCTAGCGGTCTTGTGGTGTTGTGGTTATCACGTCTGCTTTACACGCAGAAGGTCGCCGGTTCGATCCCGGCCAAGACCTTTTTGAGTCCCATAAGTGAGCAGTGAAAAACCTTGATTACATTATTGAATTACTACCAGGTAACTAATCATCAGATGACAGCACGAAAACAGTGAGTTCCGATAGCATTCGTTGAGCTAGCGGTCTTGTGGTGTAGTGGTTATCACGTCTGCTTTACACGCAGAAGGTCGCCGGTTCGATCCCGGCCAAGACCTTTTTTGAGGCTCACATCTGAAACAGTGAACGCCCTTGGTAAGATTATGTATTTACTACCACATGACCGGAACGGAAGCAGTGAGTTCCGATAGCATTCGTTGAGCTAGCGGTCTTGTGGTGTAGTGGTTATCACGTCTGCTTTACACGCAGAAGGTCGCCGGTTCAATCCCGGCCAAGACCTTTTTGAGTCCCATAAGTGAGCAGTGAAAAACCTTGATTACATTATTGAATTACTACCAGGTAATTAATCATCAGATGACAGCACGAAAACAGTGAGTTCCGATAGCATTCGTTGAGCTAGCGGTCTTGTGGTGTAGTGGTTATCACGACTGCTTCACACGCAGAAGGTCGCCGGTTCGATCCCGGCCAAGATCTTTTTGAGTCCCATAAGTGAGCAGTGAAAAACCTTGATTACATTATTGAATTACTACCAGGTAATTAATCATCAGATGACAGCACGAAAACAGTGAGTTCCGATAGCATTCGTTGAGCTAGCGGTCTTGTGGTGTAGTGGTTATCACGTCTGCTTTACACGCAGAAGGTCGCCGGTTCGATCCCGGCCAAGACCTTTTTTGAGGCTCACATCTGAAACAGTGAACGCCCTTGGTGAGATTATGTTATTACTACCACATGACCGGCACGGAAGCAGTGAGTTCCAATTGCATTTGCTGAACCAGCGGTCTTGTGGTGTAGTGGTTATCACGTCTGCTTCACACGCAGAAGGTCGCCGGTTCGATCCCGGCCAAGAGCTTTTTGAGTCCCATAAGTGAGCAGTGAAAAACCTTGATTACATTATTGAATTACTACCAGGTAATTAATCATCAGATGACAGCACGAAAACAGTGAGTTCCGATAGCATTCGTTGAGCTAGCGGTCTTGTGGTGTAGTGGTTATCACGACTGCTTCACACGTAGAAGGTCGCCGGTTCGATCCCGGCCAAGATCTTTTTGAGTCCCATAAGTGAGCAGTGAAAAACCTTGATTACATTATTGAATTACTACCAGGTAATTAATCATCAGATGACAGCACGAAAACAGTGAGTTCCGATAGCATTCGTTGAGCTAGCGGTCTTGTGGTGTAGTGGTTATCACGTCTGCTTTACACGCAGAAGGTCGCCGGTTCGATCCCGGCCAAGACCTTTTTGAGGCTCACATCTGAAACAGTGAACGCCCTTGGTGAGATTATGTTATTACTACCACATGACCGGCACGGAAGCAGTGAGTTCCAATTGCATTTGCTGAACCAGCGGTCTTGTGGTGTAGTGGTTATCACGTCTGCTTCACACGCAGAAGGTCGCCGGTTCGATCCCGGCCAAGACCTTTTTGAGTCCCATCAGTGAGCAGTGAAAAACCTTGATTACATTATTGAATTACTACCAGGTAATTAATCATCAGATGACAGCACGAAAACAGTGAGTTCCGATAGCATTCGTTGAGCTAGCGGTCTTGTCGTGTAGTGGTTATCACGTCTGCTTTACACGCAGAAGGTCGCCGGTTCGATCCCGGCCAAGACCTTTTTTGAGGCTCACATCTGAAACAGTGAACGCCCTTGGTGAGATTATGTTATTACTACCAGATGACCGGCACGGAAGCAGTGAGTTCCAATTGCATTTGCTGAACCAGCGGTCTTGTGGTGTAGTGGTTATCACGTCTGCTTCACACGCAGAAGGTCGCCGGTTCGATCCCGGCCAAGAGCTTTTTGAGTCCCATAAGTGAGCAGTGAAAAACCTTGATTACATTATTGAATTACTACCAGGTAATTAATCATCAGATGACAGCACGAAAACAGTGAGTTCCGATAGCATTCGTTGAGCTAGCGGTCTTGTGGTGTAGTGGTTATCACGACTGCTTCACACGTAGAAGGTCGCCGGTTCGATCCCGGCCAAGATCTTTTTGAGTCCCATAAGTGAGCAGTGAAAAACCTTGATTACATTATTGAATTACTACCAGGTAATTAATCATCAGATGACAGCACGAAAACAGTGAGTTCCGATAGCATTCGTTGAGCTAGCGGTCTTGTGGTGTAGTGGTTATCACGTCTGCTTTACACGCAGAAGGTCGCCGGTTCGATCCCGGCCAAGACCTTTTTGAGGCTCACATCTGAAACAGTGAACGCCCTTGGTGAGATTATGTTATTACTACCACATGACCGGCACGGAAGCAGTGAGTTCCAATTGCATTTGCTGAACCAGCGGTCTTGTGGTGTAGTGGTTATCACGTCTGCTTCACACGCAGAAGGTCGCCGGTTCGATCCCGGCCAAGACCTTTTTGAGTCCCATCAGTGAGCAGTGAAAAACCTTGATTACATTATTGAATTACTACCAGGTAATTAATCATCAGATGACAGCACGAAAACAGTGAGTTCCGATAGCATTCGTTGAGCTAGCGGTCTTGTCGTGTAGTGGTTATCACGTCTGCTTTACACGCAGAAGGTCGCCGGTTCGATCCCGGCCAAGACCTTTTTTGAGGCTCACATCTGAAACAGTGAACGCCCTTGGTGAGATTATGTTATTACTACCAGATGACCGGCACGGAAGCAGTGAGTTCCAATTGCATTTGCTGAACCAGCGGTCTTGTGATGTAGTGGCTATCACGTCTGCTTCACACGCAGAAGGTCGCCGGTTCGATCCCGGCCAAGAGCTTTTTGAGTCCCATAAGTGAGCAGTGAAAAACCTTGATTACATTATTGAATTACTACCAGGTAATTAATCATCAGATGACAGCACGAAAACAGTGAGTTCCGATAGCATTCGTTGAGCTAGCGGTCTTGTGGTGTAGTGGTTATCACGACTGCTTCACACGTAGAAGGTCGCCGGTTCGATCCCGGCCAAGATCTTTTTGAGTCCCATAAGTGAGCAGTGAAAAACCTTGATTACATTATTGAATTACTACCAGGTAATTAATCATCAGATGACAGCACGAAAACAGTGAGTTCCGATAGCATTCGTTGAGCTAGCGGTCTTGTGGTGTAGTGGTTATCACGTCTGCTTTACACGCAGAAGGTCGCCGGTTCGATCCCGGCCAAGACCTTTTTGAGGCTCACATCTGAAACAGTGAACGCCCTTGGTGAGATTATGTTATTACTACCACATGACCGGCACGGAAGCAGTGAGTTCCAATTGCATTTGCTGAACCAGCGGTCTTGTGGTGTAGTGGTTATCACGTCTGCTTCACACGCAGAAGGTCGCCGGTTCGATCCCGGCCAAGACCTTTTTGAGTCCCATCAGTGAGCAGTGAAAAACCTTGATTACATTATTGAATTACTACCAGGTAATTAATCATCAGATGACAGCACGAAAACAGTGAGTTCCGATAGCATTCGTTGAGCTAGCGGTCTTGTCGTGTAGTGGTTATCACGTCTGCTTTACACGCAGAAGGTCGCCGGTTCGATCCCGGCCAAGACCTTTTTTGAGGCTCACATCTGAAACAGTGAACGCCCTTGGTGAGATTATGTAATTACTACCAGATGACCGGCACGGAAGCAGTGAGTTCCAATTGCATTTGCTGAACCAGCGGTCTTGTGATGTAGTGGTTATCACGTCTGCTTCACACGCAGAAGGTCGCCGGTTCGATCACGGCCAAGAGCTTTTTGAGTCCCATAAGTGAGCAGTGAAAAACCTTGATTACATTATTGAATTACTACCAGGTAACTAATCATCAGATGACAGCACGAAAACAGTGAGTTCCGATAGCATTCGTTGAGCTAGCGGTCTTGTGGTGTTGTGGTTATCACGTCTGCTTTACACGCAGAAGGTCGCCGGTTCGATCCCGGCCAAGACCTTTTTGAGTCCCATAAGTGAGCAGTGAAAAACCTTGATTACATTATTGAATTACTACCAGGTAACTAATCATCAGATGACAGCACGAAAACAGTGAGTTCCGATAGCATTCGTTGAGCTAGCGGTCTTGTGGTGTAGTGGTTATCACGTCTGCTTTACACGCAGAAGGTCGCCGGTTCGATCCCGGCCAAGACCTTTTTTGAGGCTCACATCTGAAACAGTGAACGCCCTTGGTAAGATTATGTATTTACTACCACATGACCGGAACGGAAGCAGTGAGTTCCGATAGCATTCGTTGAGCTAGCGGTCTTGTGGTGTAGTGGTTATCACGTCTGCTTTACACGCAGAAGGTCGCCGGTTCAATCCCGGCCAAGACCTTTTTGAGTCCCATAAGTGAGCAGTGAAAAACCTTGATTACATTATTGAATTACTACCAGGTAATTAATCATCAGATGACAGCACGAAAACAGTGAGTTCCGATAGCATTCGTTGAGCTAGCGGTCTTGTGGTGTAGTGGTTATCACGACTGCTTCACACGCAGAAGGTCGCCGGTTCGATCCCGGCCAAGATCTTTTTGAGTCCCATAAGTGAGCAGTGAAAAACCTTGATTACATTATTGAATTACTACCAGGTAATTAATCATCAGATGACAGCACGAAAACAGTGAGTTCCGATAGCATTCGTTGAGCTAGCGGTCTTGTGGTGTAGTGGTTATCACGTCTGCTTTACACGCAGAAGGTCGCCGGTTCGATCCCGGCCAAGACCTTTTTTGAGGCTCACATCTGAAACAGTGAACGCCCTTGGTGAGATTATGTTATTACTACCACATGACCGGCACGGAAGCAGTGAGTTCCAATTGCATTTGCTGAACCAGCGGTCTTGTGGTGTAGTGGTTATCACGTCTGCTTCACACGCAGAAGGTCGCCGGTTCGATCCCGGCCAAGAGCTTTTTGAGTCCCATAAGTGAGCAGTGAAAAACCTTGATTACATTATTGAATTACTACCAGGTAATTAATCATCAGATGACAGCACGAAAACAGTGAGTTCCGATAGCATTCGTTGAGCTAGCGGTCTTGTGGTGTAGTGGTTATCACGACTGCTTCACACGCAGAAGGTCGCCGGTTCGATCCCGGCCAAGATCTTTTTGAGTCCCATAAGTGAGCAGTGAAAAACCTTGATTACATTATTGAATTACTACCAGGTAATTAATCATCAGATGACAGCACGAAAACAGTGAGTTCCGATAGCATTCGTTGAGCTAGCGGTCTTGTGGTGTAGTGGTTATCACGTCTGCTTTACACGCAGAAGGTCGCCGGTTCGATCCCGGCCAAGACCTTTTTGAGGCTCACATCTGAAACAGTGAACGCCCTTGGTGAGATTATGTTATTACTACCACATGACCGGCACGGAAGCAGTGAGTTCCAATTGCATTTGCTGAACCAGCGGTCTTGTGGTGTAGTGGTTATCACGTCTGCTTCACACGCAGAAGGTCGCCGGTTCGATCCCGGCCAAGACCTTTTTGAGTCCCATAAGTGAGCAGTGAAAAACCTTGATTACATTATTGAATTACTACCAGGTAATTAATCATCAGATGACAGCACGAAAACAGTGAGTTCCGATAGCATTCGTTGAGCTAGCGGTCTTGTCGTGTAGTGGTTATCACGTCTGCTTTACACGCAGAAGGTCGCCGGTTCGATCCCGGCCAAGACCTTTTTTGAGGCTCACATCTGAAACAGTGAACGCCCTAGGTGAGATTATGTAATTACTACCAGATGACCGGCACGGAAGCAGTGAGTTCCAATTGCATTTGCTGAACCAGCGGTCTTGTGATGTAGTGGTTATCACGTCTGCTTCACACGCAGAAGGTCGCCGGTTCGATCCCGGCCAAGAGCTTTTTGAGTCCCATAAGTGAGCAGTGAAAAACCTTGATTACATTATTGAATTACTACCAGGTAACTAATCATCAGATGACAGCACGAAAACAGTGAGTTCCGATAGCATTCGTTGAGCTAGCGGTCTTGTGGTGTAGTGGTTATCACGTCTGCTTTACACGCAGAAGGTCGCCGGTTCGATCCCGGCCAAGACCTTTTTTGAGGCTCACATCTGAAACAGTGAACGCCCTTGGTAAGATTATGTATTTACTACCACATGACCGGAACGGAAGCAGTGAGTTCCGATAGCATTCGTTGAGCTAGCGGTCTTGTGGTGTAGTGGTTATCACGTCTGCTTTACACGCAGAAGGTCGCCGGTTCAATCCCGGCCAAGACCTTTTTGAGTCCCATAAGTGAGCAGTGAAAAACCTTGATTACATTATTGAATTACTACCAGGTAACTAATCATCAGATGACAGCACGAAAACAGTGAGTTCCGATAGCATTCGTTGAGCTAGCGGTCTTGTGGTGTAGTGGTTATCACGTCTGCTTTACACGCAGAAGTTCGCCGGTTCGATCCCGGCCAAGACCTTTTTTGAGGCTCACATCTGAAACAGTGAACGCCCTTGGTGAGATTATGTATTTACTACCACATGACCGGAACGGAAGCAGTGAGTTCCAATTGCATTTGCTGAACCAGCGGTCTTGTGGTGTAGTGGTTATCACGTCTGCTTCACACGCAGAAGGTCGCCGGTTCGATCCCGGCCAAGACCTTTTTGAGCCCCATAAGTGAGCAGTGAAAAACCTTGATTACATTATTGAATTACTACCAGGTAATTAATCATCAGATGACAGCACGAAAACAGTGAGTTCCAATTGCATTTGCTGAACCAGCGGTCTTGTGGTGTAGTGGTTATCACGTCTGCTTCACACGCAGAAGGTCGCCGGTTCGATCCCGGCCAAGACCTTTTTGAGTCCCATAAGTGAGCAGTGAAAAACCTTGATTACATTATTGAATTACTACCAGGTAATTAATCATCAGATGACAGCGCGAAAACAGTGAGTTCCGATAGCATTCGTTGAGCTAGCGGTCTTGTGGTGTAGTGGTTATCACGTCTGCTTTACACGCAGAAGGTCGCCGGTTCGATCCCGGCCAAGACCTTTTTTGAGGCTCACATCTGAAACAGTGAACGCCCTTGGTGAGATTATGTATTTACTACCACATGACCGGCACGGAAGCAGTGAGTTCCAATTGCATTTGCTGAACCAGCGGTCTTGTGGTGTAGTGGTTATCACGTCTGCTTCACACGCAGAAGGTCGCCGGTTCGATCCCGGCCAAGACCTTTTTGAGTCCCATAAGTGAGCAGTGAAAAACCTTTATTACATTATTGAATTACTACCAGGTAATTAATCTTCAGATGACAGCACGAAAACAGTGAGTTCCGATAGCATTCGTTGAGCTAGCGGTCTTGTGGTGTAGTGGTTATCACGTCTGCTTTACACGCAGAAGGTCGCCGGTTCGATCCCGGCCAAGACCTTTTTGAGTCCCATAAGTGAGCAGTGAAAAACCTTGATTACATTATTGAATTACTACCAGGTAACTAATCATCAGATGACAGCACGAAAACAGTGAGTTCCGATAGCATTCGTTGAGCTAGCGGTCTTGTGGTGTAGTGGTTATCACGTCTGCTTTACACGCAGAAGGTCGCCGGTTCGATCCCGGCCAAGACCTTTTTTGAGGCTCACATCTGAAACAGTGAACGCCCTTGGTAAGATTATGTATTTACTACCACATGACCGGAACGGAAGCAGTGAGTTCCGATAGCATTCGTTGAGCTAGCGGTCTTGTGGTGTAGTGGTTATCACGTCTGCTTTACACGCAGAAGGTCGCCGGTTCAATCCCGGCCAAGACCTTTTTGAGTCCCATAAGTGAGCAGTGAAAAACCTTGATTACATTATTGAATTTCTACCAGGTAACTAATCATCAGATGACAGCACGAAAACAGTGAGTTCCGATAGCATTCGTTGAGCTAGCGGTCTTGTGGTGTAGTGGTTATCACGTCTGCTTTACACGCAGAAGTTCGCCGGTCCGATCCCGGCCAAGACCTTTTTTGAGGCTCACATCTGAAACAGTGAACGCCCTTGGTGAGATTATGTATTTACTACCACATGACCGGAACGGAAGCAGTGAGTTCCAATTGCATTTGCTGAACCAGCGGTCTTGTGGTGTAGTGGTTATCACGTCTGCTTCACACGCAGAAGGTCGCCGGTTCGATCCCGGCCAAGACCTTTTTGAGTCCCATAAGTGAGCAGTGAAAAACCTTTATTACATTATTGAATTACTACCAGGTAATTAATCTTCAGATGACAGCACGAAAACAGTGAGTTCCGATAGCATTCGTTGAGCTAGCGGTCTTGTGGTGTAGTGGTTATCACGTCTGCTTCACACGCAGAAGGTCGCCGGTTCGATCCCGGCCAAGACCTTTTTGAGTCCCATAAGTGAGCAGTGAAAAACCTTTATTACATTATTGAATTACTACCAGGTAATTAATCTTCAGATGACAGCACGAAAACAGTGAGTTCCGATAGCATTCGTTGAGCTAGCGGTCTTGCGGTGTAGTGGTTATCACGTCTGCTTTACACGCAGAAGTTCGCCGGTTCGATCCCGGCCAAGACCTTTTTTGAGGCTCACATCTGAAACAGTGAACGCCCTTGGTGAGATTATGTAATTACTACCACATGACCGGCACGGAAGCAGTGAGTTCCAATTGCATTTGCTGAACCAGCGGTCTTGTGGTGTAGTGGTTATCACGTCTGCTTCACACGCAGAAGGTCGCCGGTTCGATCCCGGCCAAGACCTTTTTGAGTCCCATAAGTGAGCAGTGAAAAACCTTTATTACATTATTGAATTACTACCAGGTAATTAATCTTCAGATGACAGCACGAAAACAGTGAGTTCCGATAGCATTCGTTGAGCTAGCGGTCTTGTGGTGTAGTGGTTATCACGTCTGCTTTACACGCAGAAGGTCGCCGGTTCGATCCCGGCCAAGACCTTTTTTGAGGCTCACATCTGAAACAGTGAACGCCCTTGGTGAGATTATGTAATTACTACCACATGACCGGCACGGAAGCAGTGAGTTCCAATTGCATTTGCTGAACCAGCGGTCTTGTGGTGTAGTGGTTATCACGTCTGCTTCACACGCAGAAGGTCGCCGGTTCGATCCCGGCCAAGACCTTTTTAAGTCCCATAAGTGAGCAGTGAAAAACCTTTATTACATTATTGAATTACTACCAGGTAATTAATCTTCAGATGACAGCACGAAAACAGTGAGTTCCGATAGCATTCGTTGAGCTAGCGGTCTTGTGGTGTAGTGGTTATCACGTCTGCTTTACACGCAGAAGGTCGCCGGTTCGATCCCGGCCAAGACCTTTTTGAGTCCCATAAGTGAGCAGTGAAAAACCTTGATTACATTATTGAATTACTACCAGGTAATTAATCATCAGATGACAGCACGAAAACAGTGAGTTCCGATAGCATTCGTTGAGCTAGCGGTCTTGTGGTGTAGTGGTTATCACGTCTGCTTTACACGCAGAAGGTCGCCGGTTCGATCCCGGCCAAGACCTTTTTTGAGGCTCACATCTGAAACAGTGAACGCCCTTGGTGAGATTATGTAATTACTACCACATGACCGGCACGGAAGCAGTGAGTTCCAATTGCATTTGCTGAACCAGCGGTCTTGTGGTGTAGTGGTTATCACGTCTGCTTCACACGCAGAAGGTCGCCGGTTCGATCCCGGCCAAGACCTTTTTAAGTCCCATAAGTGAGCAGTGAAAAACCTTTATTACATTAATGAATTACTACCAGGTAATTAATCTTCAGATGACAGCACGAAAACAGTGAGTTCCGATAGCATTCGTTGAGCTAGCGGTCTTGTGGTGTAGTGGTTATCACGTCTGCTTTACACGCAGAAGTTCGCCGGTTCGATCCCGGCCAAGACCTCTTTTGAGGCTCACATCTGAAACAGTGAACGCCCTTGGTGAGATTATGTATTTACTACCACATGACCGGCACGGAAGCAGTGAGTTCCAATTGCATTTGCTGAACCAGCGGTCTTGTGGTGTAGTGGTTATCACGTCTGCTTCACACGCAGAAGGTCGCCGGTTCGATCCCGGCCAAGACCTTTTTGAGTCCCATAAGTGAGCAGTGAAAAACCTTGATTACATTACTGAATTACTACCAGGTAATTAGTCATCAGATGACAGCACGAAAACAGTGAGTTCCGATAGCATTCGTTGAGCTAGCGGTCTTGTGGTGTAGTGGTTATCACGTCTGCTTTACACGCAGAAGGTCGCCGGTTCGATCCCGGCCAAGACCTTTTTTGAGGCTCACATCTGAAACAGTGAACGCCCTTGGTGAGATTATGTAATTACTACCACATGACCGGCACGGAAGCAGTGAGTTCCAATTGCATTTGCTGAACCAGCGGTCTTGTGGTGTAGTGGTTATCACGTCTGCTTTACACGCAGAAGGTCGCCATTTCGATCCCGGCCAAGACCTTTTTGAGTCCCACAAGTGAGCAGTGAAAAACCTTGATTACATTATTGAATTACTACCAGGTAATTAATCATCAGATGACAGCACGAAAACATTGAGTTCCGATAGCATTCGTTGAGCTAGCGGTCTTGTGGTGTAGTGGTTATCACGTCTGCTTTACACGCAGAAGGTCGCCGGTTCGATCCCGGCCAAGACCTTTTTTGAGGCTCACATCTGAAACAGTGAACGCCCTTGGTGAGATTATGTAATTACTACCACATGACCGGCACGGAAGCAGTGAGTTCCAATTGCATTTGCTGAACCAGCGGTCTTGTGGTGTAGTGGTTATCACGTCTGCTTCACACGCAGAAGGTCGCCGGTTCGATCCCGGCCAAGACCTTTTTTGAGGCTCACATCTGAAACAGTGAACGCCCTTGGTGAGATTATGTAATTACTACCACATGACCGGCACGGAAGCAGTGAGTTCCAATTGCATTTGCTGAACCAGCGGTCTTGTTGTGTAGTGGTTATCACGTCTGCTTCACACGCAGAAGGTCGCCGGTTCGATCCCGGCCAAGACATTCTTGAGTCCCATAAGTGAGCAGTGAAAAACCTTGATTACATTATTGAATTACTACCAGGTAATTAATCATCAGATGACAGCACGAAAACAGTGAGTTCCGATAGCATTCGTTGAGCTAGCGGTCTTGTGGTGTAGTGGTTATCACGTCTGCTTTACACGCAGAAGGTCGCCGGTTCGATCCCGGCCAAGACCTTTTTTGAGGCTCACATCTGAAACAGTGAACGCCCTTGGTGAGATTATGTAATTACTACCACATGACCGGCACGGAAGCAGTGAGTTCCAATTGCATTTGCTGAACCAGCGGTCTTGTGGTGTAGTGGTTATCACGTCTGCTTTACACGCAGAAGGTCGCCATTTCGATCCCGGCCAAGACCTTTTTGAGTCCCACAAGTGAGCAGTGAAAAACCTTGATTACATTATTGAATTACTACCAGGTAATTAATCATCAGATGACAGCACGAAAACATTGAGTTCCGATAGCATTCGTTGAGCTAGCGGTCTTGTGGTGTAGTGGTTATCACGTCTGCTTTACACGCAGGTCGCCGGTTCGATCCCGGCCAAGACCTTTTTTGAGGCTCACATCTGAAACAGTGAACGCCCTTGGTGAGATTATGTAATTACTACCACATGACCGGCACGGAAGCAGTGAGTTCCATTTGCTGAACCAGCGGTCTTGTGGTGTAGTGGTTATCACGTCTGCTTCACACGCAGAAGGTCGCCGGTTCGATCCCGGCCAAGACCTTTTTTGAGGCTCACATCTGAAACAGTGAACGCCCTTGGTGAGATTATGTAATTACTACCACATGACCGGCACGGAAGCAGTGAGTTCCAATTGCATTCGTTGAGCTAGCGGTCTTGTGGTGTAGTGGTTATCACGTCTGCTTTACACGCAGAAGGTCGCCGGTTCGATCCCGGCCAAGACCTTTTTTGAGGCTCACATCTGAAACAGTGAACGCCCTTGGTGAGATTATGTAATTACTACCACATGACCGGCACGGAAGCAGTGAGTTCCAATTGCATTTGCTGAACCAGCGGTCTTGTGGTGTAGTGGTTATCACGTCTGCTTTACACGCAGAAGGTCGCCATTTCGATCCCGGCCAAGACCTTTTTGAGTCCCACAAGTGAGCAGTGAAAAACCTTGATTACATTATTGAATTACTACCAGGTAATTAATCATCAGATGACAGCACGAAAACATTGAGTTCCGATAGCATTCGTTGAGCTAGCGGTCTTGTGGTGTAGTGGTTATCACGTCTGCTTTACACGCAGAAGGTCGCCGGTTCGATCCCGGCCAAGACCTTTTTTGAGGCTCACATCTGAAACAGTGAACGCCCTTGGTGAGATTATGTAATTACTACCACATGACCGGCACGGAAGCAGTGAGTTCCAATTGCATTTGCTGAACCAGCGGTCTTGTGGTGTAGTGGTTATCACGTCTGCTTCACACGCAGAAGGTCGCCGGTTCGATCCCGGCCAAGACCTTTTTTGAGGCTCACATCTGAAACAGTGAACGCCCTTGGTGAGATTATGTAATTACTACCACATGACCGGCACGGAAGCAGTGAGTTCCAATTGCATTTGCTGAACCAGCGGTCTTGTTGTGTAGTGGTTATCACGTCTGCTTCACACGCAGAAGGTCGCCGGTTCGATCCCGGCCAAGACATTCTTGAGTCCCATAAGTGAGCAGTGAAAAACCTTGATTACATTATTGAATTACTACCAGGTAATTAATCATCAGATGACAGCACGAAAACAGTGAGTTCCGATAGCATTCGTTGAGCTAGCGGTCTTGTGGTGTAGTGGTTATCACGTCTGCTTTACACGCAGAAGGTCGCCGGTTCGATCCCGGCCAAGACCTTTTTTGAGGCTCACATCTGAAACAGTGAACGCCCTTGGTGAGATTATGTAATTACTACCACATGACCGGCACGGAAGCAGTGAGTTCCAATTGCATTTGCTGAACCAGCGGTCTTGTGGTGTAGTGGTTATCACGTCTGCTTTACACGCAGAAGGTCGCCATTTCGATCCCGGCCAAGACCTTTTTGAGTCCCACAAGTGAGCAGTGAAAAACCTTGATTACATTATTGAATTACTACCAGGTAATTAATCATCAGATGACAGCACGAAAACATTGAGTTCCGATAGCATTCGTTGAGCTAGCGGTCTTGTGGTGTAGTGGTTATCACGTCTGCTTTACACGCAGGTCGCCGGTTCGATCCCGGCCAAGACCTTTTTTGAGGCTCACATCTGAAACAGTGAACGCCCTTGGTGAGATTATGTAATTACTACCACATGACCGGCACGGAAGCAGTGAGTTCCATTTGCTGAACCAGCGGTCTTGTGGTGTAGTGGTTATCACGTCTGCTTCACACGCAGAAGGTCGCCGGTTCGATCCCGGCCAAGACCTTTTTTGAGGCTCACATCTGAAACAGTGAACGCCCTTGGTGAGATTATGTAATTACTACCACATGACCGGCACGGAAGCAGTGAGTTCCAATTGCATTTGCTCAACCAGCGGTCTTGTGGTGTAGTGGTTATCACGTCTGCTTTACACGCAGAAGGTCGCCGGTTCGATCCCGGCCAAGACCTTTTTTGAGGCTCACATCTGAAACAGTGAACGCCCTTGGTGAGATTATGTAATTACTACCACATGACCGGCACGGAAGCAGTGAGTTCCAATTGCATTTGCTGAACCAGCGGTCTTGTTGTGTAGTGGTTATCACGTCTGCTTCACACGCAGAAGGTCGCCGGTTCGATCCCGGCCAAGACATTTTTGAGTCCCATAAGTGAGCAGTGAAAAACCTTGATTACATTATTGAATTACTACCAGGTAATTAATCATCAGATGACAGCACGAAAACAGTGAGTTCCGATAGCATTCGTTGAGCTAGCGGTCTTGTGGTGTAGTGGTTATCACGTCTGCTTTACACGCAGAAGGTCGCCGGTTCGATCCCGGCTAAGACCTTTTTGAGTCCCATAAGTGAGCAGTGAAAAACCTTGATTACATTATTGAATTACTACCAGGTAATTAATCATCAGATTACAGCACGAAAACAGTGAGTTCCGATAGCATTCGTTGAGCTAGCGGTCTTGTGGTGTAGTGGTTATCACGTCTGCTTTACACGCAGAAGGTCGCCGGTTCGATCCCGGCCAAGACCTTTTTTGAGGCTCACATCTGAAACAGTGAACGCCCTTGATGAGATTATGTAATTACTACCACATGACCGGCACGGAAGCAGTGAGTTCCAATTGCATTTGCTGAACCAGCGGTCTTGTGGTGTAGTGGTTATCACGTCTGCTTCACACGCAGAAGGTCGCCGGTTCGATCCCGGCCAAAACCTTTTTGAGTCCCATAAGGTGCGGTGAAAAACCTTGATTACATTATTGAATTACTACCAGGTAATTAATCATCAGATGACAGCACGAAAACAGTGAGTTCCGATAGCATTCGTTGAGCTAGCGGTCTTGTGGTGTAGTGGTTATCACGTCTGCTTTACACGCAGAAGGTCGCCGGTTCGATCCCGGCCAAGACCTTTTTTGAGGCTCACATCTGAAACAGTGAACGCCCTTGGTGAGATTATGTAATTACTACCACATGACCGGCACGGAAGCAGTGAGTTCCAATTGCATTTGCTGAACCAGCGGTCTTGTGGTGTAGTGGTTATCACGTCTGCTTCACACGCAGAAGGTCGCCGGTTCGATCCCGGCCAAGACCTTTTTGAGTCCCATAAGTGAGCAGTGAAAAACCTTGATTACATTATTGAATTACTACCAGGTAATTAATCATCAGATTACAGCACGAAAACAGTGAGTTCCGATAGCATTCGTTGAGCTAGCGGTCTTGTGGTGTAGTGGTTATCACGTCTGCTTTACACGCAGAAGGTCGCCGGTTCGATCACGGCCAAGACCTTTTTGAGTCCCATAAGTGAGCAGTGAAAAACCTTGATTACATTATTGAATTACTACCAGGTAATTAATCATCAGATTACAGCACGAAAACAGTGAGTTCCGATAGCATTCGTTGAGCTAGCGGTCTTGTGGTGTAGTGGTTATCACGTCTGCTTTACACGCAGAAGGTCGCCGGTTCGATCCCGGCCAAGACCTTTTTGAGTCCCATAAGGTGCAGTGAAAAACCTTGATTACATTATTGAATTACTACCAGGTAATTAATCATCAGATGACAGCACGAAAACAGTGAGTTCCGATAGCATTCGTTGAGCTAGCGGTCTTGTGGTGTAGTGGTTATCACGTCTGCTTTACACGCAGAAGGTCGCCGGTTCGATCCCGGCCAAGACCTTTTTGAGTCCCATAAGTGAGCAGTGAAAAACCTTGATTACATTATTGAATTACTACCAGGTAATTAATCATCAGATTACAGCACGAAAACAGTGAGTTCCGATAGCATTCGTTGAGCTAGCGGTCTTGTGGTGTAGTGGTTATCACGTCTGCTTTACACGCAGAAGGTCGCCGGTTCGATCCCGGCCAAGACCTTTTTGAGTCCCATAAGTGAGCAGTGAAAAACCTTGATTACATTATTGAATTACTACCAGGTAATTAATCATCAGATGACAGCACGAAAACAGTGAGTTCCGATAGCATTCGTTGAGCTAGCGGTCTTGTGGTGTAGTGGTTATCACGTCTGCTTCACACGCAGAAGGTCGCCGGTTCGATCCCGGCCAAGACCTTTTTGAGTCCCATAAGTGAGCAGTGAAAAACCTTGATTACATTATTGAATTACTACCAGGTAATTAATCATCAGATGACAGCACGAAAACAGTGAGTTCCGATAGCATTCGTTGAGCTAGCGGTCTTGTGGTGTAGTGGTTATCACGTCTGCTTTACACGCAGAAGGTCGCCGGTTCGACCCCGGCCAAGACCTTTTTTGAGGCTCACATCTGAAACAGTGAACGCCCTTGGTGAGATTATGTAATTACTACCACATGACCGGCACGGAAGCAGTGAGTTCCAATTGCATTTGCTGAACCAGCGGTCTTGTGGTGTAGTGGTTATCACGTCTGCTTTACACGCAGAAGGTCGCCGGTTCGATCCCGGCCAAGACCTTTTTTGAGGCTCACATCTGAAACAGTGAACGCCCTTGGTGAGATTATGTAATTACTACCACATGACCGGCACGGAAGCAGTGAGTTCCAAATGCATTTGCTGAACCAGCGGTCTTGTTGTGTAGTGGTTATCACGTCTGCTTCACACGCAGAAGGTCGCCGGTTCGATCCCGGCCAAGACCTTTTTGAGTCCCATAAGTGAGCAGTGAAAAACCTTGATTACATTATTGAATTACTACCAGGTAATTAATCATCAGATGACAGCACGAAAACAGTGAGTTCCGATAGCATTCGTTGAGCTAGCGGTCTTGTGGTGTAGTGGTTATCACGTCTGCTTTACACGCAGAAGGTCGCCGGTTCGATCCCGGCCAAGACCTTTTTGAGTCCCATAAGTGAGCAGTGAAAAACCTTGATTACATTATTGAATTACTACAATTAATCATCAGATTACAGCACGAAAACAGTGAGTTCCGATAGCATTCGTTGAGCTAGTGGTCTTGTGGTGTAGTGGTTATCACGTCTGCTTTACACGCAGAAGGTGGCCGGTTCGATCCCGGCCAAGACCTTTTTTGAGGCTCACATCTGAAACAGTGAACGCCCTTGGTGAGATTATGTAATTACTACCACATGACCGGCACGGAAGCAGTGAGTTCCAATTGCATTTGCTGAACCAGCGGTCTTGTGGTGTAGTGGTTATCACGTCTGCTTTACACGCAGAAGGTCGCCGGTTCGATCCCGGCCAAGACCTTTTTTGAGGCTCACATCTGAAACAGTGAACGCCCTTGGTGAGATTATGTAATTACTACCACATGACCGGCACGGAAGCAGTGAGTTCCAAATGCATTTGCTGAACCAGCGGTCTTGTTGTGTAGTGGTTATCACGTCTGCTTCACACGCAGAAGGTCGCCGGTTCGATCCCGGCCAAGACCTTTTTGAGTCCCATAAGTGAGCAGTGAAAAACCTTGATTACATTATTGAATTACTACCAGGTAATTAATCATCAGATGACAGCACGAAAACAGTGAGTTCCGATAGCATTCGTTGAGCTAGCGGTCTTGTGGTGTAGTGGTTATCACGTCTGCTTTACACGCAGAAGGTCGCGGGTTCGATCCCGGCCAAGACCTTTTTGAGTCCCATAAGTGAGCAGTGAAAAACCTTGATTACATTATTGAATTACTACCAGGTAATTAATCATCAGATTACAGCACGAAAACAGTGAGTTCCGATAGCATTCGTTGAGCTAGTGGTCTTGTGGTGTAGTGGTTATCACGTCTGCTTTACACGCAGAAGGTGGCCGGTTCGATCCCGGCCAAGACCTTTTTTGAGGCTCACATCTGAAACAGTGAACGCCCTTGGTGAGATTATGTAATTACTACCACATGACCGGCACGGAAGCAGTGAGTTCCAATTGCATTTGCTGAACCAGCGGTCTTGTGGTGTAGTGGTTATCACGTCTGCTTTACACGCAGAAGGTCGCCGGTTCGATCCCGGCCAAGACCTTTTTGAGTCCCATAAGTGAGCAGTGAAAAACCTTGATTACATTATTGAATTACTACCAGGTAATTAATCATCAGATGACAGCACGAAAACAGTGAGTTCCGATAGCATTCGTTGAGCTAGCGGTCTTGTGGTGTAGTGGTTATCACGTCTGCTTTACACGCAGAAGTTCGCCGGTTCGATCCCGGCCAAGACCTTTTTGAGTCCCATAAGTGAGCAGTGAAAAACCTTGATTACATTATTGAATTACTACCAGGATATTAATCATCAGATTACAGCACGAAAACAGTGAGTTCCGATAGCATTCGTTGAGCTAGCGGTCTTGTGGTGTAGTGGTTATCACGTCTGCTTTACACGCAGAAGGTCGCCGGTTCGATCCCGGCCAGAACCTTTTTTGAGGCTCACATCTGAAACAGTGAACGCCCTTGGTGAGATTATGTAATTACTACCACATGACCGGCACGGAAGCAGTGAGTTCCAAATGCATTTGCTGAACCAGCGGTCTTGTTGTGTAGTGGTTATCACGTCTGCTTCACACGCAGAAGGTCGCCGGTTCGATCCCGGCCAAGACCTTTTTGAGTCCCATAAGTGAGCAGTGAAAAACCTTGATTACATTATTGAATTACTACCAGGTAATTAATCATCAGATGACAGCACGAAAACAGTGAGTTCCGATAGCATTCGTTGAGCTAGCGGTCTTGTGGTGTAGTGGTTATCACGTCTGCTTTACACGCAGAAGGTCGCGGGTTCGATCCCGGCCAAGACCTTTTTGAGTCCCATAAGTGAGCAGTGAAAAACCTTGATTACATTATTGAATTACTACCAGGTAATTAATCATCAGATTACAGCACGAAAACAGTGAGTTCCGATAGCATTCGTTGAGCTAGTGGTCTTGTGGTGTAGTGGTTATCACGTCTGCTTTACACGCAGAAGGTGGCCGGTTCGATCCCGGCCAAGACCTTTTTTGAGGCTCACATCTGAAACAGTGAACGCCCTTGGTGAGATTATGTAATTACTACCACATGACCGGCACGGAAGCAGTGAGTTCCAATTGCATTTGCTGAACCAGCGGTCTTGTGGTGTAGTGGTTATCACGTCTGCTTTACACGCAGAAGGTCGCCGGTTCGATCCCGGCCAAGACCTTTTTGAGTCCCATAAGTGAGCAGTGAAAAACCTTGATTACATTATTGAATTACTACCAGGTAATTAATCATCAGATGACAGCACGAAAACAGTGAGTTCCGATAGCATTCGTTGAGCTAGCGGTCTTGTGGTGTAGTGGTTATCACGTCTGCTTTACACGCAGAAGTTCGCCGGTTCGATCCCGGCCAAGACCTTTTTGAGTCCCATAAGTGAGCAGTGAAAAACCTTGATTACATTATTGAATTACTACCAGGTAATTAATCATCAGATTACAGCACGAAAACAGTGAGTTCCGATAGCATTCGTTGAGCTAGCGGTCTTGTGGTGTAGTGGTTATCACGTCTGCTTCACACGCAGAAGGTCGCCGGTTCGATCCCGGCCAAGACCTTTTTGAGTCCCATAAGGTGCAGTGAAAAACCTTGATTACATTATTGAATTACTACCAGGTAATTAATCATCAGATGACAGCACGAAAACAGTGAGTTCCGATAGCATTCGTTGAGCTAGCGGTCTTGTGGTGTAGTGGTTATCACGTCTGCTTCACACGCAGAAGGTCGCCGGTTCGATCCCGGCCAAGACCTTTTTGAGTCCCATAAGGTGCAGTGAAAAACCTTGATTACATTATTGAATTACTACCAGGTAATTAATCATCAGATTACAGCACGAAAACAGTGAGTTCCGATAGCATTCGTTGAGCTAGCGGTCTTCTGGTGTAGTGGTTATCACGTCTGCTTTACACGCAGAAGGTCGCCGGTTCGATCCCGGCCAAGACCTTTTTTGAGGCTCACATCTGAAACAGTGCACGCCCTTGGTGAGATTATGTAATTACTACCACATGACCGGCACGAAAACAGTGAGTTCCGATAGCATTCGTTGAGCTAGCGGTCTTGTGGTGTAGTGGTTATCACGTCTGCTTTACACGCAGAAGGTCGCGGGTTCGATCCCGGCCAAGACCTTTTTGAGTCCCATAAGTGAGCAGTGAAAAACCTTGATTACATTATTGAATTACTACCAGGTAATTAATCATCAGATTACAGCACGAAAACAGTGAGTTCCGATAGCATTCGTTGAGCTAGCGGTCTTGTGGTGTAGTGGTTATCACGTCTGCTTTACACGCAGAAGGTCGCCGGTTCGATCCCGGCCAGAACCTTTTTTGAGGCTCACATCTGAAACAGTGAACGCCCTTGGTGAGATTATGTAATTACTACCACATGACCGGCACGGAAGCAGTGAGTTCCAATTGCATTTGCTGAACCAGCGGTCTTGTGGTGTAGTGGTTATCACGTCTGCTTCACACGCAGAAGGTCGCCGGTTCGATCCCGGCCAAGACCTTTTTGAGTCCCATAAGGTGCAGTGAAAAACCTTGATTACATTATTGAATTACTACCAGGTAATTAATCATCAGATGACAGCACGAAAACAGTGAGTTCCGATAGCATTCGTTGAGCTAGCGGTCTTGTGGTGTAGTGGTTATCACGTCTGCTTCACACGCAGAAGGTCGCCGGTTCGATCCCGGCCAAGACCTTTTTGAGTCCCATAAGGTGCAGTGAAAAACCTTGATTACATTATTGAATTACTACCAGGTAATTAATCATCAGATTACAGCACGAAAACAGTGAGTTCCGATAGCATTCGTTGAGCTAGCGGTCTTCTGGTGTAGTGGTTATCACGTCTGCTTTACACGCAGAAGGTCGCCGGTTCGATCCCGGCCAAGACCTTTTTTGAGGCTCACATCTGAAACAGTGCACGCCCTTGGTGAGATTATGTAATTACTACCACATGACCGGCACGAAAACAGTGAGTTCCGATAGCATTCGTTGAGCTAGCGGTCTTGTGGTGTAGTGGTTATCACGTCTGCTTTACACGCAGAAGGTCGCCGGTTCGATCCCGGCCAAGACCTTTTTTGAGGCTCACATCTGAAACAGTGATCGCCCTTGGTGATTATGTAATTACTACCACATGACCGGCACGGAAGCAGTGAGTTCCAATTGCATTTGCTGAACCAGCGGTCTTGTGGTGTAGTGGTTATCACGTCTGCTTCACACGCAGAAGGTCGCCGGTTCGATCCCGGCCAAGACCTTTTTGAGTCCCATAAGTGAGCAGTGAAAAACCTTGATTACATTATTGAATTACTACCAGGTAATTAATCATCAGATTACAGCACGAAAACAGTGAGTTCCGATAGCATTCGTTGAGCTAGCGGTCTTGTGGTGTAGTGGTTATCACGTCTGCTTTACACGCAGAAGGTCGCCGGTTCGATCCCGGCCAGAACCTTTTTTGAGGCTCACATCTGAAACAGTGAACGCCCTTGGTGAGATTATGTAATTACTACCACATGACCGGCACGGAAGCAGTGAGTTCCAATTGCATTTGCTGAACCAGCGGTCTTGTGGTGTAGTGGTTATCACGTCTGCTTCACACGCAGAAGGTCGCCGGTTCGATCCCGGCCAAGACCTTTTTGAGTCCCATAAGGTGCAGTGAAAAACCTTGATTACATTATTGAATTACTACCAGGTAATTAATCATCAGATGACAGCACGAAAACAGTGAGTTCCGATAGCATTCGTTGAGCTAGCGGTCTTGTGGTGTAGTGGTTATCACGTCTGCTTCACACGCAGAAGGTCGCCGGTTCGATCCCGGCCAAGACCTTTTTGAGTCCCATAAGGTGCAGTGAAAAACCTTGATTACATTATTGAATTACTACCAGGTAATTAATCATCAGATTACAGCACGAAAACAGTGAGTTCCGATAGCATTCGTTGAGCTAGCGGTCTTCTGGTGTAGTGGTTATCACGTCTGCTTTACACGCAGAAGGTCGCCGGTTCGATCCCGGCCGAGACCTTTTTTGAGGCTCACATCTGAAACAGTGCACGCCCTTGGTGAGATTATGTAATTACTACCACATGACCGGCACGAAAACAGTGAGTTCCGATAGCATTCGTTGAGCTAGCGGTCTTGTGGTGTAGTGGTTATCACGTCTGCTTTACACGCAGAAGGTCGCCGGTTCGATCCCGGCCAAGACCTTTTTTGAGGCTCACATCTGAAACAGTGATCGCCCTTGGTGATTATGTAATTACTACCACATGACCGGCACGGAAGCAGTGAGTTCCAATTGCATTTGCTGAACCAGCGGTCTTGTGGTGTAGTGGTTATCACGTCTGCTTCACACGCAGAAGGTCGCCGGTTCGATCCCGGCCAAGACCTTTTTGAGTCCCATAAGTGAGCAGTGAAAAACCTTGATTACATTACTGAATTACTACCAGGTAATTAATCATCAGATGACAGCACGAAAACAGTGAGTTCCGATAGCATTCGTTGAGCTAGCGGTCTTGTGGTCTAGTGGTTATCACGTCTGCTTTACACGCAGAAGGTCGCCGGTTCGATCCCGGCCAAGACCTTTTTGAGTCCCATAAGTGAGCAGTGAAAAACCTTGATTACATTATTGAATTACTACCAGGTAATTAATCATCAGATGACAGCACGGAAACAGTGAGTACCGATAGCATTCGTTGAGCTAGCGGTCTTGTGGTGTAGTGGTTACCACGTCTGCTTTACACGCAGAAGGTCGCCGGTTCGATCCCGGCCAAGACCTTTTTGAGTCCCATAAGTGAGCAGTGAAAAACCTTGATTACATTATTGAATTACTACCAGGTAATTAATCATCAGATGACAGCACGAAAACAGTGAGTTCCGATAGCATTCGTTGAGCTAGCGGTCTTGTGGTGTAGTGGTTTCACGTCTGCTTTACACGCAGAAGGTCGCCGGTTCGATCCCGGCCAAGACCTTTTTTGAGGCTCACATCTGAAACAGTGAACGCCCTTGGTGAGATTATGTAATTACTACCACATGACCGGCACGGAAGCAGTGAGTTCCAATTGCATTTGCTGAACCAGCGGTCTTGTGGTGTAGTGGTTATCACGTCTGCTTTACACGCAGAAGGTCGCCGGTTCGATCCCGGCCAAGACCTTTTTGAGTCCCATAAGTGAGCAGTGAAAAACCTTGATTACATTATTGAATTACTACCAGGTAATTAATCATCAGATTACAGCACGAAAACAGTGAGTTCCGATAGCATTCGTTGAGCTAGCGGTCTTGTGGTGTAGTGGTTATCACGTCTGCTTTACACGCAGAAGGTCGCCGGTTCGATCCCGGCCAAGCCCTTTTTTGAGGCTCACATCTGAAACAGTGAACGCCCTTGGTGAGATTATGTAATTACTACCACATGACCGGCACGGAAGCAGTGAGTTCCAATTGCATTTGCTGAACCAGCGGTCTTGTGGTGTAGTGGTTATCACGTCTGCTTCACACGCAGAAGGTCGCCGGTTCGATCCCGGCCAAGACCTTTTTGAGTCCCATAAGGTGCAGTGAAAAACCTTGATTACATTATTGAATTACTACCAGGTAATTAATCATCAGATGACAGCACGAAAACAGTGAGTTCCGATAGCATTCGTTGAGCTAGCGGTCTTGTGGTGTAGTGGTTATCACGTCTGCTTTACACGCAGAAGGTCGCCGGTTCGATCCCGGCCAAGACCTTTTTTGAGGCTCACATCTGAAACAGTGAACGCCCTTGGTGAGATTATGTAATTACTACCACATGACCGGCACGGAAGCAGTGAGTTCCAATTGCATTTGCTGAACCAGCGGTCTTGTGGTGTAGTGGCTATCACGTCTGCTTCACACGCAGAAGGTCGCCGGTTCGATCCCGGCCAAGACCTTTTTGAGTCCCATAAGTGAGCAGTGAAAAACCTTGATTACATTATTGAATTACTACCAGGTAATTAATCATCAGATGACAGCACGAAAACAGTGAGCTCCGATAGCATTCGTTGAGCTAGCGGTCTTGTGGTGTAGTGGTTATCACGTCTGCTTTACACGCAGAAGGTCGCCGGTTCGATCCCGGCCAAGACCTTTTTGAGTCCCATAAGTGAGCAGTGAAAAACCTTGATTACATTATTGAATTACTACCAGGTAATTAATCATCAGATTACAGCACGAAAACAGTGAGTTCCGATAGCATTCGTTGAGCTAGCGGTCTTGTGGTGTAGTGGTTATCACGTCTGCTTTACACGCAGAAGGTCGCCGGTTCGATCCCGGCCAAGCCCTTTTTTGAGGCTCACATCTGAAACAGTGAACGCCCTTGGTGAGATTATGTAATTACTACCACATGACCGGCACGGAAGCAGTGAGTTCCAATTGCATTTGCTGAACCAGCGTTCTTGTGGTGTAGTGGTTATCACGTCTGCTTCACACGCAGAAGGTCGCCGGTTCGATCCCGGCCAAGACCTTTTTGAGTCCCATAAGGTGCAGTGAAAAACCTTGATTACATTACTGAATTACTACCAGGTAATTAATCATCAGATGACAGCACGAAAACAGTGAGTTCCGATAGCATTCGTTGAGCTAGCGGTCTTGTGGTCTAGTGGTTATCACGTCTGCTTTACACGCAGAAGGTCGCCGGTTCGATCCCGCCCAAGACCTTTTTGAGTCCCATAAGTGAGCAGTGAAAAACCTTGATTACATTATTGAATTACTACCAGGTAATTAATCATCAGATTACAGCACGAAAACAGTGAGTTCCGATAGCATTCGTTGAGCTAGCGGTCTTGTGGTGTAGTGGTTACCACGTCTGCTTTACACGCAGAAGGTCGCCGGTTCGATCCCGGCCAAGACCTTTTTGAGTCCCATAAGTGAGCAGTGAAAAACCTTGATTACATTATTGAATTACTACCAGGTAATTAATCATCAGATTACAGCACGAAAACAGTGAGTTCCGATAGCATTCGTTGAGCTAGCGGTCTTGTGGTGTAGTGGTTATCACGTCTGCTTTACACGCAGAAGGTCGCCGGTTCGATCCCGGCCAAGCCCTTTTTTGAGGCTCACATCTGAAACAGTGAACGCCCTTGGTGAGATTATGTAATTACTACCACATGACCGGCACGGAAGCAGTGAGTTCCAATTGCATTTGCTGAACCAGCGGTCTTGTGGTGTAGTGGTTATCACGTCTGCTTCACACGCAGAAGGTCGCCGGTTCGATCCCGGCCAAGACCTTTTTGAGTCCCATAAGGTGCAGTGAAAAACCTTGATTACATTATTGAATTACTACCAGGTAATTAATCATCAGATGACAGCACGAAAACAGTGAGTTCCGATAGCATTCGTTGAGCTAGCGGTCTTGTGGTGTAGTGGTTATCACGTCTGCTTTACACGCAGAAGGTCGCCGGTTCGATCCCGGCCAAGACCTTTTTTGAGGCTCACATCTGAAACAGTGAACGCCCTTGGTGAGATTATGTAATTACTACCACATGACCGGCACGGAAGCAGTGAGTTCCAATTGCATTTGCTGAACCAGCGGTCTTGTGGTGTAGTGGCTATCACGTCTGCTTCACACGCAGAAGGTCGCCGGTTCGATCCCGGCCAAGACCTTTTTGAGTCCCATAAGTGAGCAGTGAAAAACCTTGATTACATTATTGAATTACTACCAGGTAATTAATCATCAGATGACAGCACGAAAACAGTGAGCTCCGATAGCATTCGTTGAGCTAGCGGTCTTGTGGTGTAGTGGTTATCACGTCTGCTTTACACGCAGAAGGTCGCCGGTTCGATCCCGGCCAAGACCTTTTTGAGTCCCATAAGTGAGCAGTGAAAAACCTTGATTACATTATTGAATTACTACCAGGTAATTAATCATCAGATTACAGCACGAAAACAGTGAGTTCCGATAGCATTCGTTGAGCTAGCGGTCTTGTGGTGTAGTGGTTATCACGTCTGCTTTACACGCAGAAGGTCGCCGGTTCGATCCCGGCCAAGCCCTTTTTTGAGGCTCACATCTGAAACAGTGAACGCCCTTGGTGAGATTATGTAATTACTACCACATGACCGGCACGGAAGCAGTGAGTTCCAATTGCATTTGCTGAACCAGCGGTCTTGTGGTGTAGTGGTTATCACGTCTGCTTCACACGCAGAAGGTCGCCGGTTCGATCCCGGCCAAGACCTTTTTGAGTCCCATAAGGTGCAGTGAAAAACCTTGATTACATTACTGAATTACTACCAGGTAATTAATCATCAGATGACAGCACGAAAACAGTGAGTTCCGATAGCATTCGTTGAGCTAGCGGTCTTGTGGTCTAGTGGTTATCACGTCTGCTTTACACGCAGAAGGTCGCCGGTTCGATCCCGCCCAAGACCTTTTTGAGTCCCATAAGTGAGCAGTGAAAAACCTTGATTACATTATTGAATTACTACCAGGTAATTAATCATCAGATTACAGCACGAAAACAGTGAGTTCCGATAGCATTCGTTGAGCTAGCGGTCTTGTGGTGTAGTGGTTACCACGTCTGCTTTACACGCAGAAGGTCGCCGGTTCGATCCCGGCCAAGACCTTTTTGAGTCCCATAAGTGAGCAGTGAAAAACCTTGATTACATTATTGAATTACTACCAGGTAATTAATCATCAGATGACAGCACGAAAACAGTGAGTTCCGATAGCATTCGTTGAGCTAGCGGTCTTGTGGTGTAGTGGTTATCACGTCTGCTTTACACGCAGAAGGTCGCCGGTTCGATCCCGGCCAAGACCTTTTTGAGTCCCATAAGTGAGCAGTGAAAAACCTTGATTACATTATTGAATTACTACCAGGTAATTAATCATCAGATGACAGCACGAAAACAGTGAGTTCCGATAGCATTCGTTGAGCTAGCGGTCTTGTGGTGTAGTGGTTTCACGTCTGCTTTACACGCAGAAGGTCGCCGGTTCGATCCCGGCCAAGACCTTTTTTGAGGCTCACATCTGAAACAGTGAACGCCCTTGGTGAGATTATGTAATTACTACCACATGACCGGCACGGAAGCAGTGAGTTCCAATTGCATTTGCTGAATCAGCGGTCTTGTGGTGTAGTGGTTATCACGTCTGCTTTACACGCAGAAGGTCGCCGGTTCGATCCCGGCCAAGACCTTTTTGAGTCCCATAAGTGAGCAGTGAAAAACCTTGATTACATTATTGAATTACTACCAGGTAATTAATCATCAGATTACAGCACGAAAACAGTGAGTTCCGATAGCATTCGTTGAGCTAGCGGTCTTGTGGTGTAGTGGTTATCACGTCTGCTTTACACGCAGAAGGTCGCCGGTTCGATCCCGGCCAAGCCCTTTTTTGAGGCTCACATCTGAAACAGTGAACGCCCTTGGTGAGATTATGTAATTACTACCACATGACCGGCACGGAAGCAGTGAGTTCCAATTGCATTTGCTGAACCAGCGGTCTTGTGGTGTAGTGGTTATCACGTCTGCTTCACACGCAGAAGGTCGCCGGTTCGATCCCGGCCAAGACCTTTTTGAGTCCCATAAGGTGCAGTGAAAAACCTTGATTACATTATTGAATTACTACCAGGTAATTAATCATCAGATGACAGCACGAAAACAGTGAGTTCCGATAGCATTCGTTGAGCTAGCGGTCTTGTGGTGTAGTGGTTATCACGTCTGCTTTACACGCAGAAGGTCGCCGGTTCGATCCCGGCCAAGACCTTTTTTGAGGCTCACATCTGAAACAGTGAACGCCCTTGGTGAGATTATGTAATTACTACCACATGACCGGCACGGAAGCAGTGAGTTCCAATTGCATTTGCTGAACCAGCGGTCTTGTGGTGTAGTGGCTATCACGTCTGCTTCACACGCAGAAGGTCGCCGGTTCGATCCCGGCCAAGACCTTTTTGAGTCCCATAAGTGAGCAGTGAAAAACCTTGATTACATTATTGAATTACTACCAGGTAATTAATCATCAGATGACAGCACGAAAACAGTGAGTTCCGATAGCATTCGTTGAGCTAGCGGTCTTGTGGTGTAGTGGTTATCACGTCTGCTTTACACGCAGAAGGTCGCCGGTTCGATCCCGGCCAAGACCTTTTTGAGTCCCATAAGTGAGCAGTGAAAAACCTTGATTACATTATTGAATTACTACCAGGTAATTAATCATCAGATTACAGCACGAAAACAGTGAGTTCCGATAGCATTCGTTGAGCTAGCGGTCTTGTGGTGTAGTGGTTATCACGTCTGCTTTACACGCAGAAGATCGCCGGTTCGATCCCGGCCAAGCCCTTTTTAGAGGCTCACATCTGAAACAGTGAACGCCCTTGGTGAGATTATGTAATTACTACCACATGACCGGCACGGAAGCAGTGAGTTCCAATTGCATTTGCTGAACCAGCGGTCTTGTGGTGTAGTGGTTATCACGTCTGCTTCACACGCAGAAGGTCGCCGGTTCGATCCCGGCCAAGACCTTTTTGAGTCCCATAAGGTGCAGTGAAAAGCCTTGATTACATTATTGAATTACTACCAGGTAATTAATCATCAGATGACAGCACGAAAACAGTGAGTTCCGATAGCATTCGTTGAGCTAGCGGTCTTGTGGTGTAGTGGTTATCACGTCTGCTTTACACGCAGAAAGTCGCCGGTTCGATCCCGGCCAAGACCTTTTTTGAGGCTCACATCTGAAACAGTGAACGCCCTTGGTGAGATTATGTAATTACTACCACATGACCGGCACGGAAGCAGTGAGTTCCAATTGCATTTGCTGAACCAGCGGTCTTGTGGTGTAGTGGTTATCACGTCTGCTTTACACGCAGAAGGTCGCCGGTTCGATCCCGGCCAAGCCCTTTTTAGAGGCTCACATCTGAAACAGTGAACGCCCTTGGTGAGATTATGTAATTACTACCACATGACCGGCACGGAAGCAGTGAGTTCCAATTGCATTTGCTGAACCAGCGGTCTTGTGGTGTAGTGGTTATCACGTCTGCTTCACACGCAGAAGGTCGCCGGTTCGATCCCGGCCAAGACCTTTTTGAGTCCCATAAGGTGCAGTGAAAAACCTTGATTACATTATTGAATTACTACCAGGTAATTAATCATCAGATGACAGCACGAAAACAGTGAGTTCCGATAGCATTCGTTGAGCTAGCGGTCTTGTGGTGTAGTGGTTATCACGTCTGCTTTACACGCAGAAAGTCGCCGGTTCGATCCCGGCCAAGACCTTTTTTGAGGCTCACATCTGAAACAGTGAACGCCCTTGGTGAGATTATGTAATTACTACTACATGACCGGCACGGAAGCAGTGAGTTCCAATTGCATTTGCTGAACCAGCGTTCTTGTGGTGTAGTGGTTATCACGTCTGCTTCACACGCAGAAGGTCGCCGGTTCGATCCCGGCCAAGACCTTTTTGAGTCCCATAAGTGAGCAGTGAAAAACCTTTATTACATTATTGAATTACTATCAGGTAATTAATCATCAGATGACAGCACGAAAACAGTGAGTTCCGATAGCATTCGTTGAGCTAGCGGTCTTGTGGTGTAGTGGTTATCACGTCTGCTTTACACGCAGAAGGTCGCCGGTTCGATCCCGGCCAAGACCTTTTTGAGTCCCATAAGTGAGCAGTGAAAAACCTTGATTACATTACTGAATTACTACCAGGTAATTAATCATCAGATGACAGCACGAAAACAGTGAGTTCCGATAGCATTCGTTGAGCTAGCGGTCTTGTGGTGTAGTGGTTATCACGTCTGCTTTACACGCAGAAGGTCGCCGGTTCGATCCCGGCCAAGACCTTTTTTGAGGCTCACATCTGAAACAGTGAACGCCCTTAGTGAGATTATGTAATTACTACCACATGACCGGCACGGAAGCAGTGAGTTCCAATTGCATTTGCTGAACCAGCGGTCTTGTGGTGTAGTGGTTATCACGTCTGCTTCACACGCAGAAGGTCGCCGGTTCGATCCCGGCCAAGACCTTTTTGAGTCCCATAAGTGAGCAGTGAAAAACCTTGATTACATTATTGAATTACTACCAGGTAAGTAATCATCAGATGACAGCACGAAAACAGTGAGTTCCGATAGCATTCGTTGAGCTAGCGGTCTTGTGGTGTAGTGGTTATCACGTCTGCTTTACACGCAGAAGGTCGCCGGTTCGATCCCGGCCAAGACCTCTTTTGAGGCTCACATCTGAAACAGTGAACGCCCTTGGTGAGATTATGTAATTACTACTACATGACCGGCACGGAAGCAGTGAGTTCCAATTGCATTTGCTGAACCAGCGGTCTTGTGGTGTAGTGGTTATCACGTCTGCTTCACACGCAGAAGGTCGCCGGTTCGATCCCGGCCAAGACCTTTTTGAGTCCCATAAGTGAGCAGTGAAAAACCTTTATTACATTATTGAATTACTATCAGGTAATTAATCATCAGATGACAGCACGAAAACAGTGAGTTCCGATAGCATTCGTTGAGCTAGCGGTCTTGTGGTGTAGTGGTTATCACGTCTGCTTTACACGCAGAAGGTCGCCGGTTCGATCCCGGCCAAGACCTTTTTGAGTCCCATAAGTGAGCAGTGAAAAACCTTGATTACATTACTGAATTACTACCAGGTAATTAATCATCAGATGACAGCACGAAAACAGTGAGTTCCGATAGCATTCGTTGAGCTAGCGGTCTTGTGGTGTAGTGGTTATCACGTCTGCTTTACACGCAGAAGGTCGCCGGTTCGATCCCGGCCAAGACCTTTTTTGAGGCTCACATCTGAAACAGTGAACGCCCTTAGTGAGATTATGTAATTACTACCACATGACCGGCACGGAAGCAGTGAGTTCCAATTGCATTTGCTGAACCAGCGGTCTTGTGGTGTAGTGGTTATCACGTCTGCTTCACACGCAGAAGGTCGCCGGTTCGATCCCGGCCAAGACCTTTTTGAGTCCCATAAGTGAGCAGTGAAAAACCTTGATTACATTATTGAATTACTACCAGGTAAGTAATCATCAGATGACAGCACGAAAACAGTGAGTTCCGATAGCATTCGTTGAGCTAGCGGTCTTGTGGTGTAGTGGTTATCACGTCTGCTTTACACGCAGAAGGTCGCCGGTTCGATCCCGGCCAAGACCTCTTTTGAGGCTCACATCTGAAACAGTGAACGCCCTTGGTGAGATTATGTAATTACTACTACATGACCGGCACGGAAGCAGTGAGTTCCAATTGCATTTGCTGAACCAGCGGTCTTGTGGTGTAGTGGTTATCACGTCTGCTTCACACGCAGAAGGTCGCCGGTTCGATCCCGGCCAAGACCTTTTTGAGTCCCATAAGTGAGCAGTGAAAAACCTTTATTACATTATTGAATTACTATCAGGTAATTAATCATCAGATGACAGCACGAAAACAGTGAGTTCCGATAGCATTCGTTGAGCTAGCGGTCTTGTGGTGTAGTGGTTATCACGTCTGCTTTACACGCAGAAGGTCGCCGGTTCGATCCCGGCCAAGACCTTTTTTGAGGCTCACATCTGAAACAGTGAACGCCCTTAGTGAGATTATGTAATTACTACCACATGACCGGCACGGAAGCAGTGAGTTCCAATTGCATTTGCTGAACCAGCGGTCTTGTGGTGTAGTGGTTATCACGTCTGCTTCACACGCAGAAGGTCGCCGGTTCGATCCCGGCCAAGACCTTTTTGAGTCCCATAAGTGAGCAGTGAAAAACCTTGATTACATTACTGAATTACTACCAGGTAATTAATCATCAGATGACAGCACGAAAACAGTGAGTTCCGATAGCATTCGTTGAGCTAGCGGTCTTGTGGTGTAGTGGTTATCACGTCTGCTTTACACGCAGAAGGTCGCCGGTTCGATCCCGGCCAAGACCTTTTTTGAGGCTCACATCTGAAACAGTGAACGCCCTTAGTGAGATTATGTAATTACTACCACATGACCGGCACGGAAGCAGTGAGTTCCAATTGCATTTGCTGAACCAGCGGTCTTGTGGTGTAGTGGTTATCACGTCTGCTTCACACGCAGAAGGTCGCCGGTTCGATCCCGGCCAAGACCTTTTTGAGTCCCATAAGTGAGCAGTGAAAAACCTTGATTACATTATTGAATTACTACCAGGTAATTAATCATCAGATGACAGCACGAAAACAGTGAGTTCCGATAGCATTCGTTGAGCTAGCGGTCTTGTGGTGTAGTGGTTACCACGTCTGCTTCACACGCAGAAGGTCGCCGGTTCGATCCCGGCCAAGACCTTTTTTGAGGCTCACATCTGAAACAGTGAACGCCCTTGGTGAGATTATGTAATTACTACCACATGACCGGCACGGAAGCAGTGAGTTCCAATTGCATTTGCTGAACCAGCGGTCTTGTGGTGTAGTGGTTATCACGTCTGCTTCACACGCAGAAGGTCGCCGGTTCGATCCCGGCCAAGACCTTTTTGAGTCCCATAAGTGAGCAGTGAAAAACCTTGATTACATTACTGAATTACTACCAGGTAATTAATCATCAGATGACAGCACGAAAACAGTGAGTTCCGATAGCATTCGTTGAGCTAGCGGTCTTGTGGTGTAGTGGTTATCACGTCTGCTTTACACGCAGAAGGTCGCCGGTTCGATCCCGGCCAAGACCTTTTTTGAGGCTCACATCTGAAACAGTGAACGCCCTTAGTGAGATTATGTAATTACTACCACATGACCGGCACGGAAGCAGTGAGTTCCAATTGCATTTGCTGAACCAGCGGTCTTGTGGTGTAGTGGTTATCACGTCTGCTTCACACGCAGAAGGTCGCCGGTTCGATCCCGGCCAAGACCTTTTTGAGTCCCATAAGTGAGCAGTGAAAAACCTTGATTACATTATTGAATTACTACCAGGTAATTAATCATCAGATGACAGCACGAAAACAGTGAGTTCCGATAGCATTCGTTGAGCTAGCGGTCTTGTGGTGTAGTGGTTACCACGTCTGCTTCACACGCAGAAGGTCGCCGGTTCGATCCCGGCCAAGACCTTTTTTGAGGCTCACATCTGAAACAGTGAACGCCCTTGGTGAGATTATGTAATTACTACCACATGACCGGCACGGAAGCAGTGAGTTCCAATTGCATTTGCTGAACCAGCGGTCTTGTGGTGTAGTGGTTATCACGTCTGCTTCACACGCAGAAGGTCGCCGGTTCGATCCCGGCCAAGACCTTTTTGAGTCCCATAAGTGAGCAGTGAAAAACCTTGATTACATTATTGAATTACTACCAGGTAAGTAATCATCAGATGACAGCACGAAAACAGTGAGTTCCGATAGCATTCGTTGAGCTAGCGGTCTTGTGGTGTAGTGGTTATCACGTCTGCTTTACACGCAGAAGGTCGCCGGTTCGATCCCGGCCAAGACCTTTTTTGAGGCTCACATCTGAAACAGTGAACGCCCTTGGTGAGATTATGTAATTACTACTACATGACCGGCACGGAAGCAGTGAGTTCCAATTGCATTTGCTGAACCAGCGGTCTTGTGGTGTAGTGGTTATCACGTCTGCTTCACACGCAGAAGGTCGCCGGTTCGATCCCGGCCAAGACCTTTTTGAGTCCCATAAGTGAGCAGTGAAAAACCTTTATTACATTATTGAATTACTATCAGGTAATTAATCATCAGATGACAGCACGAAAACAGTGAGTTCCGATAGCATTCGTTGAGCTAGCGGTCTTGTGGTGTAGTGGTTATCACGTCTGCTTTACACGCAGAAGGTCGCCGGTTCGATCCCGGCCAAGACCTTTTTGAGTCCCATAAGTGAGCAGTGAAAAACCTTGATTACATTACTGAATTACTACCAGGTAATTAATCATCAGATGACAGCACGAAAACAGTGAGTTCCGATAGCATTCGTTGAGCTAGCGGTCTTGTGGTGTAGTGGTTATCACGTCTGCTTTACACGCAGAAGGTCGCCGGTTCGATCCCGGCCAAGGCCTTTTTTGAGGCTCACATCTGAAACAGTGAACGCCCTTGGTGAGATTATGTAATTACTACCACATGACCGGCACGGAAGCAGTGAGTTCCAATTGCATTTGCTGAACCAGCGGTCTTGTGGTGTAGTGGTTATCACGTCTGCTTCACACGCAGAAGGTCGCCGGTTCGATCCCGGCCAAGACCTTTTTGAGTCCCATAAGTGAGCAGTGAAAAACCTTGATTACATTATTGAATTACTACCAGGTAATTAATCATCAGATGACAGCACGAAAACAGTGAGTTCCGATAGCATTCGTTGAGCTAGCGGTCTTGTGGTGTAGTGGTTACCACGTCTGCTTCACACGCAGAAGGTCGCCGGTTCGATCCCGGCCAAGACCTTTTTTGAGGCTCACATCTGAAACAGTGAACGCCCTTGGTGAGATTATGTAATTACTACCACATGACCGGCACGGAAGGAGTGAGTTCCAATTGCATTTGCTGAACCAGCGGTCTTGTGGTGTAGTGGTTATCACGTCTGCTTCACACGCAGAAGGTCGCCGGTTCGATCCCGGCCAAGACCTTTTTGGGTCCCATAAGTGAGCAGTGAAAAACCTTGATTACATTATTGAATTACTACCAGGTAAGTAATCATCAGATGACAGCACGAAAACAGTGAGTTCCGATAGCATTCGTTGAGCTAGCGGTCTTGTGGTGTAGTGGTTATCACGTCTGCTTTACACGCAGAAGGTCGCCGGTTCGATCCCGGCCAAGACCTTTTTTGAGGCTCACATCTGAAACAGTGAACGCCCTTGGTGAGATTATGTAATTACTACCACATGACCGGCACGGAAGCAGTGAGTTCCAATTGCATTTGCTGAACCAGCGGTCTTGTGGTGTAGTGGTTATCACGTCTGCTTCACACGCAGAAGGTCGCCGGTTCGATCCCGGCCAAGACCTTTTTGAGTCCCATAAGTGAGCAGTGAAAAACCTTGATTACATTATTGAATTACTACCAGGTAATTAATCATCAGATGACAGCGCGAAAACAGTGAGTTCCGATAGCATTCGTTGAGCTAGCGGTCTTGTGGTGTAGTGGTTATCACGTCTGCTTCACACGCAGAAGGTCGCCGGTTCGATCCCGGCCAAGACCTTTTTGAGTCCCATAAGTGAGCAGTGAAAAACCTTGATTACATTATTGAATTACTACCAGGTAAGTAATCATCAGATGACAGCACGAAAACAGTGAGTTCCGATAGCATTCGTTGAGCTAGCGGTCTTGTGGTGTAGTGGTTATTACGTCTGCTTTACACGCAGAAGGTCGCCGGTTCGATCCCGGCCAAGACCTTTTTTGAGGCTCACATCTGAAACAGTGAACGCCCTTGGTGAGATTATGTAATTACTGCCACATGACCGGCACGGAAGCAGTGAGTTCCAATTGCATTTGCTGAACCAGCGGTCTTGTGGTGTAGTGGTTATCACGTCTGCTTCACACGCAGAAGGTCGCCGGTTCGATCCCGGCCAAGACCTTTTTGAGTAAGTGAGCATAAGTGAGCAGTGAAAAACCTTGATTACATTATTGAATTACTACCAGGTAATTAATCATCAGATGACAGCACGAAAACAGTGAGTTCCGATAGCATTCGTTGAGCTAGCGGTCTTGTGGTGTAGTGGTTATCACGTCTGCTTCACACGCAGAAGGTCGCCGGTTCGATCCCGGCCAAGACCTTTTTGAGTCCCATAAGTGAGCAGTGAAAAACCTTGATTACATTATTGAATTACTACCAGGTAATTAATCATCAGATGACAGCACGAAAACAGTGAGTTCCGATAGCATTCGTTGAGCTAGCGGTCTTGTGGTGTAGTGGTTATCACGTCTGCTTTACACGCAGAAGGTCGCCGGTTCGATCCCGGCCAAGACCTTTTTTGAGGCTCACATCTGAAACAGTGAACGCCCTTGGTGAGATTATGTAATTACTACTACATGACCGGCACGGAAGCAGTGAGTTCCAATTGCATTTGCTGAACCAGCGGTCTTGTGGTGTAGTGGTTATCACGTCTGCTTCACACGCAGAAGGTCGCCGGTTCGATCCCGGCCAAGACCTTTTTGAGTCCCATAAGTGAGCAGTGAAAAACCTTGATTACATTATTGAATTACTACCAGGTAATTAATCATCAGATGACAGCACGAAAACAGTGAGTTCCGATAGCATTCGTTGAGCTAGCGGTCTTGTGGTGTAGTGGTTATCACGTCTGCTTTACACGCAGAAGGTCGCCGGTTCGATCCCGGCCAAGACCTTTTTTGAGGCTCACATCTGAAACAGTGAACGCCCTTGGTGAGATTATGTAATTACTACCACATGACCGGCACGGAAGCAGTGAGTTCCAATTGCATTTGCTGAACCAGCGGTCTTGTGGTGTAGTGGTTATCACGTCTGCTTCACACGCAGAAGGTCGCCGGTTCGATCCCGGCCGAGACCTTTTTGAGTCCCATAAGTGAGCAGTGAAAAACCTTGATTACATTATTGAATTACTACCAGGTAATTAATCATCAGATGACAGCACGAAAACAGTGAGTTCCGATAGCATTCGTTGAGCTAGCGGTCTTGTGGTGTAGTGGTTATCACGTCTGCTTCACACGCAGAAGGTCGCCGGTTCGATCCCGGCCAAGACCTTTTTGAGTCCCATAAGTGAGCAGTGAAAAACCTTTATTACATTATTGAATTACTATCAGGTAATTAATCATCAGATGACAGCACGAAAACAGTGAGTTCCGATAGCATTCGTTGAGCTAGCGGTCTTGTGGTGTAGTGGTTATCACGTCTGCTTTACACGCAGAAGGTCGCCGGTTCGATCCCGGCCAAGACCTTTTTTGAGGCTCACATCTGAAACAGTGAACGCCCTTGGTGAGATTATGTAATTACTACCACATGACCGGCACGGAAGCAGTGAGTTCCAATTGCATTTGCTGAACCAGCGGTCTTGTGGTGTAGTGGTTATCACGTCTGCTTCACACGCAGAAGGTCGCCGGTTCGATCCCGGCCAAGACCTTTTTGAGTCCCATAAGTGAGCAGTGAAAAACCTTGATTACATTATTGAATTACTACCAGGTAATTAATCATCAGATGACAGCACGAAAACAGTGAGTTCCGATAGCATTCGTTGAGCTAGCGGTCTTGTGGTGTAGTGGTTACCACGTCTGCTTCACACGCAGAAGGTCGCCGGTTCGATCCCGGCCAAGACCTTTTTTGAGGCTCACATCTGAAACAGTGAACGCCCTTGGTGAGATTATGTAATTACTACCACATGACCGGCACGGAAGGAGTGAGTTCCAATTGCATTTGCTGAACCAGCGGTCTTGTGGTGTAGTGGTTATCACGTCTGCTTTACACGCAGAAGGTCGCCGGTTCGATCCCGGCCAAGACCTTTTTTGAGGCTCACATCTGAAACAGTGAACGCCCTTGGTGAGATTATATAATTACTACCACATGACCGGCACGGAAGCAGTGAGTTCCAATTGCATTTGGTGAACCAGCGGTCTTGTGGTGTAGTGGTTATCACGTCTGCTTCACACGCAGAAGGTCGCCGGTTCGATCCCGGCCAAGACCTTTTTGAGTCCCATAAGTGAGCAGTGAAAAACCTTGATTACATTATTGAATTACTACCAGGTAATTAATCATCAGATGACAGCACGAAAACAGTGAGTTTCGATAGCATTCGTTGAGCTAGCGGTCTTGTGGTGTAGTGGTTATCACGTCTGCTTTACACGCAGAAGGTCGCCGGTTCGATCCCGGCCAAGACCTTTTTTGAGGCTCACATCTGAAACAGTGAACGCCCTTGGTGAGATTATGTAATTACTACCACATGACCGGCACGGAAGCAGTGAGTTCCAATTGCATTTGCTGAACCAGCGGTCTTGTGGTGTAGTGGTTATCACGTCTGCTTCACACGCAGAAGGTCGCCGGTTCGATCCCGGCCAAGACCTTTTTGAGTCCCATAAGTGAGCAGTGAAAAACCTTGATTACATCATTGAATTACTACCAGGTAATTAATCATCAGATGACAGCACGAAAACAGTGAGTTCCGATAGCATTCGTTGAGCTAGCGGTCTTGTGGTGTAGTGGTTATCACGTCTGCTTCACACGCAGAAGGTCGCCGGTTCGATCCCGGCCAAGACCTTTTTGAGTCCCATAAGTGAGCAGTGAAAAACCTTGATTACATTATTGAATTACTACCAGGTAATTAATCATCAGATGACAGCACGAAAACAGTGAGTTCCGATAGCATTCGTTGAGCTAGCGGTCTTGTGGTGTAGTGGTTATCACGTCTGCTTTACACGCAGAAGGTCGCCGGTTCGATCCCGGCCAAGACCTTTTTTGAGGCTCACATCTGAAACAGTGAACGCCCTTGGTGAGATTATATAATTACTACCACATGACCGGCACGGAAGCAGTGAGTTCCAATTGCATTTGGTGAACCAGCGGTCTTGTGGTGTAGTGGTTATCACGTCTGCTTCACACGCAGAAGGTCGCCGGTTCGATCCCGGCCAAGACCTTTTTAAGTCCCATAAGTGAGCAGTGAAAAACCTTGATTACATTATTGAATTACTACCAGGTAATTAATCATCAGATGACAGCACGAAAACAGTGAGTTCCGATAGCATTCGTTGAGCTAGCGGTCTTGTGGTGTAGTGGTTATCACGTCTGCTTTACACGCAGAAGGTCGCCGGTTCGATCCCGGCCAAGACCTTTTTGAGTCCCATAAGTGAGCAGTGAAAAACCTTGATTACATCATTGAATTACTACCAGGTAATTAATCATCAGATGACAGCACGAAAACAGTGAGTTCCGATAGCATTCGTTGAGCTAGCGGTCTTGTGGTGTAGTGGTTATCACGTCTGCTTCACACGCAGAAGGTCGCCGGTTCGATCCCGGCCAAGACCTTTTTTGAGGTTCACATCTGAAACAGTGAACGCCCTTGGTGAGATTATGTAATTACTACCACATGACCGGCACGGAAGGAGTGAGTTCCAATTGCATTTGCTGAACCAGCGGTCTTGTGGTGTAGTGGTTATCACGTCTGCTTTACACGCAGAAGGTCGCCGGTTCGATCCCGGCCAAGACCTTTTTTGAGGCTCACATCTGAAACAGTGAACGCCCTTGGTGAGATTATATAATTACTACCACATGACCGGCACGGAAGCAGTGAGTTCCAATTGCATTTGGTGAACCAGCGGTCTTGTGGTGTAGTGGTTATCACGTCTGCTTCACACGCAGAAGGTCGCCGGTTCGATCCCGGCCAAGACCTTTTTGAGTCCCATAAGTGAGCAGTGAAAAACCTTGATTACATCATTGAATTACTACCAGGTAATTAATCATCAGATGACAGCACGAAAACAGTGAGTTCCGATAGCATTCGTTGAGCTAGCGGTCTTGTGGTGTAGTGGTTATCACGTCTGCTTCACACGCAGAAGGTCGCCGGTTCGATCCCGGCCAAGACCTTTTTGAGTCCCATAAGTGAGCAGTGAAAAACCTTGATTACATTATTGAATTACTATCAGGTAATTAATCATCAGATGACAGCACGAAAACAGTGAGTTCCGATAGCATTCGTTGAGCTAGCGGTCTTGTGGTGTAGTGGTTATCACGTCTGCTTTACACGCAGAAGGTCGCCGGTTCGATCCCGGCCAAGACCTTTTTGAGTCCCATAAGTGAGCAGTGAAAAACCTTGATTACATCATTGAATTACTACCAGGTAATTAATCATCAGATGACAGCACGAAAACAGTGAGTTCCGATAGCATTCGTTGAGCTAGCGGTCTTGTGGTGTAGTGGTTATCACGTCTGCTTCACACGCAGAAGGTCGCCGGTTCGATCCCGGCCAAGACCTTTTTGAGTCCCATAAGTGAGCAGTGAAAAACCTTGATTACATCATTGAATTACTACCAGGTAATTAATCATCAGATGACAGCACGAAAACAGTGAGTTTCGATAGCATTCGTTGAGCTAGCGGTCTTGTGGTGTAGTGGTTATCACGTCTGCTTTACACGCAGAAGGTCGCCGGTTCGATCCCGGCCAAGACCTTTTTTGAGGCTCACATCTGAAACAGTGAACGCCCTTGGTGAGATTATGTAATTACTACCACATGACCGGCACGGAAGCAGTGAGTTCCAATTGCATTTGCTGAACCAGCGGTCTTGTGGTGTAGTGGTTATCACGTCTGCTT
This sequence comes from Cylicocyclus nassatus, assembly GCA_958299035.1. NCBI lineage: Eukaryota > Metazoa > Nematoda > Chromadorea > Rhabditida > Strongylidae > Cylicocyclus > Cylicocyclus nassatus. Next base: position 38,843,485 of record CATQJL010000112.1, read on the forward strand.
CACACGCAGAAGGTGGCCGGTTCGATCCCGGCCAAGACCTTTTTGAGTCCCATAAGTGAGCAGTGAAAAACCTTGATTACATCATTGAATTACTACCAGGTAATTAATCATCAGATGACAGCACGAAAACAGTGAGTTCCGATAGCATTCGTTGAGCTAGCGGTCTTGTGGTGTAGTGGTTATCACGTCTGCTTCACACGCAGAAGGTCGCCGGTTCGATCCCGGCCAAGACCTTTTTGAGTCCCATAAGTGAGCAGTGAAAAACCTTGATTACATTATTGAATTACTACCAGGTAATTAATCATCAGATGACAGCACGAAAACAGTGAGTTCCGATAGCATTCGTTGAGCTAGCGGTCTTGTGGTGTAGTGGTTATCACGTCTGCTTTACACGCAGAAGGTCGCCGGTTCGATCCCGGCCAAGACCTTTTTTGAGGCTCACATCTGAAACAGTGAACGCCCTTGGTGAGATTATATAATTACTACCACATGACCGGCACGGAAGCAGTGAGTTCCAATTGCATTTGGTGAACCAGCGGTCTTGTGGTGTAGTGGTTATCACGTCTGCTTCACACGCAGAAGGTCGCCGGTTCGATCCCGGCCAAGACCTTTTTAAGTCCCATAAGTGAGCAGTGAAAAACCTTGATTACATTATTGAATTACTACCAGGTAATTAATCATCAGATGACAGCACGAAAACAGTGAGTTCCGATAGCATTCGTTGAGCTAGCGGTCTTGTGGTGTAGTGGTTATCACGTCTGCTTTACACGCAGAAGGTCGCCGGTTCGATCCCGGCCAAGACCTTTTTGAGTCCCATAAGTGAGCAGTGAAAAACCTTGATTACATCATTGAATTACTACCAGGTAATTAATCATCAGATGACAGCACGAAAACAGTGAGTTCCGATAGCATTCGTTGAGCTAGCGGTCTTGTGGTGTAGTGGTTATCACGTCTGCTTCACACGCAGAAGGTCGCCGGTTCGATCCCGGCCAAGACCTTTTTTGAGGTTCACATCTGAAACAGTGAACGCCCTTGGTGAGATTATGTAATTACTACCACATGACCGGCACGGAAGGAGTGAGTTCCAATTGCATTTGCTGAACCAGCGGTCTTGTGGTGTAGTGGTTATCACGTCTGCTTTACACGCAGAAGGTCGCCGGTTCGATCCCGGCCAAGACCTTTTTTGAGGCTCACATCTGAAACAGTGAACGCCCTTGGTGAGATTATATAATTACTACCACATGACCGGCACGGAAGCAGTGAGTTCCAATTGCATTTGGTGAACCAGCGGTCTTGTGGTGTAGTGGTTATCACGTCTGCTTCACACGCAGAAGGTCGCCGGTTCGATCCCGGCCAAGACCTTTTTGAGTCCCATAAGTGAGCAGTGAAAAACCTTGATTACATCATTGAATTACTACCAGGTAATTAATCATCAGATGACAGCACGAAAACAGTGAGTTCCGATAGCATTCGTTGAGCTAGCGGTCTTGTGGTGTAGTGGTTATCACGTCTGCTTCACACGCAGAAGGTCGCCGGTTCGATCCCGGCCAAGACCTTTTTGAGTCCCATAAGTGAGCAGTGAAAAACCTTGATTACATTATTGAATTACTATCAGGTAATTAATCATCAGATGACAGCACGAAAACAGTGAGTTCCGATAGCATTCGTTGAGCTAGCGGTCTTGTGGTGTAGTGGTTATCACGTCTGCTTTACACGCAGAAGGTCGCCGGTTCGATCCCGGCCAAGACCTTTTTGAGTCCCATAAGTGAGCAGTGAAAAACCTTGATTACATCATTGAATTACTACCAGGTAATTAATCATCAGATGACAGCACGAAAACAGTGAGTTCCGATAGCATTCGTTGAGCTAGCGGTCTTGTGGTGTAGTGGTTATCACGTCTGCTTCACACGCAGAAGGTCGCCGGTTCGATCCCGGCCAAGACCTTTTTGAGTCCCATAAGTGAGCAGTGAAAAACCTTGATTACATCATTGAATTACTACCAGGTAATTAATCATCAGATGACAGCACGAAAACAGTGAGTTTCGATAGCATTCGTTGAGCTAGCGGTCTTGTGGTGTAGTGGTTATCACGTCTGCTTTACACGCAGAAGGTCGCCGGTTCGATCCCGGCCAAGACCTTTTTTGAGGCTCACATCTGAAACAGTGAACGCCCTTGGTGAGATTATGTAATTACTACCACATGACCGGCACGGAAGCAGTGAGTTCCAATTGCATTTGCTGAACCAGCGGTCTTGTGGTGTAGTGGTTATCACGTCTGCTTCACACGCAGAAGGTGGCCGGTTCGATCCCGGCCAAGACCTTTTTGAGTCCCATAAGTGAGCAGTGAAAAACCTTGATTACATCATTGAATTACTACCAGGTAATTAATCATCAGATGACAGCACGAAAACAGTGAGTTCCGATAGCATTCGTTGAGCTAGCGGTCTTGTGGTGTAGTGGTTATCACGTCTGCTTCACACGCAGAAGGTCGCCGGTTCGATCCCGGCCAAGACCTTTTTGAGTCCCATAAGTGAGCAGTGAAAAACCTTGATTACATTATTGAATTACTACCAGGTAATTAATCATCAGATGACAGCACGAAAACAGTGAGTTCCGATAGCATTCGTTGAGCTAGCGGTCTTGTGGTGTAGTGGTTATCACGTCTGCTTTACACGCAGAAGGTCGCCGGTTCGATCCCGGCCAAGACCTTTTTTGAGGCTCACATCTGAAACAGTGAACGCCCTTGGTGAGATTATATAATTACTACCACATGACCGGCACGGAAGCAGTGAGTTCCAATTGCATTTGGTGAACCAGCGGTCTTGTGGTGTAGTGGTTATCACGTCTGCTTCACACGCAGAAGGTCGCCGGTTCGATCCCGGCCAAGACCTTTTTAAGTCCCATAAGTGAGCAGTGAAAAACCTTGATTACATTATTGAATTACTACCAGGTAATTAATCATCAGATGACAGCACGAAAACAGTGAGTTCCGATAGCATTCGTTGAGCTAGCGGTCTTGTGGTGTAGTGGTTATCACGTCTGCTTCACACGCAGAAGGTCGCCGGTTCGATCCCGGCCAAGACCTTTTTGAGTCCCATAAGTGAGCAGTGAAAAACCTTGATTACATTATTGAATTACTACCAGGTAATTAATCATCAGATGACAGCACGAAAACAGTGAGTTCCGATAGCATTCGTTGAGCTAGCGGTCTTGTGGTGTAGTGGTTATCACGTCTGCTTTACACGCAGAAGGTCGCCGGTTCGATCCCGGCCAAGACCTTTTTGAGTCCCATAAGTGAGCAGTGAAAAACCTTGATTACATCATTGAATTACTACCAGGTAATTAATCATCAGATGACAGCACGAAAACAGTGAGTTCCGATAGCATTCGTTGAGCTAGCGGTCTTGTGGTGTAGTGGTTATCACGTCTGCTTCACACGCAGAAGGTCGCCGGTTCGATCCCGGCCAAGACCTTTTTTGAGGTTCACATCTGAAACAGTGAACGCCCTTGGTGAGATTATGTAATTACTACCACATGACCGGCACGGAAGGAGTGAGTTCCAATTGCATTTGCTGAACCAGCGGTCTTGTGGTGTAGTGGTTATCACGTCTGCTTTACACGCAGAAGGTCGCCGGTTCGATCCCGGCCAAGACCTTTTTTGAGGCTCACATCTGAAACAGTGAACGCCCTTGGTGAGATTATATAATTACTACCACATGACCGGCACGGAAGCAGTGAGTTCCAATTGCATTTGGTGAACCAGCGGTCTTGTGGTGTAGTGGTTATCACGTCTGCTTCACACGCAGAAGGTCGCCGGTTCGATCCCGGCCAAGACCTTTTTGAGTCCCATAAGTGAGCAGTGAAAAACCTTGATTACATCATTGAATTACTACCAGGTAATTAATCATCAGATGACAGCACGAAAACAGTGAGTTCCGATAGCATTCGTTGAGCTAGCGGTCTTGTGGTGTAGTGGTTATCACGTCTGCTTCACACGCAGAAGGTCGCCGGTTCGATCCCGGCCAAGACCTTATTGAGTCCCATAAGTGAGCAGTGAAAAACCTTGATTACATTATTGAATTACTACCAGGTAATTAATCATCAGATGACAGCACGAAAACAGTGAGTTCCGATAGCATTGGTTGAGCTAGCGGTCTTGTGGTGTAGTGGTTATCACGTCTGCTTTACACGCAGAAGGTCGCCGGTTCGATCCCGGCCAAGACCTTTTTGAGTCCCATAAGTGAGCAGTGAAAAACCTTGATTACATCATTGAATTACTACCAGGTAATTAATCATCAGATGACAGCACGAAAACAGTGAGTTCCGATAGCATTCGTTGAGCTAGCGGTCTTGTGGTGTAGTGGTTATCACGTCTGCTTCACACGCAGAAGGTCGCCGGTTCGATCCCGGCCAAGACCTTTTTGAGTCCCATAAGTGAGCAGTGAAAAACCTTGATTACATTATTGAATTACTACCAGGTAATTAATCATCAGATGACAGCACGAAAACAGTGAGTTCCGATAGCATTCGTTGAGCTAGCGGTCTTGTGGTGTAGTGGTTATCACCTCTGCTTTACACGCAGAAGGTCGCCGGTTCGATCCCGGCCAAGACCTTTTTTGAGGCTCACATCTGAAACAGTGAACGCCCTTGGTGAGATTATGTAATTACTACCACATGACCGGCACGGAAGCAGTGAGTTCCAATTGCATTTGCTGAACCAGCGGTCTTGTGGTGTAGTGGTTATCACGTCTGCTTCACACGCAGAAAGTCGCCGGTTCGATCCCGGCCAAGACCTTTTTGAGGCTCACATCTGAAACAGTGAACGCCCTTGGTGAGATTATGTAATTACTACCACATGACCGGCACGGAAGCAGTGAGTTCCAATTGCATTTGCTGAACCAGCGGTCTTGTGGTGTAGTGGTTATCACGTCTGCTTCACACGCAGAAGGTCGCCGGTTCGATCCCGGCCAAGACCTTTTTGAGTCCCATAAGTGAGCAGTGAAAAACCTTGATTACATTATTGAATTACTACCAGGTAATTAATCATCAGATGACAGCACGAAAACAGTGAGTTCCGATAGCATTCGTTGAGCTAGCGGTCTTGTGGTGTAGTGGTTATCACGTCTGCTTTACACGCAGAAGGTCGCCGGTTCGATCCCGGCCAAGACCTTTTTTGAGGCTCACATCTGAAACAGTGAACGCCCTTGGTGAGATTATGTAATTACTACCACATGACCGGCACGGAAGCAGTGAGTTCCAATTGCATTTGCTGAACCAGCGGTCTTGTGGTGTAGTGGTTATCACGTCTGCTTCACACGCAGAAGGTCGCCGGTTCGATCCCGGCCAAGACCTTTTTGAGTCCCATAAGTGAGCAGTGAAAAACCTTGATTACATCATTGAATTACTACCAGGTAATTAATCATCAGATGACAGCACGAAAACAGTGAGTTCCGATAGCATTCGTTGAGCTAGCGGTCTTGTGGTGTAGTGGTTATCACGTCTGCTTCACACGCAGAAGGTCGCCGGTTCGATCCCGGCCAAGACCTTTTTGAGTCCCATAAGTGAGCAGTGAAAAACCTTGATTACATTATTGAATTACTACCAGGTAATTAATCATCAGATGACAGCACGAAAACAGTGAGTTCCGATAGCATTGGTTGAGCTAGCGGTCTTGTGGTGTAGTGGTTATCACCTCTGCTTTACACGCAGAAGGTCGCCGGTTCGATCCCGGCCAAGACCTTTTTTGAGGCTCACATCTGAAACAGTGAACGCCCTTGGTGAGATTATGTAATTACTACCACATGACCGGCACGGAAGCAGTGAGTTCCAATTGCATTTGCTGAACCAGCGGTCTTGTGGTGTAGTGGTTATCACGTCTGCTTCACACGCAGAAAGTCGCCGGTTCGATCCCGGCCAAGACCTTTTTGAGGCTCACATCTGAAACAGTGAACGCCCTTGGTGAGATTATGTAATTACTACCACATGACCGGCACGGAAGCAGTGAGTTCCAATTGCATTTGCTGAACCAGCGGTCTTGTGGTGTAGTGGTTATCACGTCCGCTTCACACGCAGAAGGTCGCCGGTTCGATCCCGGCCAAGACCTTTTTGAGTCCCATAAGTGAGCAGTGAAAAACCTTGATTACATTATTGAATTACTACCAGGTAATTAATCATCAGATGACAGCACGAAAACAGTGAGTTCCGATAGCATTCGTTGAGCTAGCGGTCTTGTGGTGTAGTGGTTATCACGTCTGCTTTACACGCAGAAGGTCGCCGGTTCGATCCCGGCCAAGACCTTTTTTGAGGCTCACATCTGAAACAGTGAACGCCCTTGGTGAGATTATGTAATTACTACCACATGACCGGCACGGAAGCAGTGAGTTCCAATTGCATTTGCTGAACCAGCGGTCTTGTGGTGTAGTGGTTATCACGTCTGCTTCACACGCAGAAGGTCGCCGGTTCGATCCCGGCCAAGACCTTTTTGAGTCCCATAAGTGAGCAGTGAAAAACCTTGATTACATCATTGAATTACTACCAGGTAATTAATCATCAGATGACAGCACGAAAACAGTGAGTTCCGATAGCATTCGTTGAGCTAGCGGTCTTGTGGTGTAGTGGTTATCACGTCTGCTTCACACGCAGAAGGTCGCCGGTTCGATCCCGGCCAAGACCTTTTTGAGTCCCATAAGTGAGCAGTGAAAAACCTTGATTACATTATTGAATTACTACCAGGTAATTAATCATCAGATGACAGCACGAAAACAGTGAGTTCCGATAGCATTGGTTGAGCTAGCGGTCTTGTGGTGTAGTGGTTATCACGTCTGCTTTACACGCAGAAGGTCGCCGGTTCGATCCCGGCCAAGACCTTTTTGAGTCCCATAAGTGAGCAGTGAAAAACCTTGATTACATCATTGAATTACTACCAGGTAATTAATCATCAGATGACAGCACGAAAACAGTGAGTTCCGATAGCATTCGTTGAGCTAGCGGTCTTGTGGTGTAGTGGTTATCACGTCTGCTTCACACGCAGAAGGTCGCCGGTTCGATCCCGGCCAAGACCTTTTTGAGTCCCATAAGTGAGCAGTGAAAAACCTTGATTACATTATTGAATTACTACCAGGTAATTAATCATCAGATGACAGCACGAAAACAGTGAGTTCCGATAGCATTCGTTGAGCTAGCGGTCTTGTGGTGTAGTGGTTATCACGTCTGCTTTACACGCAGAAGGTCGCCGGTTCGATCCCGGCCAAGACCTTTTTTGAGGCTCACATCTGAAACAGTGAACGCCCTTGGTGAGATTATATAATTACTACCACATGACCGGCACGGAAGCAGTGAGTTCCAATTGCATTTGGTGAACCAGCGGTCTTGTGGTGTAGTGGTTATCACGTCTGCTTCACACGCAGAAGGTCGCCGGTTCGATCCCGGCCAAGACCTTTTTGAGTCCCATAAGTGAGCAGTGAAAAACCTTGATTACATCATTGAATTACTACCAGGTAATTAATCATCAGATGACAGCACGAAAACAGTGAGTTCCGATAGCATTCGTTGAGCTAGCGGTCTTGTGGTGTAGTGGTTATCACGTCTGCTTCACACGCAGAAGGTCGCCGGTTCGATCCCGGCCAAGACCTTTTTGAGTCCCATAAGTGAGCAGTGAAAAACCTTGATTACATTATTGAATTACTACCAGGTAATTAATCATCAGATGACAGCACGAAAACAGTGAGTTCCGATAGCATTCGTTGAGCTAGCGGTCTTGTGGTGTAGTGGTTATCACCTCTGCTTTACACGCAGAAAGTCGCCGGTTCGATCCCGGCCAAGACCTTTTTTGAGGCTCACATCTGAAACAGTGAACGCCCTTGGTGAGATTATGTAATTACTACCACATGACCGGCACGGAAGCAGTGAGTTCCAATTGCATTTGCTGAACCAGCGGTCTTGTGGTGTAGTGGTTATCACGTCTGCTTCACACGCAGAAAGTCGCCGGTTCGATCCCGGCCAAGACCTTTTTGAGGCTCACATCTGAAACAGTGAACGCCCTTGGTGAGATTATGTAATTACTACCACATGACCGGCACGGAAGCAGTGAGTTCCAATTGCATTTGCTGAACCAGCGGTCTTGTGGTGTAGTGGTTATCACGTCTGCTTCACACGCAGAAGGTCGCCGGTTCGATCCCGGCCAAGACCTTTTTGAGTCCCATAAGTGAGCAGTGAAAAACCTTGATTACATTATTGAATTACTACCAGGTAATTAATCATCAGATGACAGCACGAAAACAGTGAGTTCCGATAGCATTCGTTGAGCTAGCGGTCTTGTGGTGTAGTGGTTATCACGTCTGCTTTACACGCAGAAGGTCGCCGGTTCGATCCCGGCCAAGACCTTTTTTGAGGCTCACATCTGAAACAGTGAACGCCCTTGGTGAGATTATGTAATTACTACCACATGACCGGCACGGAAGCAGTGAGTTCCAATTGCATTTGCTGAACCAGCGGTCTTGTGGTGTAGTGGTTATCACGTCTGCTTCACACGCAGAAAGTCGCCGGTTCGATCCCGGCCAAGACCTTTTTGAGGCTCACATCTGAAACAGTGAACGCCCTTGGTGAGATTATGTAATTACTACCACATGACCGGCACGGAAGCAGTGAGTTCCAATTGCATTTGCTGAACAAGCGGTCTTGTGGTGTAGTGGTTATCACGTCTGCTTCACACGCAGAAGGTCGCCGGTTCGATCCCGGCCAAGACCTTTTTGAGTCCCATAAGTGAGCAGTGAAAAACCTTGATTACATTATTGAATTACTACCAGGTAATTAATCATCAGATGACAGCACGAAAACAGTGAGTTCCGATAGCATTCGTTGAGCTAGCGGTCTTGTGGTGTAGTGGTTATCACGTCTGCTTTACACGCAGAAGGTCGCCGGTTCGATCCCGGCCAAGACCTTTTTTGAGGCTCACATCTGAAACAGTGAACGCCCTTGGTGAGATTATGTAATTACTACCACATGACCGGCACGGAAGCAGTGAGTTCCAATTGCATTTGCTGAACCAGCGGTCTTGTGGTGTAGTGGTTATCACGTCTGCTTCACACGCAGAAGGTCGCCGGTTCGATCCCGGCCAAGACCTTTTTGAGTCCCATAAGTGAGCAGTGAAAAACCTTGATTACATTATTGAATTACTACCAGGTAATTAATCATCAGATGACAGCACGAAAACAGTGAGTTCCGATAGCATTCGTTGAGCTAGCGGTCTTGTGGTGTAGTGGTTATCACGTCTGCTTTACACGCAGAAGGTCGCCGGTTCGATCCCGGCCAAGACCTTTTTTGAGGCTCACATCTGAAACAGTGAACGCCCTTGGTGAGATTATGCAATTACTACCACATGACCGGCACGGAAGCAGTGAGTTCCAATTGCATTTGCTGAACCAGCGGTCTTGTGGTGTAGTGGTTATCACGTCTGCTTCACACGCAGAAGGTCGCCGGTTCAATCCCGGCCAAGACCTTTTTGAGTCCCATAAGTGAGCAGTGAAAAACCTTGATTACATTATTGAATTACTACCAGGTAATTAATCATCAGATGACAGCACGAAAACAGTGAGTTCCGATAGCATTCGTTGAGCTAGCGGTCTTGTGGTGTAGTGGTTATCACGTCTGCTTTACACGCAGAAGGTCGCCGGTTCGATCCCGGCCAAGACCTTTTTTGAGGCTCACATCTGAAACAGTGAACGCCCTTGGTGAAATTATGTAATTACTACCACATGACCGGCACGGAAGCAGTGAGTTCCAATTGCATTTGCTGAACCAGCGGTCTTGTGGTGTAGTGGTTATCACGTCTGCTTCACACGCAGAAGGTCGCCGGTTCGATCCCGGCCAAGACCTTTTTGAGGCTCACATCTGAAACAGTGAACGCCCTTGGTGAGATTATGTAATTACTACCACATGACCGGCACGGAAGCAGTGAGTTCCAATTGCATTTGCTGAACCAGCGGTCTTGTGGTGTAGTGGTTATCACGTCTGCTTCACACGCAGAAGGTCGCCGGTTCGATCCCGGCCAAGACCTTTTTGAGTCCCATAAGTGAGCAGTGAAAAACCTTGATTACATTATTGAATTACTACCAGGTAATTAATCATCAGATGACAGCACGAAAACAGTGAGTTCCGATAGCATTCGTTGAGCTAGCGGTCTTGTGGTGTAGTGGTTATCACGTCTGCTTTACACGCAGAAGGTCGCCGGTTCGATCCCGGCCAAGACCTTTTTTGAGGCTCACATCTGAAACAGTGAACGCCCTTGGTGAGATTATGCAATTACTACCACATGACCGGCACGGAAGCAGTGAGTTCCAATTGCATTTGCTGAACCAGCGGTCTTGTGGTGTAGTGGTTATCACGTCTGCTTCACACGCAGAAGGTCGCCGGTTCAATCCCGGCCAAGACCTTTTTGAGTCCCATAAGTGAGCAGTGAAAAACCTTGATTACATTATTGAATTACTACCAGGTAATTAATCATCAGATGACAGCACGAAAACAGTGAGTTCCGATAGCATTCGTTGAGCTAGCGGTCTTGTGGTGTAGTGGTTATCACGTCTGCTTTACACGCAGAAGGTCGCCGGTTCAATCCCGGCCAAGACCTTTTTGAGTCCCATAAGTGAGCAGTGAAAAACCTTGATTACATTATTGAATTAATACCAGGTAATTAATCATCAGATGACAGCACGAAAACAGTGAGTTCCGATAGCATTCGTTGAGCTAGCGGTCTTGTGGTGTAGTGGTTATCACGTCTGCTTTACACGCAGAAGGTCGCCGGTTCGATCCCGGCCAAGACCTTTTTTGAGGCTCACATCTGAAACAGTGAACGCCCTTGGTGAGATTATGTAATTACTACCACATGACCGGCACGGAAGCAGTGAGTTCCAATTGCATTTGCTGAACCAGCGGTCTTGTGGTGTAGTGGTTATCACGTCTGCTTCACACGCAGAAGGTCGCCGGTTCGATCCCGGCCAAGACCTTTTTGAGTCCCATAAGTGAGCAGTGAAAAACCTTGATTACATCATTGAATTACTACCAGGTAATTAATCATCAGATGACAGCACGAAAACAGTGAGTTCCGATAGCATTCGTTGAGCTAGCGGTCTTGTGGTGTAGTGGTTATCACGTCTGCTTCACACGCAGAAGGTCGCCGGTTCGATCCCGGCCAAGACCTTTTTGAGTCCCATAAGTGAGCAGTGAAAAACCTTGATTACATTATTGAATTACTACCAGGTAATTAATCATCAGATGACAGCACGAAAACAGTGAGTTCCGATAGCATTGGTTGAGCTAGCGGTCTTGTGGTGTAGTGGTTATCACGTCTGCTTTACACGCAGAAGGTCGCCGGTTCGATCCCGGCCAAGACCTTTTTGAGTCCCATAAGTGAGCAGTGAAAAACCTTGATTACATCATTGAATTACTACCAGGTAATTAATCATCAGATGACAGCACGAAAACAGTGAGTTCCGATAGCATTCGTTGAGCTAGCGGTCTTGTGGTGTAGTGGTTATCACGTCTGCTTCACACGCAGAAGGTCGCCGGTTCGATCCCGGCCAAGACCTTTTTGAGTCCCATAAGTGAGCAGTGAAAAACCTTGATTACATTATTGAATTACTACCAGGTAATTAATCATCAGATGACAGCACGAAAACAGTGAGTTCCGATAGCATTCGTTGAGCTAGCGGTCTTGTGGTGTAGTGGTTATCACGTCTGCTTTACACGCAGAAGGTCGCCGGTTCGATCCCGGCCAAGACCTTTTTTGAGGCTCACATCTGAAACAGTGAACGCCCTTGGTGAGATTATATAATTACTACCACATGACCGGCACGGAAGCAGTGAGTTCCAATTGCATTTGGTGAACCAGCGGTCTTGTGGTGTAGTGGTTATCACGTCTGCTTCACACGCAGAAGGTCGCCGGTTCGATCCCGGCCAAGACCTTTTTGAGTCCCATAAGTGAGCAGTGAAAAACCTTGATTACATTATTGAATTACTACCAGGTAATTAATCATCAGATGACAGCACGAAAACAGTGAGTTCCGATAGCATTCGTTGAGCTAGCGGTCTTGTGGTGTAGTGGTTATCACCTCTGCTTTACACGCAGAAAGTCGCCGGTTCGATCCCGGCCAAGACCTTTTTTGAGGCTCACATCTGAAACAGTGAACGCCCTTGGTGAGATTATGTAATTACTACCACATGACCGGCACGGAAGCAGTGAGTTCCAATTGCATTTGCTGAACCAGCGGTCTTGTGGTGTAGTGGTTATCACGTCTGCTTCACACGCAGAAAGTCGCCGGTTCGATCCCGGCCAAGACCTTTTTGAGGCTCACATCTGAAACAGTGAACGCCCTTGGTGAGATTATGTAATTACTACCACATGACCGGCACGGAAGCAGTGAGTTCCAATTGCATTTGCTGAACCAGCGGTCTTGTGGTGTAGTGGTTATCACGTCTGCTTCACACGCAGAAGGTCGCCGGTTCGATCCCGGCCAAGACCTTTTTGAGTCCCATAAGTGAGCAGTGAAAAACCTTGATTACATTATTGAATTACTACCAGGTAATTAATCATCAGATGACAGCACGAAAACAGTGAGTTCCGATAGCATTCGTTGAGCTAGCGGTCTTGTGGTGTAGTGGTTATCACGTCTGCTTTACACGCAGAAGGTCGCCGGTTCGATCCCGGCCAAGACCTTTTTTGAGGCTCACATCTGAAACAGTGAACGCCCTTGGTGAGATTATGTAATTACTACCACATGACCGGCACGGAAGCAGTGAGTTCCAATTGCATTTGCTGAACCAGCGGTCTTGTGGTGTAGTGGTTATCACGTCTGCTTCACACGCAGAAAGTCGCCGGTTCGATCCCGGCCAAGACCTTTTTGAGGCTCACATCTGAAACAGTGAACGCCCTTGGTGAGATTATGTAATTACTACCACATGACCGGCACGGAAGCAGTGAGTTCCAATTGCATTTGCTGAACAAGCGGTCTTGTGGTGTAGTGGTTATCACGTCTGCTTCACACGCAGAAGGTCGCCGGTTCGATCCCGGCCAAGACCTTTTTGAGTCCCATAAGTGAGCAGTGAAAAACCTTGATTACATTATTGAATTACTACCAGGTAATTAATCATCAGATGACAGCACGAAAACAGTGAGTTCCGATAGCATTCGTTGAGCTAGCGGTCTTGTGGTGTAGTGGTTATCACGTCTGCTTTACACGCAGAAGGTCGCCGGTTCGATCCCGGCCAAGACCTTTTTTGAGGCTCACATCTGAAACAGTGAACGCCCTTGGTGAGATTATGTAATTACTACCACATGACCGGCACGGAAGCAGTGAGTTCCAATTGCATTTGCTGAACCAGCGGTCTTGTGGTGTAGTGGTTATCACGTCTGCTTCACACGCAGAAGGTCGCCGGTTCGATCCCGGCCAAGACCTTTTTGAGTCCCATAAGTGAGCAGTGAAAAACCTTGATTACATTATTGAATTACTACCAGGTAATTAATCATCAGATGACAGCACGAAAACAGTGAGTTCCGATAGCATTCGTTGAGCTAGCGGTCTTGTGGTGTAGTGGTTATCACGTCTGCTTTACACGCAGAAGGTCGCCGGTTCGATCCCGGCCAAGACCTTTTTTGAGGCTCACATCTGAAACAGTGAACGCCCTTGGTGAGATTATGCAATTACTACCACATGACCGGCACGGAAGCAGTGAGTTCCAATTGCATTTGCTGAACCAGCGGTCTTGTGGTGTAGTGGTTATCACGTCTGCTTCACACGCAGAAGGTCGCCGGTTCAATCCCGGCCAAGACCTTTTTGAGTCCCATAAGTGAGCAGTGAAAAACCTTGATTACATTATTGAATTACTACCAGGTAATTAATCATCAGATGACAGCACGAAAACAGTGAGTTCCGATAGCATTCGTTGAGCTAGCGGTCTTGTGGTGTAGTGGTTATCACGTCTGCTTTACACGCAGAAGGTCGCCGGTTCGATCCCGGCCAAGACCTTTTTTGAGGCTCACATCTGAAACAGTGAACGCCCTTGGTGAAATTATGTAATTACTACCACATGACCGGCACGGAAGCAGTGAGTTCCAATTGCATTTGCTGAACCAGCGGTCTTGTGGTGTAGTGGTTATCACGTCTGCTTCACACGCAGAAGGTCGCCGGTTCGATCCCGGCCAAGACCTTTTTGAGGCTCACATCTGAAACAGTGAACGCCCTTGGTGAGATTATGTAATTACTACCACATGACCGGCACGGAAGCAGTGAGTTCCAATTGCATTTGCTGAACCAGCGGTCTTGTGGTGTAGTGGTTATCACGTCTGCTTCACACGCAGAAGGTCGCCGGTTCGATCCCGGCCAAGACCTTTTTGAGTCCCATAAGTGAGCAGTGAAAAACCTTGATTACATTATTGAATTACTACCAGGTAATTAATCATCAGATGACAGCACGAAAACAGTGAGTTCCGATAGCATTCGTTGAGCTAGCGGTCTTGTGGTGTAGTGGTTATCACGTCTGCTTTACACGCAGAAGGTCGCCGGTTCGATCCCGGCCAAGACCTTTTTTGAGGCTCACATCTGAAACAGTGAACGCCCTTGGTGAGATTATGCAATTACTACCACATGACCGGCACGGAAGCAGTGAGTTCCAATTGCATTTGCTGAACCAGCGGTCTTGTGGTGTAGTGGTTATCACGTCTGCTTCACACGCAGAAGGTCGCCGGTTCAATCCCGGCCAAGACCTTTTTGAGTCCCATAAGTGAGCAGTGAAAAACCTTGATTACATTATTGAATTACTACCAGGTAATTAATCATCAGATGACAGCACGAAAACAGTGAGTTCCGATAGCATTCGTTGAGCTAGCGGTCTTGTGGTGTAGTGGTTATCACGTCTGCTTCACACGCAGAAGGTCGCCGGTTCGATCCCGGCCAAGACCTTTTTGAGGCTCACATCTGAAACAGTGAACGCCCTTGGTGAGATTATGTAATTACTACCACATGACCGGCACGGAAGCAGTGAGTTCCAATTGCATTTGCTGAACCAGCGGTCTTGTGGTGTAGTGGTTATCACGTCTGCTTTACACGCAGAAGGTCGCCGGTTCGATCCCGGCCAAGACCTTTTTTGAGGCTCACATCTGAAACAGTGAACGCCCTTGGTGAGATTATGTAATTACTACCACATGACCGGCACGGAAGCAGTGAGTTCCAATTGCATTTGCTGAACCAGCGGTCTTGTGGTGTAGTGGTTATCACGTCTGCTTCACACGCGGAAGGTCGCCGGTTCGATCCCGGCCAAGACCTTTTTGAGGCTCACATGTGAAACAGTGAACGCCCTTGGTGAGATTATGTAATTACTACCACATGACCGGCACGGAAGCAGTAAGTTCCAATTGCATTTGCTGAACCAGCGGTCTTGTGGTGTAGTGGTTATCACGTCTGCTTCACACGCAGAAGGTCGTCGGTTCGATCCCGGCCAAGACCTTTTTGAGTCCCATAAGTGAGCAGTGAAAAACCTTGATTACATTATTGAATTACTACCAGGTAATTAATCATCAGATGACAGCACGAAAACAGCGAGTTCCGATAGCATTCGTTGAGCTAGCGGTCTTGTGGTGTAGTGGTTATCACGTCTGCTTTACACGCAGAAGGTCGCCGGTTCGATCCCGGCCAAGACCTTTTTTGAGGCTCACATCTGAAACAGTGAACGCCCTTGGTGAGATTATGTAATTACTACCACATGACCGGCACGGAAGCAGTGAGTTCCAATTGCATTTGCTGAACCAGCGGTTTTGTGGTGTAATGGTTATCACGTCTGCTTCACACGCAGAAGGTCGCCGGTTCGATCCCGGCCAAGACCTTTTTGAGGCTCACATCTGAAACAGTGAACGCCCTTGGTGAGATTATCTAATTACTACCACATGACCGGCACGGAAGCAGTGAGTTCCAATTGCATTTGCTGAACCAGCGGTCTTGGGGTGTAGTGGTTATCACGTCTGCTTCACACGCAGAAGGTCGCCGGTTCGATCCCGGCCAAGACCTTCTTGAGTCCCATAAGTGAGCAGTGAAAAACCTTGATTACATTATTGAATTACTACCAGGTAATTAATCATCAGATGACAGCACGAAAACAGTGAGTTCCGATAGCATTCGTTGAGCTAGCGGTCTTGTGGTGTAGTGGTTATCACGTCTGCTTTACACGCAGAAGGTCGCCGGTTCGATCCCGGCCAAGACCTTTTTTGAGGCTCACATCTGAAACAGTGAACGCCCTTGGTGAGATTATGTAATTACTACCACATGACCGGCACGGAAGCAGTGAGTTCCAATTGCATTTGCTGAACCAGCGGTCTTGTGGTGTAGTGGTTATCACGTCTGCTTCACACGCAGAAGGTCGCCGGTTCGATCCCGGCCAAGACCTTTTTGAGGCTCACATCTGAAACAGTGAACGCCCTTGGTGAGATTATGTAATTACTACCACATGACCGGCACGGAAGCAGTGAGTTCCAATTGCATTTGCTGAACCAGCGGTCTTGTGGTGTAGTGGTTATCACGTCTGCTTCACACGCAGAAGGTCGCCGGTTCGATCCCGGCCAAGACCTTTTTGGGTCCCATAAGTGAGCAGTGAAAAACCTTGATTACATTATTGAATTACTACCAGGTAATTAATCATCAGATGACAGCACGAAAACAGTGAGTTCCGATAGCATTCGTTGAGCTAGCGGTCTTGTGGTGTAGTGGTTATCACGTCTGCTTTACACGCAGAAGGTCGCCGGTTCGATCCCGGCCAAGACCTTTTTTGAGGCTCACATCTGAAACAGTGAACGCCCTTGGTGAGATTATGTAATTACTACCACATGACCGGCACGGAAGCAGTGAGTTCCATTTGCATTTGCTGAACCAGCGGTCTTGTGGGGTAGTGGTTATCACGTCTGCTTCACACGCAGAAGGTCGCCGGTTCGATCCCGGCCAAGACCTTTTTGAGTCCCATAAGTGAGCAGTGAAAAACCTTGATTACATTATTGAATTACTACCAGGTAATTAATCATCAGATGACAGCACGAAAACAGTGAGTTCCGATAGCATTCGTTGAGCTAGCGGTCTTGTGGTGTAGTGGTTATCACGTCTGCTTTACACGCAAAAGCTCGCCGGTTCGATCCCTGCCAAGACCTTTTTTGAGGCTCACATCTGAAACAGTGAACGCCCTTGGTGAGATTATGTAATTACTACCACATGACCGGCACGGAAGCAGTGAGTTCCAATTGCATTTGCTGAACCAGCGGTCTTGTGGTGTAGTGGTTATCACGTCTGCTTCACACGCAGAAGGTCGCCGGTTCGCCGGCCAAGACTTTTTTGAGTCCCATAAGTGAGCAGTGAACGCCCTTGGTGAGATTATGTAATTACTACCACATGACCGGCACGGAAGCAGTGAGTTCCAATTGCATTTGCTGAACCAGCGGTCTTGTGGTGTAGTGGTTATCACGTCTGCTTTACACGCAGAAGGTCGCCGGTTCGATCCCGGCCAAGACCTTTTTTGAGGCTCACATCTGAAACAGTGAACGCCCTTGGTGAGATTATGTAATTACTACCACATGACCGGCACGGAAGCAGTGAGTTCCAATTGCATTTGCTGAACCAGCGGTCTTGTGGTGTAGTGGTTATCACGTCTGCTTCACACGCAGAAGGTCGTCGGTTCGATCCCGGCCAAGACCTTTTTGAGTCCCATAAGTGAGCAGTGAAAAACCTTGATTACATTATTGAATTACTACCAGGTAATTAATCATCAGATGACAGCACGAAAACAGCGAGTTCCGATAGCATTCGTTGAGCTAGCGGTCTTGTGGTGTAGTGGTTATCACGTCTGCTTTACACGCAGAAGGTCGCCGGTTCGATCCCGGCCAAGACCTTTTTTGAGGCTCACATCTGAAACAGTGAACGCCCTTGGTGAGATTATGTAATTACTACCACATGACCGGCACGGAAGCAGTGAGTTCCAATTGCATTTGCTGAACCAGCGGTCTTGTGGTGTAATGGTTATCACGTCTGCTTCACACGCAGAAGGTCGCCGGTTCGATCCCGGCCAAGACCTTTTTGAGGCTCACATCTGAAACAGTGAACGCCCTTGGTGAGATTATCTAATTACTACCACATGACCGGCACGGAAGCAGTGAGTTCCAATTGCATTTGCTGAACCAGCGGTCTTGGGGTGTAGTGGTTATCACGTCTGCTTCACACGCAGAAGGTCGCCGGTTCGATCCCGGCCAAGACCTTCTTGAGTCCCATAAGTGAGCAGTGAAAAACCTTGATTACATTATTGAATTACTACCAGGTAATTAATCATCAGATGACAGCACGAAAACAGTGAGTTCCGATAGCATTCGTTGAGCTAGCGGTCTTGTGGTGTAGTGGTTATCACGTCTGCTTTACACGCAGAAGGTCGCCGGTTCGATCCCGGCCAAGACCTTTTTGAGGCTCACATGTGAAACAGTGAACGCCCTTGGTGAGATTATGTAATTACTACCACATGACCGGCACGGAAGCAGTAAGTTCCAATTGCATTTGCTGAACCAGCGGTCTTGTGGTGTAGTGGTTATCACGTCTGCTTCACACGCAGAAGGTCGTCGGTTCGATCCCGGCCAAGACCTTTTTGAGTCCCATAAGTGAGCAGTGAAAAACCTTGATTACATTATTGAATTACTACCAGGTAATTAATCATCAGATGACAGCACGAAAACAGCGAGTTCCGATAGCATTCGTTGAGCTAGCGGTCTTGTGGTGTAGTGGTTATCACGTCTGCTTTACACGCAGAAGGTCGCCGGTTCGATCCCGGCCAAGACCTTTTTTGAGGCTCACATCTGAAACAGTGAACGCCCTTGGTGAGATTATGTAATTACTACCACATGACCGGCACGGAAGCAGTGAGTTCCAATTGCATTTGCTGAACCAGCGGTCTTGTGGTGTAATGGTTATCACGTCTGCTTCACACGCAGAAGGTCGCCGGTTCGATCCCGGCCAAGACCTTTTTGAGGCTCACATCTGAAACAGTGAACGCCCTTGGTGAGATTATCTAATTACTACCACATGACCGGCACGGAAGCAGTGAGTTCCAATTGCATTTGCTGAACCAGCGGTCTTGGGGTGTAGTGGTTATCACGTCTGCTTCACACGCAGAAGGTCGCCGGTTCGATCCCGGCCAAGACCTTCTTGAGTCCCATAAGTGAGCAGTGAAAAACCTTGATTACATTATTGAATTACTACCAGGTAATTAATCATCAGATGACAGCACGAAAACAGTGAGTTCCGATAGCATTCGTTGAGCTAGCGGTCTTGTGGTGTAGTGGTTATCACGTCTGCTTTACACGCAGAAGGTCGCCGGTTCGATCCCGGCCAAGACCTTTTTGAGTCCCATAAGTGAGCAGTGAAAAACCTTGATTACATTATTGAATTACTACCAGGTAATTAATCATCAGATGACAGCACGAAAACAGCGAGTTCCGATAGCATTCGTTGAGCTAGCGGTCTTGTGGTGTAGTGGTTATCACGTCTGCTTTACACGCAGAAGGTCGCCGGTTCGATCCCGGCCAAGACCTTTTTTGAGGCTCACATCTGAAACAGTGAACGCCCTTGGTGAGATTATGTAATTACTACCACATGACCGGCACGGAAGCAGTGAGTTCCAATTGCATTTGCTGAACCAGCGGTCTTGTGGTGTAGTGGTTATCACGTCTGCTTCACACGCAGAAGGTCGCCGGTTCGATCCCGGCCAAGACCTTTTTGAGGCTCACATCTGAAACAGTGAACGCCCTTGGTGAGATTATCTAATTACTACCACATGACCGGCACGGAAGCAGTGAGTTCCAATTGCATTTGCTGAACCAGCGGTCTTGGGGTGTAGTGGTTATCACGTCTGCTTCACACGCAGAAGGTCGCCGGTTCGATCCCGGCCAAGACCTTCTTGAGTCCCATAAGTGAGCAGTGAAAAACCTTGATTACATTATTGAATTACTACCAGGTAATTAATCATCAGATGACAGCACGAAAACAGTGAGTTCCGATAGCATTCGTTGAGCTAGCGGTCTTGTGGTGTAGTGGTTATCACGTCTGCTTTACACGCAGAAGGTCGCCGGTTCGATCCCGGCCAAGACCTTTTTTGAGGCTCACATCTGAAACAGTGAACGCCCTTGGTGAGATTATGTAATTACTACCACATGACCGGCACGGAAGCAGTGAGTTCCAATTGCATTTGCTGAACCAGCGGTCTTGTGGTGTAGTGGTTATCACGTCTGCTTCACACGCAGAAGGTCGCCGGTTCGATCCCGGCCAAGACCTTTTTGAGTCCCATAAGTGAGCAGTGAAAAACCTTGATGTAATTAATCATCAGATGACAGCACGAAAACAGTGAGTTCCGATAGCATTCGTTGAGCTAGCGGTCTTGTGGTGTAGTGGTTATCACGTCTGCTTTACACGCAGAAGGTCGCCGGTTCGATCCCGGCCAAGACCTTTTTTGAGGCTCACATCTGAAACAGTGAACGCCCTTGGTGAGATTATGTAATTACTACCACATGACCGGCACGGAAGCAGTGAGTTCCAATTGCATTTGCTGAACCAGCGGTCTTGTGGTGTAGTGGTTATCACGTCTGCTTCACACGCAGAAGGTCGCCGGTTCGATCCCGGCCAAGACCTTCTTGAGTCCCATAAGTGAGCAGTGAAAAACCTTGATTACATTATTGAATTACTACCAGGTAATTAATCATCAGATGACAGCACGAAAACAGTGAGTTCCGATAGCATTCGTTGAGCTAGCGGTCTTGTGGTGTAGTGGTTATCACGTCTGCTTTACACGCAGAAGGTCGCCGGTTCGATCCCGGCCAAGACCTTTTTGAGTCCCATAAGTGAGCAGTGAAAAACCTTGATTACATTATTGAATTACTACCAGGTAATTAATCATCAGATGACAGCACGAAAACAGTGAGTTCCGATAGCATTCGTTGAGCTAGCGGTCTTGTGGTGTAGTGGTTATCACGTCTGCTTTACACGCAGAAGCTCGCCGGTTCGATCCCGGCCAAGACCTTTTTTGAGGCTCACATCTGAAACAGTGAACGCCCTTGGTGAGATTATGTAATTACTACCACATGACCGGCACGGAAGCAGTGAGTTCCAATTGCATTTGCTGAACCAGCGGTCTTGTGGTGTAGTGGTTATCACGTCTGCTTCACACGCGGAAGGTCGCCGGTTCGATCCCGGCCAAGACCTTTTTGAGGCTCACATCTGAAACAGTGAAGGCCCTTGGTGAGATTATGTAATTACTACCACATGACCGGCACGGAAGCAGTAAGTTCCAATTGCATTTGCTGAACCAGCGGTCTTGTGGTGTAGTGGTTATCACGTCTGCTTCACACGCAGAAGGTCGCCGGTTCGATCCCGGCCAAGACCTTTTTGAGTCCCATAAGTGAGCAGTGAAAAACCTTGATTACATTATTGAATTACTACCAGGTAATTAATCATCAGATGACAGCACGAAAACAGTGAGTTCCGATAGCATTCGTTGAGCTAGCGGTCTTGTGGTGTAGTGGTTATCACGTCTGCTTTACACGCAGAAGGTCGCCGGTTCAATCCCGGCCAAGACCTTTTTTGAGGCTCACATCTGAAACAGTGAACGCCCTTGGTGAGATTATCTAATTACTACCCATGACCGGCACGGAAGCAGTGAGTTCCAATTGCATTTGCTGAACCAGCGGTCTTGTGGTGTAGTGGTTATCACGTCTGCTTCACACGCAGAAGGTCGCCGGTTCGATCCCGGCCAAGACCTTTTTGAGGCTCACATCTGAAACAGTGAACGCCCTTGGTGAGATTATCTAATTACTACCCATGACCGGCACGGAAGCAGTGAGTTCCAATTGCATTTGCTGAACCAGCGGTCTTGGGGTGTAGTGGTTATCACGTCTGCTTCACACGCAGAAGGTCGCCGGTTCGATCCCGGCCAAGACCTTCTTGAGTCCCATAAGTGAGCAGTGAAAAACCTTGATTACATTATTGAATTACTACCAGGTAATTAATCATCAGATGACAGCACGAAAACAGTGAGTTCCGATAGCATTCGTTGAGCTAGCGGTCTTGTGGTGTAGTGGTTATCACGTCTGCTTTACACGCAGAAGGTCGCCGGTTCGATCCCGGCCAAGACCTTTTTTGAGGCTCACATCTGAAACAGTGAACGCCCTTGGTGAGATTATGTAATTACTACCACATGACCGGCACGGAAGCAGTGAGTTCCAATTGCATTTTCTGAACCAGCGGTCTTGTGGTGTAGTGGTTATCACGTCTGCTTCACACGCAGAAGGTCGCCGGTTCGATCCCGGCCAAGACCTTTTTGAGTCCCATAAGTGAGCAGTGAAAAACCTTGATGTAATTAATCATCAGATGACAGCACGAAAACAGTGAGTTCCGATAGCATTCGTTGAGCTAGCGGTCTTGTGGTGTAGTGGTTATCACGTCTGCTTTACACGCAGAAGGTCGCCGGTTCGATCCCGGCCAAGACCTTTTTTGAGGCTCACATCTGAAACAGTGAACGCCCTTGGTGAGATTATGTAATTACTACCACATGACCGGCACGGAAGCAGTGAGTTCCAATTGCATTTGCTGAACCAGCGGTCTTGTGGTGTAGTGGTTATCACGTCTGCTTCACACGCAGAAGGTCGCCGGTTCGCTCCCGGCCAAGACCTTTTTGAGTCCCATAAGTGAGCAGTGAAAAACCTTGATTACATTATTGAATTACTACCAGGTAATTAATCATCAGATGACAGCACGAAAACAGTGAGTTCCGATAGCATTCGTTGAGCTAGCGGTCTTGTGGTGTAGTGGTTATCACGTCTGCTTTACACGCAGAAGGTCGCCGGTTCGATCCCGGCCAAGACCTTTTTTGAGGCTCACATCTGAAACAGTGAACGCCCTTGGTGAGATTATGTAATTACTACCACATGACCGGCACGGAAGCAGTGAGTTCCAATTGCATTTGCTGAACCAGCGGTCTTGTGGTGTAGTGGTTATCACGTCTGCTTCACACGCAGAAGGTCGCCGGTTCGATCCCGGCCAAGACCTTTTTGAGGCTCACATCTGAAACAGTGAACGCCCTTGGTGAGATTATCTAATTACTACCACATGACCGGCACGGAAGCAGTGAGTTCCAATTGCATTTGCTGAACCAGCGGTCTTGGGGTGTAGTGGTTATCACGTCTGCTTCACACGCAGAAGGTCGCCGGTTCGATCCCGGCCAAGACCTTCTTGAGTCCCATAAGTGAGCAGTGAAAAACCTTGATTACATTATTGAATTACTACCAGGTAATTAATCATCAGATGACAGCACGAAAACAGTGAGTTCCGATAGCATTCGTTGAGCTAGCGGTCTTGTGGTGTAGTGGTTATCACGTCTGCTTTACACGCAGAAGGTCGCCGGTTCGATCCCGGCCAAGACCTTTTTTGAGGCTCACATCTGAAACAGTGAACGCCCTTGGTGAGATTATGTAATTACTACCACATGACCGGCACGGAAGCAGTGAGTTCCAATTGCATTTGCTGAACCAGCGGTCTTGTGGTGTAGTGGTTATCACGTCTGCTTCACACGCAGAAGGTCGCCGGTTCGATCCCGGCCAAGACCTTTTTGAGTCCCATAAGTGAGCAGTGAAAAACCTTGATTACATTATTGAATTACTACCAGGTAATTAATCATCAGATGACAGCACGAA
Organism: Cylicocyclus nassatus; assembly: GCA_958299035.1. Lineage (NCBI taxonomy): Eukaryota > Metazoa > Nematoda > Chromadorea > Rhabditida > Strongylidae > Cylicocyclus > Cylicocyclus nassatus. Next base: position 38,867,230 of record CATQJL010000112.1, read on the forward strand.
AACAGTGAGTTCCGATAGCATTCGTTGAGCTAGCGGTCTTGTGGTGTAGTGGTTATCACGTCTGCTTTACACGCAGAAGGTCGCCGGTTCGATCCCGGCCAAGACCTTTTTTGAGGCTCACATCTGAAACAGTGAACGCCCTTGGTGAGATTATGTAATTACTACCACATGACCGGCACGGAAGCAGTGAGTTCCAATTGCATTTGCTGAACCAGCGGTTTTGTGGTGTAGTGGTTATCACGTCTGCTTCACACGCGGAAGATCGCCGGTTCGATCCCGGCCAAGACCTTTTTGAGTCCCATAAGTGAGCAGTGAAAAACCTTGATTACATTATTGAATTACTACCAGGTAATTAATCATCAGATGACAGCACGAAAACAGTGAGTTCCGATAGCATTCGTTGAGCTAGCGGTCTTGTGGTGTAGTGGTTATCACGTCTGCTTTACACGCAGAAGGTCGCCGGTTCGATCCCGGCCAAGACCTTTTTGAGGCTCACATCTGAAACAGTGAACGCCCTTGGTGAGATTATGTAATTACTACCACATGACCGGCACGGAAGCAGTGAGTTCCAATTGCATTTGCTGAACCAGCGGTCTTGTGGTGTAGTGGTTATCACGTCTGCTTCACACGCAGAAGGTCGCCGGTTCGATCCCGGCCAAGACCTTTTTGAGTCCCATAAGTGAGCAGTGAAAAACCTTGATTACATTATTGAATTACTACCAGGTAATTAATCATCAGATGACAGCACGAAAACAGTGAGTTCCGATAGCATTCGTTGAGCTAGCGGTCTTGTGGTGTAGTGGTTATCACGTCTGCTTTACACGCAGAAGGTCGCCGGTTCGATCCCGGCCAAGACCTTTTTTGAGGCTCACATCTGAAACAGTGAACGCCCTTGGTGAGATTATGTAATTACTACCACATGACCGGCACGGAAGCAGTGAGTTCCAATTGCATTTGCTGAACCAGCGGTTTTGTGGTGTAGTGGTTATCACGTCTGCTTCACACGCGGAAGATCGCCGGTTCGATCCCGGCCAAGACCTTTTTGAGTCCCATAAGTGAGCAGTGAAAAACCTTGATTACATTATTGAATTACTACCAGGTAATTAATCATCAGATGACAGCACGAAAACAGTGAGTTCCGATAGCATTCGTTGAGCTAGCGGTCTTGTGGTGTAGTGGTTATCACGTCTGCTTTACACGCAGAAGGTCGCCGGTTCGATCCCGGCCAAGACCTTTTTGAGGCTCACATCTGAAACAGTGAACGCCCTTGGTGAGATTATGTAATTACTACCACATGACCGGCACGGAAGCAGTGAGTTCCAATTGCATTTGCTGAACCAGCGGTCTTGTGGTGTAGTGGTTATCACGTCTGCTTCACACGCAGAAGGTCGCCGGTTCGATCCCGGCCAAGACCTTTTTGAGTCCCATAAGTGAGCAGTGAAAAACCTTGATTACATTATTGAATTACTACCAGGTAATTAATCATCAGATGACAGCACGAAAACAGTGAGTTCCGATAGCATTCGTTGAGCTAGCGGTCTTGTGGTGTAGTGGTTATCACGTCTGCTTTACACGCAGAAGGTCGCCGGTTCGATCCCGGCCAAGACCTTTTTTGAGGCTCACATCTGAAACAGTGAACGCCCTTGGTGAGATTATGTAATTACTACCACATGACCGGCACGGAAGCAGTGAGTTCCAATTGCATTTGCTGAACCAGCGGTCTTGTGGTGTAGTGGTTATCACGTCTGCTTCACACGCAGAAGGTCGCCGGTTCGATCCCGGCCAAGACCTTTTTGAGGCTCACATCTGAAACAGTGAACGCCCTTGGTGAGATTATGTAATTACTACCACATGACCGGCACGGAAGCAGTGAGTTCCAATTGCATTTGCTGAACCAGCGGTCTTGTGGTGTAGTGGTTATCACGTCTGCTTCACATGCAGAAGGTCGCCGGTTCGCTCCCGGCCAAGACCTTTTTGAGTCCCATAAGTGAGCAGTGAAAAACCTTGATTACATTATTGAATTACTACCAGGTAATTAATCATCAGATGACAGCACGAAAACAGTGAGTTCCGATAGCATTCGTTGAGCTAGCGGTCTTGTGGTGTAGTGGTTATCACGTCTGCTTTACACGCAGAAGGTCGCCGGTTCGATCCCGGCCAAGACCTTTTTTGAGGCTCACATCTGAAACAGTGAACGCCCTTGGTGAGATTATGTAATTACTACCACATGACCGGCACGGAAGCAGTGAGTTCCAATTGCATTTGCTGAACCAGCGGTCTTGTGGTGTAGTGGTTATCACGTCTGCTTCACACGCAGAAGGTCGCCGGTTCGATCCCGGCCAAGACCTTTTTGAGGCTCACATCTGAAACAGTGAACGCCCTTGGTGAGATTATGTAATTACTACCACATGACCGGCACGGAAGCAGTGAGTTCCAATTGCATTTGCTGAACCAGCGGTCTTGTGGTGTAGTGGTTATCACGTCTGCTTCACACGCAGAAGGTCGCCGGTTCGATCCCGGCCAAGACCTTTTTGAGTCCCATAAGTGAGCAGTGAAAAACCTTGATTACATTATTGAATTACTACCAGGTAATTAATCATCAGATGACAGCACGAAAACAGTGAGTTCCGATAGCATTCGTTGAGCTAGCGGTCTTGTGGTGTAGTGGTTATCACGTCTGCTTTACACGCAGAAGGTCGCCGGTTCGATCCCGGCCAAGACCTTTTTTGAGGCTCACATCTGAAACAGTGAACGCCCTTGGTGAGATTATGTAATTACTACCACATGACCGGCACGGAAGCAGTGAGTTCCAATTGCATTTGCTGAACCAGCGGTCTTGTGGTGTAGTGGTTATCACGTCTGCTTCACACGCAGAAGGTCGCCGGTTCGATCCCGGCCAAGACCTTTTTGAGTCCCATAAGTGAGCAGTGAAAAACCTTGATTACATTATTGAATTACTACCAGGTAATTAATCATCAGATGACAGCACGAAAACAGTGAGTTCCGATAGCATTCGTTGAGCTAGCGGTCTTGTGGTGTAGTGGTTATCACGTCTGCTTTACACGCAGAAGGTCGCCGGTTCGATCCCGGCTAAGACCTTTTTTGAGGCTCACATCTGAAACAGTGAACGCCCTTGGTGAGATTATGTAATTACTACCACATGACCGGCACGGAAGCAGTGAGTTCCAATTGCATTTGCTGAACCAGCGGTCTTGTGGTGTAGTGGTTATCACGTCTGCTTCACACGCAGAAGGTCGCCGGTTCGATCCCGGCCAAGACCTTTTTGAGTCCCATAAGTGAGCAGTGAAAAACCTTGATTACATTATTGAATTACTACCAGGTAATTAATCATCAGATGACAGCACGAAAACAGTGAGTTCCGATAGCATTCGTTGAGCTAGCGGTCTTGTGGTGTAGTGGTTATCACGTCTGCTTTACACGCAGAAGGTCGCCGGTTCGATCCCGGCCAAGACCTTTTTTGAGGCTCACATCTGAAACAGTGAACGCCCTTGGTGAGATTATGTAATTACTACCACATGACCGGCACGGAAGCAGTGAGTTCCAATTGCATTTGCTGAACCAGCGGTCTTGTGGTGTAGTGGTTATCACGTCTGCTTCACACGCAGAAGGTCGCCGGTTCGATCCCGGCCAAGACCTTTTTGAGTCCCATAAGTGAGCAGTGAAAAACCTTGATTACATTATTGAATTACTACCAGGTAATTAATCATCAGATGACAGCACGAAAACAGTGAGTTCCGATAGCATTCGTTGAGCTAGCGGTCTTGTGGTGTAGTGGTTATCACGTCTGCTTTACACGCAGAAGGTCGCCGGTTCGATCCCGGCCAAGACCTTTTTTGAGGCTCACATCTGAAACAGTGAACGCCCTTGGTGAGATTATGTAATTACTACCACATGACCGGCACGGAAGCAGTGAGTTCCAATTGCATTTGCTGAACCAGCGGTCTTGTGGTGTAGTGGTTATCACGTCTGCTTCACACGCAGAAGGTCGCCGGTTCGATCCCGGCCAAGACCTTTTTGAGTCCCATAAGTGAGCAGTGAAAAACCTTGATTACATTATTGAATTACTACCAGGTAATTAATCATCAGATGACAGCACGAAAACAGTGAGTTCCGATAGCATTCGTTGAGCTAGCGGTCTTGTGGTGTAGTGGTTATCACGTCTGCTTTACACGCAGAAGGTCGCCGGTTCGATCCCGGCCAAGACCTTTTTTGAGGCTCACATCTGAAACAGTGAACGCCCTTGGTGAGATTATGTAATTACTACCACATGACCGGCACGGAAGCAGTGAGTTCCAATTGCATTTGCTGAACCAGCGGTCTTGTGGTGTAGTGGTTATCACGTCTGCTTCACACGCAGAAGGTCGCCGGTTCGATCCCGGCCAAGACCTTTTTGAGTCCCATAAGTGAGCAGTGAAAAACCTTGATTACATTATTGAATTACTACCAGGTAATTAATCATCAGATGACAGCACGAAAACAGTGAGTTCCGATAGCATTCGTTGAGCTAGCGGTCTTGTGGTGTAGTGGTTATCACGTCTGCTTTACACGCAGAAGGTCGCCGGTTCGATCCCGGCCAAGACCTTTTTTGAGGCTCACATCTGAAACAGTGAACGCCCTTGGTGAGATTATGTAATTACTACCACATGACCGGCACGGAAGCAGTGAGTTCCAATTGCATTTGCTGAACCAGCGGTCTTGTGGTGTAGTGGTTATCACGTCTGCTTCACACGCAGAAGGTCGCCGGTTCGATCCCGGCCAAGACCTTTTTGAGTCCCATAAGTGAGCAGTGAAAAACCTTGATTACATTATTGAATTACTACCAGGTAATTAATCATCAGATGACAGCACGAAAACAGTGAGTTCCGATAGCATTCGTTGAGCTAGCGGTCTTGTGGTGTAGTGGTTATCACGTCTGCTTTACACGCAGAAGGTCGCCGGTTCGATCCCGGCCAAGACCTTTTTTGAGGCTCACATCTGAAACAGTGAACGCCCTTGGTGAGATTATGTAATTACTACCACATGACCGGCACGGAAGCAGTGAGTTCCAATTGCATTTGCTGAACCAGCGGTCTTGTGGTGTAGTGGTTATCACGTCTGCTTCACACGCAGAAGGTCGCCGGTTCGATCCCGGCCAAGACCTTTTTGAGTCCCATAAGTGAGCAGTGAAAAACCTTGATTACATTATTGAATTACTACCAGGTAATTAATCATCAGATGACAGCACGAAAACAGTGAGTTCCGATAGCATTCGTTGAGCTAGCGGTCTTGTGGTGTAGTGGTTATCACGTCTGCTTTACACGCAGAAGGTCGCCGGTTCGATCCCGGCTAAGACCTTTTTTGAGGCTCACATCTGAAACAGTGAACGCCCTTGGTGAGATTATGTAATTACTACCACATGACCGGCACGGAAGCAGTGAGTTCCAATTGCATTTGCTGAACCAGCGGTCTTGTGGTGTAGTGGTTATCACGTCTGCTTCACACGCAGAAGGTCGCCGGTTCGATCCCGGCCAAGACCTTTTTGAGTCCCATAAGTGAGCAGTGAAAAACCTTGATTACATTATTGAATTACTACCAGGTAATTAATCATCAGATGACAGCACGAAAACAGTGAGTTCCGATAGCATTCGTTGAGCTAGCGGTCTTGTGGTGTAGTGGTTATCACGTCTGCTTTACACGCAGAAGGTCGCCGGTTCGATCCCGGCCAAGACCTTTTTTGAGGCTCACATCTGAAACAGTGAACGCCCTTGGTGAGATTATGTAATTACTACCACATGACCGGCACGGAAGCAGTGAGTTCCAATTGCATTTGCTGAACCAGCGGTCTTGTGGTGTAGTGGTTATCACGTCTGCTTCACACGCAGAAGGTCGCCGGTTCGATCCCGGCCAAGACCTTTTTGAGTCCCATAAGTGAGCAGTGAAAAACCTTGATTACATTATTGAATTACTACCAGGTAATTAATCATCAGATGACAGCACGAAAACAGTGAGTTCCGATAGCATTCGTTGAGCTAGCGGTCTTGTGGTGTAGTGGTTATCACGTCTGCTTTACACGCAGAAGGTCGCCGGTTCGATCCCGGCCAAGACCTTTTTTGAGGCTCACATCTGAAACAGTGAACGCCCTTGGTGAGATTATGTAATTACTACCACATGACCGGCACGGAAGCAGTGAGTTCCAATTGCATTTGCTGAACCAGCGGTCTTGTGGTGTAGTGGTTATCACGTCTGCTTCACACGCAGAAGGTCGCCGGTTCGATCCCGGCCAAGACCTTTTTGAGTCCCATAAGTGAGCAGTGAAAAACCTTGATTACATTATTGAATTACTACCAGGTAATTAATCATCAGATGACAGCACGAAAACAGTGAGTTCCGATAGCATTCGTTGAGCTAGCGGTCTTGTGGTGTAGTGGTTATCACGTCTGCTTTACACGCAGAAGGTCGCCGGTTCGATCCCGGCCAAGACCTTTTTTGAGGCTCACATCTGAAACAGTGAACGCCCTTGGTGAGATTATGTAATTACTACCACATGACCGGCACGGAAGCAGTGAGTTCCAATTGCATTTGCTGAACCAGCGGTCTTGTGGTGTAGTGGTTATCACGTCTGCTTCACACGCAGAAGGTCGCCGGTTCGATCCCGGCCAAGACCTTTTTGAGTCCCATAAGTGAGCAGTGAAAAACCTTGATTACATTATTGAATTACTACCAGGTAATTAATCATCAGATGACAGCACGAAAACAGTGAGTTCCGATAGCATTCGTTGAGCTAGCGGTCTTGTGGTGTAGTGGTTATCACGTCTGCTTTACACGCAGAAGGTCGCCGGTTCGATCCCGGCCAAGACCTTTTTTGAGGCTCACATCTGAAACAGTGAACGCCCTTGGTGAGATTATGTAATTACTACCACATGACCGGCACGGGCAAATGCAAATGCGGCTCTCAGCTGCCAGATTACTGAACTCAAAGCGCCACGATGCATGCCTCATTTGAATGGCAGATTTCGTCCCTCCAATGAAAAATTTCAAAAATCTAAGAGCATTTTCGCTTAAGAGCTTATCCTCTTCTTTCCAATGATACCATTCCCTCCACTTCATCTTCAGTGGTTGGTGAGATATGAGCACTCAAATGGTGCCTTCATACCGCGCCGGCAGCCGCCGCTAGCAGCCCGTGGCAGGCGCCAGCAGCCCGTAGCAGCCGCTGGCAGCCCGCAGCAGCCGCTGGCAGCCCGCAGCAGCCGCTGGCAGCCCGCAGCAGCCGCTGGCAGCCCGTAGCAGCCCACAGCAGCCGCCAACAGCCCGTAGCCACTTTTGTCACAGAAGCCAAAATCATCAAATTCTCACTTTGAGTGCGCCCGCCTATCTTTCACGCTTCTTTCTTCTCGTTGCGGCTAATGTGCAGTTCCACTTTCACCATTACATAGTTATTCAAGATAAGCACCGACCAAGGATATGATTGAAACAGAACCACGCATAAAAAATAACACTGCAGAAATTTGACGCATCCAAAGTCGAAATTTGGCTCAACTGCGAGAGGGTAACTGAGCACCAATGGGATAACCAATGTAAGGCAACAAGATAATAACAACAATGGACGCAAATATCATATATGAGATCGATGGGACAACAGGAAGAAAAATACGCGGAAGACGGAAAGCGTGGTCGATTGCACTTGAAATAGTAAGAATTTGATGATTTTGCGCTTCTATGACGGAAGCGGCCAGCGGCGGCTACGGGCTGCTGGCGGCTGCTGTGGGCTGCTACGGGCTGCCAGCGGCTGCTACGGGCTGCCAGCGGCTGCTACGGGCTGCTAGCGGCGGCTGCCGGCGCGGTATGAAGGTACCCAAAGTTGGCATATCGGTTAAGAACGACGCAGCTTCGTAGATAAAGTTTTTCTTGGTTCTGATGACAACATATAACATTTTCCACAACTCTGATTGTGAGTATTTACGAAACATAAGTGCTTTTATAAATGTTTCCAGTCCTTTTCTCTTGGTACGATATTACAAGTATTCAGCGTTTTGAAGTAATCGAAGTAAAGTCCAGAATCTTTCTCAAAAGGTTGCTGCAGATTGACGAGTATCAGAGGTACAAATATCATGAATGAATTGCCAGGAGCACGTATCATGGATAAATTGGATGAATCATCTAGCACCAAACGCAAGAGGATTTCCTTCGTCTTCTTCCGCTTAGGTTGAATGCGCCGCAGAATATGGAGCTCCACGACAGATAAAAGCTATGTCTATTATAAATGCGGTATCATAATTGTAATATTATCAAGCATCTTAGACGGTTAAGAACAAACACAAAGGAAAAATGCGGTGGGAAATAATTTTTGAAAATTTGTATGGTGAAAAGAGGCTTGACCAAAACGTCAATTGCCTTGCACCAAGAGCACTCTATACTCCCACTGGGACTACAAATACTAACACAGCACTGGTTTCACGGGCTGTAGTGATTACACACAGTTGATCGTGTATTACTACTTTTGTTTTGGTGGAGGGAAATCAAGGAGAATGGACCGCACCATGCGCGCCTTAGTAGTAGGAGACGTTCTTCCTCTCTCTCGTTTGCAACTTGAGAAGCTAAGGCGAAATTACTTTTAAGTCGTCTCCACAACGCTAAAAACGCAACCAGCGCGATAAAGCAGTGCTCATGAATGTAGGCTACTCCCCAATGATGGCGATCGCTTTGCAAAGCGGATGCGAACGGAAGTTTGAGCGCCTTTCATGATCGAGCTCGTACGCCTGCGCACAGCTCGCTTCCATGGCCAGCCGCTTTCGTTTGAGCTTCGTAAGTACTTCGTAAGTACAGTACGGACACTGTTATGAATTCACCCTGGAAATCACCATAATTGGGCTTTTGTTGATGAAAAATGTCTGAAACTTTGCTTTATAGTGCGCATGTTAGCCGACCATGACTCAAAACTGCTTTCGGTCCCTTGAACTTTAAACGGAGAGTAGAAAATTGCAGAACCCCATTTGTGGCGCGATGTTATAAATCTACCTGCTTTTTCGAAGCATTACCGCGGTTTTTAACTCCCAGATCTGTTTGTACAGTTATGCACGAAAGCATGAAACATTTGCAAAACCTAGGACCTTTCGTCCTGTTCATAGAAAGACGTCACTGTGTATTTGCTTCTGAAAAATCAAAAGTCAACCTGCTTTCTCAAACCTGTGCGATTTTGCTCTTCCTTTTTTGCTTAGGTGAAAAAATGCCACAAAATCTAGTGCGCCATGAAGATGATTTGTGACTTGTGCATCCACGAGATGAGGGCGAACTGCGCGTAAAAGTGATCGCCGTGCGCATTTTCTATGTGTGACTTAGCTGCAGCATAGCATGCTTCGAATAAAGGTAGAGAGAACCCCCAGAAAAAAGGAGACTAGCGCTGCATAAAAATTTTGAAAATGAGGTGTGTTTACTTGGACTGAATTTGCTAGCGGGAAAGTTCGAACGGTGTTATTCCTGTGTCGACGGCCCAAAATTTCAAAGTCGTGAATTTGGCTGAAACTCGGTCAATGGGAATCACAAATATCACATTTTCTTTTACAAAAACGCTATTTGGTGGGGCAACGGTGGGTATACGTAAAAGAGTCAGTTTTTTGGCTAAATTTGGTTTGGGGGGTTTTTTGAGCTGCTAATCACAAATACATATTCTCTCTGCATTCTGCGGCTTTTTCATGGAATTCCAGTGGGCATAAGGTATGAGGGTGAAATCACTGATTTGCCCTGAACTTCACCCAGGGGTTGTTTAGCTCCCTAAACATAACTATCATATGATTTCTCAAAATAGCTCCATTTTGTTATTACGTTGGGTGTAGGTAGATGGATCGTGGTTCCAAATTTGCTCAAAACCTTGCCTGGAAGAGTTTCCAAGCATGCTATTACGAATATCATGCTCGCTCGCTGCAGTAACGCGTTAATGTGGAGTTACGGTAATTCGTAGCATATGAAATTTTCCTGCCTTTTGGGTCCTTGAGATCACAAAAACCTAAAGGCTATCATGCGAAATGAGCAAGATTTTTGTGATCAGCAAGTCATAGCCTCCCTGCACTGATTTTCACGCAGGTCGATGATTTTGACCCCTACCATATACCGACCGTAACCCCACGGAAAGTTCCTAGAAAGCAAAGAGAGTATGATGGCTGTGATCAGCATATGGATAAAACCAAACCGAATTGTAGCCAAACTTTAGACTTTATGCTCTTACCATAAATTTACAACTTTATGAAGAGACCCTAAAACGCAGAATGAGTACTCCTTGAAACAAACGGATTGGCGATTGGAAGGCGACCGCTCGCGCCCGCGATGCAATCAATGTTTCTATCGCAAGCGTGCTCTCCGATCATTTTCTGACCCTTGAAGCCCCACGTTCCAGCCGCCATTGCAGTTGAATCAGAAGGTAAACCCTTGGGAAAAGTAATTGTCACGGAAAGGTGAAAAGGAAATAGCGTAGGAATTCCGCCTTCGATGCTGTGAATGGGAGAAGTAAGCAAGAGAAAAGAAGGGAAGATTTTCGAAGGGAATATGAGGTTTCGACAATGCAAAGTGTTAGGAAACTGTGCAGCAGCCATTGCTTAAGAAAAAAAAATCTAGAAAAAGGTTTTAGGATTAAAGCCTGGCACAGATGGTTTGGGGTCAAACTGAACTTTGTTTTTGAGGTAGAAAGCAAAGAAGATGTTGTAAAACCTGTCAAACATACATGTAAATGATCTCCGCTTGTGCTAACCATTATGTTGGTATAGGTCATTTATAAAATCACGACGGATTTGACTGCGTACTCTGCTTCTACATGAGCATAAAACGCTCATAAAAGAAGACATTACCTCAAAGCTAAGCTCAGTCACATCCAGTGGTTAAGAATTATCATACGTAAGAAGAAAAATCCACTTGACTAGAGACGAAAACTAACAGAATGCGGTTTTCGGAAGTGGCGTGCGTGTAGCGCGCGGTTGCGCCATCGTCACGATTTTTCAAATGCTTTATACATGAATGACATGCTCTAATGTGTTCTTTTTCACAAAGCCCGTCAAATTCAAAAGTATGCTTAAATAAAGAAACGGCTTGTTTACAATGCGCAGGCAATTACATGACATCGAATTTGGACTATGTGTATTTAATATTACTCCAAACTACATTATGTAAAAAGTTTTGAAAACTTGTGTTTCCTGATACGCGTTCCCTAATTTTTGGTTTCTAGACCATCACCCAACCAACTGGGTTGGTTCGAAGCATAAGTAATAAGCGGAAAGCATAAGTTTCAAACCTTTTCGCATTGCACGAATGAAACGCTCAAAAATTTATCATACAGTGAAGATAGCGAATCAAAATACTGCCTTTCCTCCTTTTTTAGCCAAAAATGGCATTGATAAACGCACTTATAGATATGACGCTTCAATCACTTACTGTATGGGCGTCCTTTGAACTGGCAACAACTGTTTTTGTTTTTGTTGTTGTTTTTCGAATTATTCTTGTCCTGCTATTTTTACGTCAGTGGGGACTTGTCAAAATTGCGGAGTCACGTGTGCCTTGTCTTCAGAATCCTTCGAATCAACGTACGCCGGGCCCTGTCTAGGGTTTTGGCACGGAAAAGTTGAGGAGAACGCTGTGAGCATACTGACTGGAAGTTCATTGAAGGGGGAGGTGAAAACTATGACTTTGTTCGGTAAGCTTTTAAGAAAAGAGGGTTTAGAGACGGGACAGCTTCTTGAATAACGAAGAGAGAGTGGACAACTTTACTGTAGAGTCTTGGAGGGGATAAATCAGTGCGTTGTGGCTAAGAAATTGGGAAGGGAGAACTGATATTTTAAGGCTAAAGTGATGAGGAAATTAGGCTCTTCTAATGGCAGACGGTCTTTTCGCACGGGCGGTCTCCAGCCTATCCTGATTTTGACTTGACACGTCACGCACGCCGCAAATCTTTCTTCCTCCTGCTTTGCTTAGGCAAAAGCCGCCGCAGGGTGTTTCGCGCCCGACAGTGGTCCTGTGTGGAAAGCAGCACGGATGCAGTCGTCTTCACCCTCCTCGGATCCTCTGACGGAAAAAGCCGCTAACGCTTTAAGAAAATTTTACACCGAAAGGAACATATAATACATCAGCTAAGAAAAGCCACAGAAAGGAAAGTCACGGAAGGATGCTTTACGAGAGGAAGCAACATTACTCGGTTATCTAATGCGAGGGTGAGTCTAAAGAAAAAGCGCGAGGTGGGTACATCTATTTTGGAGGATGAGCTTCACTAAACGCGACATCTTTCTTGACTCCAAACGTTCTTCTGCAAGCACTCATACATTCGTCATTAGAACTATACGCGCACCCTTCCCAGCAGGACTTTTCAATTAAAACATCAGTAGACAAGTTTAATAGCTTTCACGGCATTAAAAAAGTGTTATACGAGGCTTTGGTGACTCAATACAACATTTTTCACACCTGCTAGCCATTGGGCCGCTAATAAAAATGAAAATCCAGACTGAAGCTGAATACTACGCGTGCACAAGAGTTCGGCATTGGAGCGCGATATTTAACAAAGCGATTCATGAAGAAATCAAGGCAAAAAACAAAGCAAAAGCAGTGATATGAAAATGTTTCCATGCTCAGGGACAGATTTTTGACCGGGGAATCTGTCCATGATAGAAAAATCCAAAGCTTAAGTGAAGTGACAAAAATATATGCTCCAGACGATGTGAGATTGTCTGGAGCACATATTTTTGTCACTTCACTTGAGTTTTGGATTTTTCTATCAAGGACAATTCCTCGGTCAAAAATCTGTCCCTGAGCATGAAAACATTTTCATATCATTGCCTTTTTGAAAAAGATAGTACTTCACATAAATTTTCAAATCTTTTTACATAACACTTTCGCAAATAATTTTCTATACATACAGTTCAATTTTGGTGTCATACGCGCTGTAACAGAGATTGAAAATTCTTGATCTTGAAAGCATTACATATCGTCATATGATCATAGCATATGATCACATATCATAGCATTACATACGCGCTTTTCTGTGTGCGCTGTAAACAAGCAGTTTGTTCATTTTAGCCTTGCTTTTAAATTTCGCGCATATTTCGCCATACATAGAGCATGCCAATCGTGTGATAACCTGTTCGAAAAACTTCTGTTCGACTTACTGGCGCTTATTCTTGGTGCTCAATCCCGACTTGTCAAAAACGATATTTACTTTGCTTTTTGCTCCAAAAACAAATCCAGCCTGCTTCAAGAGCTTCAAGCGCTTTTACTTGGTTATCGGATCCTTGGTCTTTTATCAAGTCCTCAAGTCCTTAGATCTATGGTACTCACTTGGTTCAAAAAGTGTTCACAAAAGTGCTTTTCTATCGCTGTTTTCCTAATCCAGCTTACCCCCGATTACTTCCTAATTATGAACAGAGGTTGAAAATTCTTGATCTTGAAAGCATTACATATCGTCATATGATCATAGCATATGATCACATATCATAGCATTACATATGTCCATGATATCATATTAGCTTTCAGGATTTTTAGGGGTGAAGCCAGGTTGAAGCCTTCCAAGTACTGGGTTTTCAGACCTAGCCATGGAAGGACTAGTGCATTCTCTATTTATTTCCGTCACTTTGATGGGCGACAACGATTTCGTTCCTTATTTGAGCAGGAGTTTTTTGTTCGCACATCATAAATGTTACAAGAATTACCACACGAACTTTTGGCATGTAGTGATAGTTCCTCTTTCAGAAGAGAGCTTAAAAAAGAAGATTGAATGACTTTTCTGCAGGTCCAATGTATCTTACTTCCCTTCTTATGACTGCGCGGTTGCAACCAGACATGTGCAATGAGCATGATTGGGTTACGAATATGCACTGACTAGCAGCCAATTTATAACTTTGCATATGTTGAACTCTACTGCTTTTGAGCCTTTTACTAACACTGTTCTCTTCATTATGTGGTTCAAGCCTGGTCACATCTATATTTTAGCCGGTTTCGCACAGCTTGCTTGCTTTGATTGCTTGAAGCTCATATTATGCTTATTCTTACTTCGGAGTTGGGCTCTCCTCGGCAAACTGGTTGAACTATAAGCTCCGGTTTGTTTCTTGGAAATCTTTTGAGATCGTGGCTAACAAACGAAGGGGCATGGGTACCATCTTCTTAGATTACAATTTGTTTTTATTCATATTCGTTGTGCAGTACTTGACAGTATTCTGTTTTGCACATGTAGCAATGCTCATAGAGTTTTGGGCTCTCCCCGGCAGGCCGGTGGGTGTTTACCCGCCGTCATTTGCTTGTTTAAATACTTCAAGATCGTTTGCTGGCGAACGCGGGGGCATGAGTTCCATCTCTGTGGATATAACTCATCAGTGACATTCGTAATATCCAGCAGTCTTCTTGCAAGCTAAGTCGTTATTCTTTAGTTTCATGGAGTCTGGGCCTGAAGCATATGATGTTCTGTCGTTATTCGTGCTTTGTGTAGAACTAACAATTACATTGTTTGTTTTTTATGGTAGGCCTCGAGCGTATTTAATGAAAATGAAAATGGTACTCAGAGCTTTTGGTGGTTCAGTGACCGCGGCTAGCAGGGATTGAGGGACGGATAATGTCGAGAATCGACCGCCTAATATACCCTTTGGAAGGGGGGGGGGGGCGGCTGTGATTTGTCGCACCAACTCGGAAGCGGCGGATAGATTTTGTATGGAAAGCCTGTGCTTAACCAAGCAAACCCGCCTCTTGCCCCGCTCCCTGGAGGGGTATATAAGGCGAGTGTACATGAGGAGTCGCGGCACAGGTTGATTGAGTGATACTGATTGTTGCTTCACGCCGGACGGTTGCCTCAGTCGAGAACAACCATCGGTTGCTAAAGTAGAGGAACAACCACTTGGCTAGCGGTTTGCGGGTTGGCGTGGCGTCTCCACACAGATCCCTCAACTTCTACGTTGGAGTGTGAGCGTTTCCTGAGGATAAGCGATTTCTCCAAACTTCCCGAAGGCTTCTTTCAGTACAGAGGTGAATGGAGACGCAAGAATGTGAACTTCTCGAAAACTTTGACGTTAAGAACTTCCCGAGATTATCCAGAAACTCTATAAAATCACAGTTTCTCGAAGACTTTGCTGAAAGTTTGTGAGGTGACACTCGGAGAGTTCTCCCAAGCCCCCGGGAAGTTCCAGTGAATTGTCTGAGAAAGTAAGTATTTTGTGAAAACTTGTTTCTATGAACTTTGCTAAATATAGTGGACCGGTTTTTATTTGCCATATCTCCGGCAGCTCTTTGCATTTAGGAAAACAACAAGCATTTGGATTGGCATTGTCGTCTACTTGAATGAGCTGCCCCAAAATTGATGTAGCTGTGGTAGCCGTACCATACGTCAACGATGTTTGCTGTTCTTTGTTTGCTTGCTTGCTTTGTTCATCATGAAGCAGGTCGTTGAAAGTCCACTCATACATGTTCAATGTATGACAGAAGAGCATCTTTGGCGTTCTGTAGATGCATGCTTCAATGTTCATCTGTGGAGGTTGCGTTTTTTATTTTCAGTTCCCGATGCGCAACTTCCGAGGTGTACGGAGTTTACCTCGTACTATGGATTTTCGTTTTTTTTTGACGCAGGAGAACCGAAAGTCGTCATTAAAGTGTCTTGAATAGGTAGGAGAAGGCAAAATTATTGGAAACTAGAGAGAAGCTAGATGGCTTTTCTCGCAGGTCAATCATCATTTTTAAAAGATATAACCATTGAAGGATAAATATCTTGTCCGTTTCGCAATCTGCGATGGCCTGCTGTCTAGTTGATTTAGCCATTCAAGTCATGACGAAAAGAAATCTTACCAGCCGCTGATAGGCTTGGATTAATTTATCAAATGCGGACCATAACTCAGTAACACCTGCGTAGTTGTGCTCATAAGTAGCAACAGACTAGTAAATAAGCACTCGTGGTAACATTCACTGATGTACAATTTCCATTAGACATGCTCGACGTAGGCACATATATCTTGACTGGATATGGATATACTGTATGTGTTAATCGTGTTGTGTAAGTAAATGCATTCTAAATATACATCTTCCAGCTCCCTTGAGGAATTAGTATATTGTGGCATAACTGTTCCATATACTCCGTTATGTCGACTAACTAAACCTTTGAATTCTATAATGTTGGGAAATCGTGCAGTAAATAGAAATAAACTCCTTGTTCAATCCTGCTACAGTTTCATGTGTTGTTCGATCCCAATTTTGGCGATCTCTCAGATTATACCACTCCCACCCTTATTTCCCCTCTGCAAACAAATTTTTTCTGTCTTAGCTACAGCTTATGCAAAAGAGAGAAGAATGTATTTGTGAGATTATTGAAATAGCAGAACACTGATTTGTCATTGGAGGCAATTATATTGGTATGAACATGATTATGAAATTCTTGCCTGAATTCGACCTTGCTGCAGTATGCTTTTAAGCAGAAAACATCCATATGCCGTCCTGTCTGTTCGAAGGAAATTGACTTTTTCTTTCTGAAATTCTGTTTTTATGTCGCGTCATGGGATTGAGTTTGGATTTGACTCGATTACATGAAAAGTTCTCATTTCCTTTGAAATCATCAATTGCACCTCAAAGACTGCTCTTCACGGCAATCACCTATTTATCTATAATTGCTTTGCGTTTTTTTTATTCTTTTGTAAAAAAGAATTCAGATGTTGCATTATAATACATTCATTACATAGACCTACTGCTTTTGGAAATGTGTTCACATCGCCGGGCTTTGTGAAATTCCGTGTTCAATTATGAAGACTAGAGATAAATTTTCAAATGTTCAATAAAACGCAGTATCCTTGCAGAGTTCTTTAAGCCTCAATTGACCTTAAAAAATGACATGCTGCATGCTTCTTATAGACCCTTCGCATGTATCAGCACTACTGCAATATACAGGGTGTCCCAAAAAAATGTATCTAACGTTTGTTCTTCAATAACTTCCTTATATGGAAAGCTTTCGCGGATCTTTGAGTGTCATAAGGTAGAACTGGGTTCAACTTAGATTTACAGTATAGAGCGAATCACCGATTGCTCTTACTTAGTGTAGGATTACGGTAGAAAATTTCTATTAATTTTAAGCTTACAACAGGCGGGAATGCTTCTAAAAAAGTCCAAAAAAATCGAAGGACGTTAAACTGAGGTTTTCGGGGATGCTGACTCTAATTACAAAGTTTTCCGCTACCGTACTCCCTATCTTCTTACGGTATGCGCACTGTATGGCTAATTTTTTTCTTTTTTTCCAAAATTTACTAAATCAACGTTGCAATTACAAACACGTCGTCAAACGCCTTCGCGTTAGCCAAAGCGTTACAGTGCGTATACCGTAGGAAGATGAGGAGTACGGTAGCGAAAAACTTTGCAATTGAATTCAGCATCCCCGAAAACCTCAGTTTAACGTCCTTCGATTTTTTTGGACTTTTTTAGAAGCAGTTCTCGCCTGTCGTAAGCTTAGAATTATTTCGAAATTCCTACCGTAATCCTGCAGTAATTAAGGGAAATCGGTGATTTACTCTATACTGTAAATCTAAGTTGAATCCAGCTCTACCGTATGACACTCAAAGATCCGCGAAAGCTTTCCATATAAGGAAGTTATTAAAGAACAAACATTCGATACATTTTTTTGGAACACCCTGTATAACACGTTTGGGCTGTAATTTTTAAAGCATAGAAAAAATACATGTTTTTGCTATATCATGATATACCAGTTCTATATCATGTTCTTAAATGTTGGCTTAATTCTTCGAAGCATATTTTCTAGCGGGAATAAAGAGCTTATCTTGTAACGTATAAAAAGAGATTTTATTATAAATAGCAGCTGAATAGTAGACATATCCGCTAAGATTCTGTAGATTACCTCTCTTTCCATTTTTAAAGCTTCCTTGGGTACTACAGATGAGGGGCACTAAGGAAGCTGCACTACCGGTATAGTTCTTGGCCCCGAAACTGGATAGTGTAAAAAAACAAATGCAAAAATTATCGTGAAATTTTGTATCTTGACAATTACATTCTAATTCTCAATTCTAACTTCACATTTGTATCTTCTGATATCAGAAGATTCAAACTATGCCAAGATTCATGGATAGTCGAACATGGATTCTTCACATTTGTTTCATTATATAGCACCCCCTTGCGAACTGGATTCTCCATTTCTACTAGTAAACATAGGAATTTAGATATTTTAAGAATTTATCTCGTTTTGAGCACACTTTATAGACCTGCTCGACTCTCATTTATTGACTTTACATGTTTTTTGAACCTTTCGAACTCAATTCATCCTAACAAGAAGTGTATCTTGCAACAATCAGTCCATCTTCAGACAAATTCTGAATATTGCGCAAAGACAACGGATCCATCAATCACTATTCCAGAGGGCAAATCATTTCTATTCCGAATATCTGCCGTCACTCATCTCCTAGAAAAAGAAGTGGTTGTCCTGCAAGAAATACCCCGGATGAAGAGATGCCTGTGGATTTTATGTCATTCTCTCAATTCTGCAAAATCGTGTGTGATTCGAACAGAAAAAGAGAAGGCACCTCAGTCAATACTGGAGATCCCCCACAGGGGAAATCCACTAAATTTGCGACATAGGTTACGTCAAATAACGCAATTCCATTGCATTCACTGCACGACAAAAATGCAGAATAAAAGGCTATCCAAGCTCCTACTGCAGTAAATTGTCGTCTTGCATGCTTTCACGAAATGAACATATAGAGTGTTAGAATGTTCCACTTTATATCTTACGATCCATTTCGTTGCAGTGCTCAGGTAGCGTGTCTTTGGAAAATAATCCAACAAAATGAATTGGATTTGGTTATATGCACGCAAACGTTGGCTAGAATTTGCTTTCGTGAGGATTTTCGTGTAAATTTGACTGTTTCCTTGGCAATGCAACCAAACTTCCATTCGAATTACGATTTCCGTCATGCCTTTTTGTACGTACTTCTCTAGAGCCCAGCAACCCGTCTGAAATAGGTAATAATGAAATTTTTGGCTTTCTTGTATTTCTTTTACCAAAGCTTCACATTCGAGCATCTATTAGGTGAGAACATAAGTCTTGCACAAATTTTTATAAAATGTGTTCCCCTCTAGGTTCACGAATCCCTTTGAAATGATACAAATTAGAAAGAAAAACTCTTACTCTTTCTAAGTATTTTCAATATGAGAATCATCATTTCCATAATGCGGCAACAGGATTTGTTAAAGCAAAACTCAAATTGTGTTTATCTCATTTGATCCCCAAAAATGCTGAAAGGCCCAGAAATGTGTAATCTCACTTTTTATTTGGGTTTTATAATCTACACTTCAACTGAATCGAATTTGTCCTGATAGATGTCTTTATGAGATGTGATTTTGGAATATTCTCGGGTTTTGATTTTTTGGGATAACATTCATAGTATAAGATAAAATACCGTAAATCATGTAAAGTGGAAAAACACTAAAAAGAATGGACGCTGCTCCAAGCATTTTTAGTTTTGTAATCGAGAAAAATTTAGGTTAAAACCTGATACGTGGGGTTCCAAAAAAAAAGTGCAGTTTGATTATCTCTCTGGCTTTGATTTGTCTCTCGCTTCCCACGGAACCATTCTGCATGGCTGTCTTCAAATTAGAATTACAGCAAAGAGTGAACGAACACTCTTCATTACTGCAGGATCACGGTGGATTTTCAGCATACTGCGCCATGTGCATTGGACTTTTTCGAAAACACTCGCAAAAAATTTGAAAAGCTGTGGTAGGGTTTCAGCCCATTTTGATTTCAATAGACAACTGTTTACGAGTCTGTACTTAGATTTTTCAATAGTGTAGTCACATTTTGTGAAGAACGCTGAAACTCTCGTTAAGTATACCTGGCATATAACTCATAAAAGAAGCACTGTGGTGAAGTGATACCATATTTAGTGCTAGTTCTGTTTCCTTTGTGGGAGAATGTGACCCTTGATGGCTCAGAACCCTCGTCGGGTTCCTATCATACAGTAATGAAAAGCAATGGGTGATTGGCTTCATACTGTAAATAAGCTGAATCCAGTTCGAAACTGAATGGTTCCTGATCAGCGACAAACATCAAAGCAGCGGATTTATCAACGATAGACTAGGGCAAGTTCTTATGACTTTTCTTTGGAATCAGCCTGCAGTTGTAGAACAGGAAAGTCTTCTGAAGTATGTTAACTTTCTAGAATAAATATCAACTTTGTGTTACGTATGTTCAATGGAACATTCTGGGAATTACATTGAACGTAAATCTTGACCTTAGGTTAATTCAGCTCATGTTACGACTGTGAATGACTGTGCGTGATTTTCATTAGAAGATCAGGACTAAAATAGCCTCGCCATGTCAATTGACTTTACATAGAAGGAATATGTCCGCACCACCCCTACGCAGAAGGAGGTGTGCAATTGGCAGCAACCAATCTAATTGCCGACCAAGTCATTGACCGCCAGTTTATCTGATTCTGGTTCCTTATCAAGCTGTCTCCAACACATATTACTTCTCTTGATGAAATCGAAACTTCCTGAAAGATTGGGCAAGCTCCATTGTTGGCCATTTCTACACTCAACGCTCAGAAACAATTTCTTCGAAGCTCAAAATACTGGGCAAAATGTGAAGTTACTCAAGCTTCTCGAAAGCAATTTCGTTCGACAGCTTTATTCTCTCTTGTTTTTGCTACTCGATGATTGGAATGGAACAATGCAAACCTTGACTGCTTTACATAAATCTTGCATTTATTATCTGCAGACTCAGCAGATATATTCCTGGAGACGGAGAACGAGATTCAAGGAGAACTTTGCTTCCTCTACGCAGCTTCGTTCTGATTTTAATGCGAGCTAAGACAACTTTTATCCGCCACATGTCAACTATGACTGTAGCACTGTCAGTGCGTCATCACAACTGATTATTCAGCATCTAAAGAAATTCTTTGACATAGTAGGAGCGCCTGTATTCCCCTAATCCAGCGCGTTCTTATCGTCCTGTATTGTATTTTTGCTAGTGTAGTCTGTCACTTCTTTCTTGTTGTGGCCACCCCCAAGTATTAGGTTGGCTCGAATGTTCTCGGACATTTTCAGGCTGATTTATTTCTCGAAATCTAGTGCATGTACATGTGCGAAACTTTGCAATTGTACTCTCTTTTGCTCGTAGCTAAGAAATGATCAAGTGGGAGGAGCTTAGGATCACTGGAGCGAAGTATGCCAATTTTTGATCACCTCGTTTTTCTTGTTCTTTTAGCTTATTCCATATGAACGTACATGTAAATATGGAGCACGTGCGGGTTTCATAGCGTTCATAGGAATGGAAGGCTTGAGTTAGATAAGATCCTATGCTTTCGAATTTTCGGCCCGAAATTACAGAAAAAGAAACATAGATTGTGCTTGTGCTTAGTATAAATTTGAGAGATGTAGAGACTGATTTTCTCTATCCAACGGTGTACAGCATGTCCTAATCAGTGCGTTCACCAAAACAAAAACTTTGTCCACATGCAATGTCCTAGAACTTTCCAGCCTAATAGGTGATTAGAAAGATAATACAGTCGAAATAGCTTTTTCGCTTACTATTAGCGTAGACGCCAACAAGTGTTGCATGTTGCCAATATGTTAGCCACGCGTGCCGCAGACCACTCAGACAATCGCAAAATAGTTCCGGGAAAAATGAAGTTCTAAAACTTCCGAGGGGACACTCTTATTGGAGCTGCCAGGTAGGGCGCGGCCATATAGGGGTGAAACCCACCTACACGGCCCAATAGAAGCGTCCGCCCTGGATGTTTTAGAAGTTCAGTTGCCCCGGAAGTATTTTGCGATTGTCTGAGCAGGGCCTGAACAGGGCAGAAGTAATTGTGGGAGGGACGATAAGTCGGCATCAAGCCTTGGCTTCTTTAGCGCTTCAATTTCACTGCATCAGCACGTCATAACAAGAAAATCTACTTAAGGTTGGCTAAAAATCAATTTCGTTAGCATGAAAATCTTCATAAAAACTTTCCTAGATGTCCTCTATCGATGATTTTTTGTAGGTTTGTAGCTAGAAGCATTTTTTTATTACTGTCAGCTACTCAGGTTTTTGAATGATCGGTAAGGGGCAGTTATGACCCAACATGGCTAGAATTCCAAAAGCTTAATTTTGCGACTTTCTAAACTTCGCTTCCATACTCTAATGGATGTAGAGAACGGCAATTTGTATTTGGATACAGAGAAGTTTTCTCTGCTAGCGATTGTCAGTAAAAATTGCGCTTCAACCAGACTTGCAACATGAAACGCCTTGATTAGAATGCATTCTGCAATGAAAGACATTCTCAAATTGCAATCTGCCATTTCTTTCACCAAATAACCAAATCTTTCCGTATTTGCCCACAATGAAAATTGGGGTTTCTCACTTCTTGCGAATTTCTTTCATTGCAAATTCTACTCAAAGCGATTTCATGCCCCAATTTTTATTGAAGTGCTGTTTCCAGAGGTGCCGATTGGTTCAATACTCAGCTATGTACAAAACTGCGAATTTTTTCTAAACGGTGTAATCGCACCTTTCAAGAACATTGAAAAAACGGTCACTACTGCTTACCTCGCAAAACTTTTCAATGAAGCATTATGATAAGTTGCGAATTTCACATTGGAATTAGCAACTCTAATTAGCTCATTGTGAGAATTTTCAGGCTGTTTTGTTTTCTTTCTAAGGCAAAATATGGCCTTTCGTGGCTACCATCTTCAACGTTCTACCGTAATCCTATAGGAATGGAGAGCAATCTAATCCGCTTTATGACGAAAATCTAAGGTTGGAGCTAGCTTTAAAAAATAGCACTTAAAGCTTCTTGAAAGACTTCGTTACAAGAGAGTTATTAACAATCAAACAGTAGGCACATCTTTTTGGGGCCCCCTGGGATTATATAGCTTATTCATCAGAAATACACAAATTTGCAGCCTTTAGGTGTCCTAGTTCCTGAAAAATATCAATTTGAAGGTGTGAATACGAAAAGCTTATGAGACAATCTAACATTTTCGTGCAAGTTTTTGAGGTCACAGGCAAATCGGGATCGGGATAGACTGCTCATACAGAAATGTCCCAAAAGTATGGTATGCATGCACTGTTTGATCGTTTAAGTTCTTCTTTCCACAACTTGTTTCCTGTAGAAGTTTAGATACTATTCTGTGGATTTGGCCTCTTACGATGATTTACACGATCGTGCTTCACTATTACGACAGGAAAGCTAAGAAGGGTCTTAAGTGTTATACCAGGTGTACCGTAGCAGCAGTCATTTCAGTACCCCCTTCAAAAATGTGAAACCATACAAAAAGACTGCAACCTGTAAGTCAATAAGCAAAAACAGCCTTTACAAAAATCCTGCTATACAACTTTTCAAATTTTTTGAAATTTTGGGAGCAGCCTAATTCACAAGAAAGCTCTACCCTGGAGTTCCTATTGTAATCCTACTAATGAGTCGTTGGCAAGACACTTGGTAGGAAGAGAGATAACAATGATCGAACAGTGCGTAGGCAGTAATTCGAACAGTAGTAGATTGCTTCTGCCTTGCGGCCCCCTAGCCAAACACCTATTAACTTTAGGTCGAGCTTGCACTCATCGAGTAATCGTTGCCTTCTCTATCCCCAATCGAAGTATTCATATACAAGATGGTTCATGGTCACAGTAAATCAGATTAGAAATTTCACTAAAATTCCAAAACATGTAAATTTATTGGTCATTATAACACATAGAATGGGTACATCCGAGCGAATAAAGGTAATTTTCCATAGATTGCCTTAGCTTGTAGAGCGATACACCTCATTTAGTTACTATTATTTATTTATATCTTTTATTCGCTTTTTTGTTGTTTGCACCAAGATTTGACAAAATCGAATAATGCGACGTTTGTAATGACAAATCAGCTGCTCATAATGCTATTCTGCGATATGTTTGCGTATACTAACACTGTTTAGGAGAAAAAGTGAGCTTTAACTAGTTTTAAAAGTGGATTATCCAAATCACCAACTGTTCTCTGACGCCCTACATGTTGTTTATCATTTCCACCAAAGTCGCCTAGAAGATTACGCCATGTCTTTTTTTGAAATGCAAAGTGATGGCCTATTCTGATGCCCACGCATTTGTCGTTCAACTCATCGCGTCACTTTGCGCAGATAACCCTATTTAACTAGGTTACGTCAAAATGATGTTTCAATGAGTGTCCAACTTTTTCCTTAATGAGCTCTCTCGAAGTGCTTTATGACGTTCAAAGTGGACAAAGATGAATGATGGATTTGTGAAAGAAAGTGTGAGCTACCAAATGTATTGCTTAGAGTCAGACACTTGCTAGCTAATCTCATTTGCTTGCTTTTGCTACACAAAGTACAAAGCAACTTTCTTAATTATTGGAGCTGTCATTATAGGTTTAATGTAGTCGACATTGATCTGGGGAAATTAATGCGACCTTTACATTCTCCATACGCAAATTTAGAATCTTGCGTGACTCAGAAATTGTGTGTATAATCTTGTATTGCGACCGATCACCTTTTTTGATTTTGCCACCTCTCATATTTTCAAACTACTCTATTTCCTCCTTTCCTGTCTTCCACATTATGTCTGCACCAGCTACAAACCCTTATAGAGCTACAGCTTGAACAAGTCAAGATCGGACTCCAAATTCTCTAAGAAACAGTGTCAAGTGCAATTTTTGTTTGATGCTTCCAACCTCAAAAATTCATATTCTAGAAACCATTATAAAATATGAACTGTTACTGAAACGTTCTGACAGAGATTTTAGCATCCCTGGTACTACAGCCGAATGCAGAAATTTCAGCGCTAGTGAAATCTTCAATCAAATTGGCGCTCTGACAACTTCGACGGTAAAAAAACCGTCAATTCCCTGAATCTCCTTAACTTTCCAGCAGCTGACAAAAGCAATCAAGAAAAGATCCTGTATGATGACTTTTACAAACCAAACTGCATAATAACTGGGAAGAGAATTTGCCCTGATTGAGGTGGGGTATGGCGAAAAATGCAATTGTGAAAGCACATTCCACCTAATAACTTAATCGCAAACTTATTGCTAAAAATCAATAAACATCTCAATCATGTGATTAAATGCAATACTAGAATTCAATGCTTATTCCTTCAAATTTTGTGGAATGGAGTGTTGTGGAAAAATGATTTTGATGGGACTTGCTAGCAAATAGATTGAAGCTTGTTATTCGGTAAAGGGCTACGACAAAATAGAATATGCGAACACAGTCGAAACACGTCTTAGATCAACCACGAAATTTGAAATTTCCACTGACTCTCAGCTACATATTAGGGTATTCACAGCTTTGATGCTTGTCTGCATCGCTTAGCAGCTTTATGACAATAACAAGGAACATTCTTTAACATTAAAAAAATGAGTCCCTTAGCTCACTCCTCTTATCAATTTGTTGCACTTGATCTGCAACGATGGGATTTCCTAGCTATTTTTAACCAGCATAACTGCTAATCGTAACATTTGAAGTAAATATCCTCACTTTTGTAGGTTTCACTTCTGACAGAATTGGTCAAATTAACATTGCATCTAATTTCAAAGTTTTTTATCAACTCAGTAATTTTCACTATATGGAATAATTTGTTCTTTATAGTGATTTTTAAGCAAAAGCTTGGTTACGAGTATACATAATCGAATCTTGCAAAAAGATCTTGTGATAAGTCATAACTAGACAGGAAACCGAAGTCAGCATATGGAGGCCTCCCAACGATAACGGAAGCTCTTTTTTGGAGGTAACCCGTTAGTAACGGATCTATCGAGTGCGTGTTGACGGTGAATCCAGACCGTATTGCTAAAGTTGCCTTAAAAAACAATGATGCATACGCTTCTCATGCAAAAATCTACTAGGTGGCCTTAACCCATTGACGACGACGCCTTTTTGCGTGGCGGCGCTGTGGGACGACGCGGTTTCGCACAACACTTTCGGCGCGGGAAAGTTTTGTGATTCTTTACGAAATGTCAAGTCGTTTTATAAATATCAACAATACTTTATTGGATGACGAAGTCTACAGGTTCCAAGTGTGCAAAAAATTAGAAGAATTACCAAGCTGTGGAAAAAATACTAGACCTGGAAAGCTTATGATTTTGCAAGGGCTGTGGGCCAGATGGTCCATATCGTCCCTGGTAGCAAAAGGTGCGTGGGCCACCAGTGGTACATCGTCGTTAATGGGTTATGTGAACTTTGCTCAGGGGCAGTTGCAGAGGTGGATCCGCGTAGCATGATAGTAGACGCTCATTGGTTCGCTAAAAGAGTACAGTAGCGGGTGAGAGTTTTGAGTTGATTTCTCTGCTATCTCATTGGGATGTACTGGGGCAGTACTACATCACTCTTGAGTTTTGCAAAAAAGACGCAATCGGAGATTCTAGTGGACGAATTTTGAAAATGCTCCATTCGTAGCAGCTCGGCGCGTTATAGAAGCGCCTATATTTGCGATAGCTAGTCATGTTTCACAATTCTTTCAGGTTTTTGCTCACTGTAACAGCGTACTGATTTTCCCCAGAAGTTGCTTCTTCGAAAAACCGAGATCTAAAAAGTTTCATAAAAAATTCATAAAAAATGCTAGCTACCATAAATCTACTGCACTTCGGCAGGCACTTCTATGAAAGCGAAGATGCGCCGTTCCAAGCTAAGAGTGGAACCCTTGGATCGAAAATTTATTTCGTCCACTCCGAGTTGAGATATGGCGACAGACGCCAGTATCTTTTGACTGAGGTAGACATCGCCTCTTTTTTGCAAAGTTATGAGCGGTATTGGAGCTTATTTATAGCCTCTCAATCCCTTATCGTAAGAAACCAGATGCCCACATTAGCTTAACACGTTTCGGACCGCGAACTCGCGCGCGGAGTGTACTTTCGGCCGTTAGGCTACAAAGGGACCGTATTTCGCAGCCTGTGGACGACATCTGTGATCAGCATGTCAGATAAGCTCCATACCCAAAGTTCTGAGTGAATTCGAAGGGTTTGAATTTTGTCGTTTGATAGGGACTTTTGTGCTTCCTTGGAAGATAGGAGTAAGAACTCAGTTCCAAATAATCTTCAAAAGTATCTGTGTTGTACAAGATGAACATCATTATTGGCACTACGGTTTTTCTCGTAGAAATCGAAGCAAAGGAAAAGTTGCGACGTCGCGCGCGTCGTTCGCGTTGCCGCACTTCGTTGCAACTCTTGTTCGTTTTGTCCTCATATCTCCTAAACAAATATGCGCGGCACAGCTATACAGAGTCATTTAAAAAGTAGGAGCTTAGACCTTTGACTTAACAACTTTGGACTAAAAGGAAACGTCCTGTAAACGCCAGAAAGATCCTTCAAACCAGCGTGCCGCACCATGTGCAGCACCGGTCCGAAACGTGTTAAACACTGTTTCCAAACTTCCATGAATCTAATCCCTTATTCATAGAAAGCCATGTTTTTGGATTTTTTAAGATCATATTTTTTGAGTTTTTGATCCCAAAGGTTGAATCATTGCCTCAGTTAAGTAAGTCATTTCAAAGAAGTTTGTTTCTTTTGCAAATCGCGCTTGAAGCTCAGCGTTGTTGTGCTGAATTCATGAAACTGACGGTAGATGTTCGAATAATCCTCATCGTCACATCTTCAAGATTACACAAAGTTGCATTTGCGCATTATGACTTGAGTTTTTCCAGATCTTAATGAGTGACTCATGCATGTATCATTATTACAATTTTTGTGCTTCGGCATTTGATTCACCAAACTCATTGATTTGATTTACTTTGGCAAAAATTCCAAAAATTGCAGAGAATAAGCATACATACCTATCCTGTCGTGACGATCCGAGAAGCGTCCCTGCACCCCCCCCCCCAAGAATGTGTCCCGAAATTTTTGAAAGTAGCCTGCATAGTTAGAAAATAAAGTGAACTGGATTTTTTGAAAATTTTGATAATTTCAGTCTCGCCAGTTTTTTCCTAAAGGAGTGGCTGTCGCTAGACCCTTTTTTTGACAACCGTGGGATTACTTGAAAATTACAAAAGTCTTAAAAATTTCTGCGCAGGGCGTGGCTAGTCCCATCCTACTTCTTTCCAAAAAAGATTCTGTCCCGATCTATTCCGCAATCCCCAAAAAAATTTTTTGAGTATCCGCTGCATTCCTGCATTGGTCTTCTATTAATAGTAAACGCAGATTTACACTTGCATTTTGATACAACCGTCATTGGATTTGATTATTGTGCGCTGTAATCGGTCTGAATTGAGCAGTAATGAGGTTAGCTTGCGCTTGCGTAGGCAGATTGTTCTGAAGAAAAATAGTACTTATGCCAAGCAAAACAATTGTGAGATTTTCCTCAAATACTCCCTCTGCTTAGAGATGTTCAGAAATGAATTTTTTTATATTTTATTAGCTTCCTTATTGTCATTAAAAAAATTTGTCTGTGAAATCCTCAAAATGTAGCTCAGAGAAAACGTAGGCTATTAAATAATGCTTCATTTGAAACCCGCTAAGTATACGCTTGGGAAATCCTGTGCTTCCTCATTATATCTGAAAAAAATTTTTAGATTTTAGAATATTGCGTAGGATCACGTTTCAATGCTTACAACATCTGCATACAATTAACGAGTGGGAAATGCAACAGATCACTTTTTTCGAATAACTGCGAAGCAAAGAAAGTTTAAAAGAAATCAATTGATTGCAAAGTTTAGTAAGAGTTATGAGAGTGATCTCCAATGTTTCCAGTGCATCAAAAACCACCATTCTATTCTACCATTTGGCTTCCATCTTCAAAAATTCAATTTTAGATCTAATTGGTATAATTTTGTTAGCATATAGTCATAGATGTTTTGCTTTACAAAGACACTCTAACATTCTTCAGCAAGTCTGCATGGCAGCGCATCTTCTATAGAGAAATATCCCCTTATTTTCAAAATAGAAAACTAATTGTTCAGTGAATCTTGGCAAGGCTATGAATCCAGCCTTTTCAATTTCCACACATCTTCGCGTCTCTGTCTCTTTTATTTGCTTGCGACTTGTGATCATGTTTCAAAAGCTGGAATATTCGCTTTTGCCAGCATCTTTCATGCTACTGAAGAGCCACAGATGACCCTTTTGCATCCCAATAAGACGGTTTTAGTGCAGTTTGATGGCTACATATTGTTAGCTGGCAGAATGCTTTGAGAATTTCTAGCTAGGTTATTGGTGACTTCGCATAATTCAGCTTCATCCAATAACATTACAAAATGTAAAAGAAAGCATAACGTCTGTCGAAAGTAACGCTACATTACGTTGGTTCAGTCTAAAATCAGTTTTTGAGAGGTTTTTCAGAGCGAAAATTAATTTAATGCGGCATTTCCTTTGTTTGAATGTAGTACTCACCATGCATATTAGATAATTAGTTCAAAACAAAAACAAAGTCGAATGAATTCTTCGAAACTTATAACTATTTGTTAAGACTTACTCACTACAAGTCCCTCGAAGAAGCGGTTTGTCAACTAATCAGAAAAGTAAGTCGATTCAATGAGGCCATCAGTCATTTTTGGCAATCATATTTTGAAGAGTACTCTGTGTTTTCATTAGTCATCTTGTATGCCCCATATAATACAATGATTTTTAATCTAACAACCAAAATGCAGCATTTTCATATAAATGATTTGGAAATGGAAATTACTACGAGTTTACAGAGCTGTGAGGCAAATGATGTATTGACCTGTAAGATCTAAGGCCAAGCATAGATTTCACAAAAAGAGATTTGGTACTTCTTCAACCCATTGAGGACGATGTGAGCCACCGGTAGCCCACACCTCTTGCAAAGTCATATTATTTGTAGGTCTAGTATTTTTCCACATGTCAATGTTTTTTCCAATTTTTTGCCCTATTTGGGATCTGTAGGCTTCGTCGTTAAAGAAAATATTCACAGTCATTCAGAAAACAACCTTGCATTACGAATTAACCACAAAACCTTCCTATACCGAAAGTGTTCTGCAAAATCGCGTCGTCCCACAGCGCCGCCACGTAGAATTAGGCCTCGTCGTCAATGAGTTAAAGGTAGCGCCCACCCAGATCCCAAGCACCCCAGATTACTACTTATTTCTACGAGTAGGGCTCAGAAGAAGACCAACTGCACTAGTCCGGTCCCTCAATGTGCTCTGGAAGGAGGAAATGGATCTGCAAATTGAGGAGTCTCTTTCGCCCCCCCCCCCCGCCCCCTTTTTCGAACTCCATTCATCTACGGATTCCATGACGCATTCTGACATGGCAGGCAACGTGATGCATACCGTTTTTTTTTTTCATAATTTGCACTTCATGGCCGAAATCAGGGCCATGGAAAGCGCTGATTTCGGATACGAGTTGAAAAAAAAAGCGCATGAAAAGTTGGTTCGGGTGGACTCCGGCTTTAAGAGATTGCGGCAAATCGAGGGCTTATCAATTGATGGAAAAATGATGTAGTCAGGAGTGGCCATAGTAAAATCCTAGGCTGTGCCAGTTCTCTGATAATTCACACCAATCATCGAATTTCTAGCGAATCTATACATATATAAAACTCAAAATTTGTGAGTAAGTATGTTTGCGTGAAGTACGTGTCGAATAGGAATCTCGGTGAGTAAACCAAGAAGCGCCAAACTTCGCACACGTATGTTTTCAACCCCTACGCACACGATAGGCTACTTTCTGCGGCGATTTGCTCGGTCCATCTATCGATTTACCGATTTGTTTTTATATCAAGGAAAATAAGGCTCATCAATTATTACCGGATTGTTATTTCAAATAGGTAAAAGGGCTGGATGGACCTCATATACATCTTGCGGTGAGGAGAATGTGGTTTTTCGGATGCAGAACTGTGCAGGCTTCGTGCACAATGCGCCACACACAATGGGTTGGTTTTTTATGTCTTAAAGGCAGCGGCTCGGCAGAATAGACCTACCTCAGAATTTGACGTAGATGGAGAGAAGGCCCTCCAAGCGAACCAAAACAGCAGCTCCAGGCAGAAAATGTGAATTCTGTAAGCCAGGGGGCGAGCCAAGCTCCGCTCCCCTTCCTCCTTTCGCTCCCCTAACACCTTGTGCGGAAGAGTTGGCAATTTCTTTCTCACCATTGGAGGCTGCCCTTCGCAATGGTATAAGTATTGGGTCCCGCCACGATTCAGCGTCATCCACCTTGCACCTCCACTCGTCCAATCTCAAGGGTAAGGGCATCGAAAAACGCTCGTTTTCGCCGTTTTCAAGCTCTCTAATGTGGATTTTCGGAATCAGCGCCTCGAATTACTCCCAGGCAAGCGAAAAACTTGAAGTCGAGAATCTGCCGAGCCGCTGCCTTTAAGCATTACTATCTTTTTCAGATATTCAGATATGCCTACGTATTCTGCGCCAGTTTTTTTTCGTTGAATGTATTGGATGTAGTACTTGAAATCTTTTTCAATGAATTTGTAAAAGCTATTTTGTAATGGCATACAATGCATGACTTTTCGCATTCGCTTCGCTAAACGAATCCAGCCAACGAATTTTGTGGCTAAAGTGACTCAAATTAAGCACACGAAATCTCGTTCATTGCAATAGCAGGGAACCAGATGTGTGGCTTGATTAGCCTTTTATTGCGTCAGAAAATTCACCTATGCAGTTTGTTGTTCTGCCAACTTTTTTCCACTATTAGTGTGATTATGTAATTTCCTTTTCCTTTACATGAATTTCATTTGATCGTCTACGCAGGCGCTAAATTGCCAGCTGACGTACAAGTATCACAGCTCAACTCATTTTCTTCAACAGCTCTTTGGCCTTTTTCCTTCAGCATCAGAGTTTTTCACCTGTCTAATTCTACGCCCTTTCGAAATCATCGAACTCCAGCACATTAGCCAGAAAACGTATACGTTTAAGCAGCAGAATCACTCGTGTTCACACAGCATAAGTCTTGTTCAATGCAATTGATTCATTACTACCAACAAAAAGGCATAACTTCCCAAAATCGTTAATAATTTCCTACTAATATTGCCGCCTTGCCGTTAGGCGATATCTTGGCACTCGTAGTTAGTCAACCCCCCCCCCATTGATACGAGAAATTTGTTTCATAAAGTGAGAGAGGTGAGAGGGGGGAGGGAGGGGAAGGGGAATGCGACAGGTATCTTTTTGTATTGGCGTTAGTCATTTGGCGTTAGTCCCTCACTATGAAAGATTATCTCGCACGCCTTCCAATTTTTTTAAGAGCTTACAAGCCTAGAATATTCCTTATACCTCCATGACTTTTCTAAGCTTTATAAAATCACTGCATTTGGAATAATAGTGGCGTAAAAGAACATTTGTAAAATTTTGAGTCGACTCGTTTATTGTGATAGATACCAGTGGCGTACCAAGGAGAGGGGGATTCTCCGGGGAGGAGGAGCCCACCGAGAATGGGTCGCGAAATTTTTAAAGTTACTTGCATAGGTTATAAAAATGTGCAAATGATTTGTTTATACTTGTAAATAATCAATATAATTTTTGAAATTTCACATCTTAAAGCTTCACAAAAAAGTTTTTTTCGGGGGTGTGGCTGGCGCCACGCACCTTTACTAGAAAATTTTTTTTGTCGCCCACCCCCCCCCCCCCCCCGGACGGATATTCTGGGCACGCTACTGATAGATACTATTCACTGAACAGAAGGTGACTAGTGATGTTGTTCTTGCTTTGCTTTTTCTGCGCTGGAACCTTTTTTAGTTTCAATTGTTGATTCACTGTATAATATACTTTTATTTCTAAAAACGCCATTTGTATCGAATCCGGTGGTGCCACTAGTCCCGATGATTAATAGAAAACAAATTCGAACTTCCCAACGTCGATGTTTCGCGAAGTTATGCAGTGCAAAGCATGCACTGCATAACTTCGTGTTTTTTAGTGGTCACCAATAAAAGGATGAAAGATGACGATGCTGCCCGCATGATGCGACTGCTACTCGCATCCTCTTCTTTCCGATGAGCATTCTTTTTGTGAGGTTCCGCTTTTTAGTTGCATCAGATCAGCGAAGACTGACGAATGACGTGTTGACACTCTCAAGATTTACTTCAAAGTATAGCATCTCAACTGACCTTATAAGTGGATGATGTTAAAAGCAGCATCCACTCAAATTTTTGACCCCTATAGCTTACCTTCTCGGACCCCTACCGCTGGAGAACTGAATGATTTTTGGGTGATATAGTTCTATATGAGCTTGATAATCATTCACTCACTATGCCACCTAGCTTTTTTTTTAAATGAAAACTAGTCAGTGTACGCTGTTCACTTTCAACAATTAGCTGCTCAGACTATTTAAAAAAGTTCCAAGAGCTTTCACAGATGTCGTTTATTAGTGATATTCATTGTACAGTGCTTTCAAAGGTATTTTTTGGAAGGTCTAATAAATATTCAGTGTAAACTCGTAGCTTTGAGATTAAGATCACGTATGCTAAAGGCTAATGCATGACGAAGGCGCAGAAGCAGTATTACTTGAGCGGGAGCGAACGCGACGCGCGCGTATCCTCGCCGCTATAAATCCTGCGCCTCGTGCGCTCTGCGGCTAACAAACCGCGTTCGCGCCCAAAAATATTGCACCTTTGTCATGCAGCAGCCTTTACATATACTTAGTGCTCACTATGGGCACCTGGGCAAACTATAATAGATACCGTTTTGAGGGTAGAAAGCGAGGTATGTTCTGGAATTTTTCTGGGCGATACGAAGCACCAGAAACTCTGCATTTCTTGCTCAGTATAGAATGTGAAAAGGTTAAATGACTGAAGGTCTCAGCAAGTCTTTCTTTAAGACCTTCACACTAGTAACATTGAAGAAACGACTCGTTGGCAACACACCCACGACGACATGACCCAATTAGTTATGTTCAAGGGCGATGAGCGTAGGAGCACTTAATGAAAAACTATGAAAGACTTATGTGAATCAAAAGTGGGAGACTTTTTCTGATAGAACTAAGCATCTTCGTGCCATTTCTTATGCTCCGTAAGAAGGCCCATAGAAACGAATTGTATTTCTCTCTTTCCCCATATAATTTTATTTTTTACATAACCTCTCCATAACATCCTAAGTCGTATATATTGCTTCGTGTAACAAGCCCCGTCTCTGCGCTGAGTGACAGCCCACAATAATTTCAGAATTGCGGCGCAACTGTACTGCAAGCGCATTAAGCAGACATTATTATCTCCATATATTAGGTTGTCCCGAAAGTTCTGTGGTTTGATTTTTGAAAATTCGTAACTTTTTGCTATCTTTGCTTCTTTTCAACTTCATTTGAAAGAAGAAGTCTTTCTCTTTGTGGGGGTATCTCAAAGAGCTTCAACTATTTCTTCATTGCAGAGATGGAAATGGGAAAAGAAGGCCACTTGAGCTCTGAGCATTTTAAATTAGGCCGCCAAAGGTCTAGAACAAGCAAAAAATTCTGAAATTGTCAGTATGTAAGTTTTATGACCTATTCTTTGCACATGAAAATAAATTGTGCTGTTTGCACGTTCCAATGAAAAGTTATGATTTTCAAGAAAAGTGGCAAATTGAAAAAGTGACTACTCTTTGGCATTTTCTTTTGTAAACTCAAAGTTTATAACTTTTCACAGAGACGTCCAAACAGCACAGTTCTTTCTCATATGCAGAGAGTAGGTCATAGAACTTATGTACTAACGTGTCTCAAAATGGTCAAAGCTAAAGTGGTCTTCTTTTTCCATTTTTATCTCTGCAATGAATGTATGGTAGAAGCTCAACGAAACACATCTACAAAGAGAAAGACTTCTTCTTTCTTAGAAAGAACCAAATCCATATCCAACAAAAAGTTACAGATTTTCAAAATTGAAACGACAGAACTTTCGGGACAACCTAATATGCTTGTGCTTTTCTTCAACGTATTCTTGCTTTTCTTGAGTTTTTCTTCTGTGAACACTATAGCACTTGAATGAAATTTCGGATTGCCACGTTGTGCCGAGCTCTGGCTGTATCACTCAGACTTCTTCGAGGTAGCTAAGATCGGATGCTTGAGATTATACGCTTTCTGCAACCTCAGTTAACGCAGTTACTCCTGCTAGTAGACTGTTTCTGTCTACTGCCGCTGGAATATTCGATTATCGCAAAATTGGGTAACTACCCGAGTCAAATAAGCCTAGCAATATATGCTGCAAATATTATGGAGTGTCTCGCTTTGTAGAAGAAAGCCGCTACAAAGATTCCGCATGTCATGGATCTGAATGTGATGATTGCTGCACTGTGTGGTCAGGCAAATAGATCAAAGACTTTAAGCAGCAATGATAACAAATATTCGCTCTATCTGCTCACGAAATCTCGATAGCTTTTCCAGCATATGGCTTTTATTGAATCGAATTTTTGATATTAGATTGTGGTAAGTCATGTAATTTCTTCCTACGCATTTTTTATTTGGCTGTTTGTTACCCTATACATGCTGTATTTGAGAACGAATAACACTACCAAGTCATACACTTAGCCTAGAGACTCAACAGTAAGGAACTGGAATGTCTGTAAATAAGACAGTAATTATAGTTACTGCAAAGACGACGCTTATGCGCTTTTCTTTGGAGTTTAATTTCACTTTTTATGGGTTAAAAAGCTTTCCTTCTTCATTTTTTATTGTAAGCCTTTCATTTTTATTAGTGAACCCTAATTAAAGGTGCTAGATTGAGTTCGCGCGCTTCGGGACCGCATCGCGGTTTCCCGCTATCTGAGATGTTTGAATTGGCGTTACGGTTTTTTATATATTAGATCCCAATCAAGCTTCTATACGTCACGATTCTAATATAAAAACCATTATTATGTCAATAATAAGCTGTCCTTCCTCCTGCTCCAAGATGTTTCTATTTGACAACTTCGATTGATTCAGCTTAAATCCGAGAGAGAAAATCATACGCTTATCATCAACGAGCGATATAAGCTAGAAAAAGATAATAAAATAATAGTTCCAAATTCTTCTCGTTTCCATTTTGTTGAGAAAAACCGAATATTGGGTTAGGAAGAAAAAGTGTCGCTTTTTTTGGATTTTTTTCCGCTAAAATTGATACTTTTTGAAAATTAAGGCATATCCAAGGGCAAGATATTACAAGCAAAGTTTCGAAAGTTTTCAGTATAGAGGACGACTGTGTGCGTAGTTTGCTTTTTCTCGTTTTCCAGCTGAACTCTAAGCTTCAAAAAAGATAGCAAGCCTATGGATAAGTGCTTGTGTCTGTTACATGCAGAAGCAAGTGAAAACTGTTTAGGATTTTTGAAGCAGAAATTCCGGTTTATTTCATCATTCATGAGTTTAATGTTCCATCTTTGATTTTTGCGTATCACACTTTGACCAGTGTTCAAAGGTCTTTGTAGAGCTTCTTTTGCTCTAAAATTATGCGAGGGTATTGAGTGGTACCCCTCGCATATCTCCCTGGATTATTCTCATTGCTTTACTATGTGAAACGACATTCTTTTCTTTCCAATATACTGCGTAATCAAATAGAACGCTTGTTATATGCTACAAAGAATTATAAAAGAAAATCTAAGCGTCTCTCAATTATCAGACAAACTTTCTTTGGGGGGGTTGATAGAAGACTTATAAACAGGGTTCAGCAGAGGTGGTGCTTTCACATGCTAGATATCGTTTTTTGAGGGGGAAGCAAAAGAGAAATCGTAAAGTTTTGAGGAGGAGGGGGGAAGATTGGAGAAGACTTCCCAGATTGAACAAGATATTAGCAGGCACATTTCTTACTCTTAAAGGCAGCGTACACCCAAAATCTAAGTTGCCTAATTTTCTAGATTTTTCTACACCGTGTATATACTGGGCCCAGAAGAAGACCAACTGCGTTGGTGCGGTCTCCCAATGTTGCTTCTGAGCGGAGAAAACCCCCCTCAATTTTCTTTCACGCCGCCCCTTTTCTTTCGCTCCGCCTCCTCCGAACGAATCCATAACAGCGTAAGCTGCAATTGCAGTTGCAGTTGCTGTTGCAACATCTGTTGCATTTGTTTTGGGTGTACGCTGCCTTTAAGCCCGAATTTGAAGTTGTAACGTCACTTTACCAGCAACAGGTAAAATAACATATTACAAACATGGTCAGTGCATCAACTTGTGTGCGCACGATTCCCAACGTGTTAAAACATGATTTTTATGCACAAAAAGATATCATTAATGCTCTGACCAAGAGGGATGAGTTCTAAGCGTTTTGGTTAGTTACTATCAGAAATTCGTGGAAGAACGTGTTCAAGCCAGTGTGGTTTAACAAGCTCAAACATGTTCTTCTACGAATTATGATAGTAAATCGACCAAAACGCGTTAGAGCGCATATATGGACTTGTTAAAGAAATGCATGCAAAGCGTGCTCGCGTCTCCTAATCACAGAATAAATGAGAAATAATCAGGCTGTTTACAAATAAATATTGGCCCAAATTTGTTGTGTAGCTTCGCGAGGATGATAAAAGAAAAATATAAAAATTGTGGAAAAATTATGTGATTGGAAGGGAGCTGTAAGTGTTTTTCTATTTTAGGTTGCTCCGACGCAACTTGGGAGCACCCCTGAGGTTGCGCGAAATCAAAGAAAGTCATAATTTACCCCTCCCCTCACATAATTTTCCAAAAATTTTTACATGATTCTTTCTATTCTTTTGTCCAAGCTTTACCCTCGGGTTATTACCTTAACTCAAGTTTTAACCCTCTGCTTTGCTATGACCCTTGATAATA
Source organism: Cylicocyclus nassatus (assembly GCA_958299035.1). NCBI lineage: Eukaryota > Metazoa > Nematoda > Chromadorea > Rhabditida > Strongylidae > Cylicocyclus > Cylicocyclus nassatus. The sequence goes on from CATQJL010000112.1 coordinate 38,904,795, forward strand.
TGAAAAAAACCTCCTTTTTTCTACCTTCTTGTTTTATCTCTGATTTTCTGGTTTTTCTTCACTTGTCCACTCATCGTTCGCTGCAGATTATAAGCGTACTTCCACAAATACCACAGAAGGTTATTCGTAAATTTCTGCGATGTCAAAAAGGATTTCCTTTCCAGGGTTCTCAAATGCCGCATGTGCTGGGCCCTGCTCATAAACCAAACCAGCCTATATTTCACGTATATATTCTATCGTGATGCTAGATTGCTTATTCACAAATTTTCACGTTATGACAGCAGCTATCGCCATCTGTCATCTCATCCATAACATATCCTGAAACGAAATTCCAAGAAGTGTGAATATGTTGCTGTTTTTACAAGTTTTTACAATGGTTTCCAAGAGCAGATTTTTCTCCTATGATACTAGGGCGCGAGTTGCTACTCAAGTTGGTCGCACAGATTAGCTCTATTGCAGCTGTCTTCAGACTGATTCATACTCTTTGGTCTCATAAACTTGAGGTTTATGACAATCTTATAATTTTCTTTCGTATTTAAATATGGGAAGCTATCAAACACCCTAATGCCGTCATCACTTCAAAATGAAAAGAATTTTATTGCGTTTAACGCAAAATAGACGACTAATTAGGTGGAGTTCATGGATTTTTTATAGAGGTTTTTCTATACCTTCTTCTCATATTTTCATCCGTAATGAGATCTCATCTCCTCGTTAGCTTTTGGGTTTTTCGCATGCCCACTCGTATGTACTTGAGCACTAATCGAAATCACTCAGAAATGACTATGCTCTCCATTCCAGACGGCTATCCTTGTCATATAAGCTGATCGAGTGCTGTACTTATTTGTTTCGTTTTCAACTCTTTAATCCAGATACATACGTCTGGTATTTCCTCTTAGATTCTTATGTTTTAACCTTTGAGGTCCTCTCTCTTTAAACATTCTTCATTGTATGAAAATTGATTTAATCTCTCTCAAGGTGTTTTAGACCATAATTATATCCTCATTATGCAAGGGCCAAGTCTCCAAAATTTTGAGACTGGAGTGGAAAAAATCTTGGCAGAACGACTGAGAGCTTCATTCCTATGATTCAGATTAACTGCCATCGTTTTAATCGGACAGGGATATGATCCATAAAAATCGTAGAGAGAGTATTTACAAACGCATTAAATTCTAGAATACTCAAACAAAAATGTGATGGCGAATATCGGCGTCCGGAATTACGAATTAGGCGAAAAAACGACATTTAAGGTGATTTGGAGCACCAGAACTGCAGCAACTTGCTTTTTTGGACTACTCCTCAATAAGTTGCTGAGAGCCGATGTCAGCAGTACCCCTTAAAATTAGGGAAATAGTTAAATTCTGCCAAGTTTTGCTTTCGTTCATATGCTTTTCGGCCGTGCATAGCAGGGCCATCCATGGAATCCACATTTTCTTAGGTATCTCAAATTTCTTCAAATTTCAATTCTTTTGCGAGGCAAGCTTAGGGACTGGAACAATTCTCTAAGAAAGATTCTTTCTTCAGCATTCGATGTCGATGAAGACTAATAACGGACGAACTGTGGTTGAGTGATTTTTGATTTAACTCCAGCGTAGGAATTAAGTTTGACTTTATCTTGCAGGAATAGCTCCTTGATCCCAATTTGTAATGATATCAAATGAAGAACAGGAGTACTTTCGAGCCTCCCTGTTCGCTTGATACTGCATCTGCTGTGAATTGCTCAAAATACGCAAAATGAGCTCAGAAAGTACATTTGTTTCTTGTTTCGTTCGCGTGAAACCTGAACTTCTACTCATTTGAGATCGGGACCTGAAGCTAGAGAAAACGGCGAGCAATAAATTCTCTATTAAAGGACCCCCAGTCTTTCCAGATTTGTAATTATAGGCTTGCAAACTATACAATTAGACTCTGCAACTAACTCTAGGAAACTAGCGGAGAAGTTTTCACTTTTTCGTGGTGGATTTCGGTCAAATTTAACGGTTTGTAGAAATGTCACGACTTGTGTATAAGTGTATGATACCAATCGAAAGAGTAAATTAAGGAGAATCGGATGTTTTACTTCGTTTGCTCAAAAAATATTTCCTCTATAGCAAAATGGTGCAGAAAAGCAAAACAGCCAGATTTTTTAGTCAAATTTCCAAGTAATCATGCTCCAAAAAACAAGCTGGAATTGGGTGTAAGGAATGAATGACACGCACACTCACAAATTCGATATGTTCAACCATTTGGCTGGCCATAGAAGATCAAATTCGAGAAAATAGATTGCCCCAAACTGATTTCCCACGCAGATACTTGGAAATTTTCACAATTCTAGCTGCAGAATTACACAAACAACAGATCACAACCTCCATCGCGGTTTGCCATATAGCCAAAGATTGCATGTATTCAGCTACCAAATTACTCGTCTGTGCACTTGCAACAAGCACATAATGAATCTTGGAAAGCAAAAATAGTGATTTTTTGGAAGGCTAGCCATATAAGGTTATGACTGCCTTTGGTCACGTTCAAGTCTATGAAATAGTATGTGATAGTAGAGGTTCAAATCTATCCGCTCGCAAAAAAAGCTAAAGAACGAATACTTGAGTTTTTGTGGAGCTTCGAAGTTGCATGTCAAAACGAAATTATTAATTAGCCAACCCAGGGCTCGGCACGAGGTGGCACCAGGGAATTTCAAAACGAAGTTCCCTTTGATCTTGGAAATTTCGTGCGAAGTCCCTTTGACCTGTTTTGCATTTGCCTAAGGCGCGCTTTGTGATTGGAGCAGATTTTTCGACTGCGGAGCAGACCGAAATTTCCAGTTGGCTATAAAATGTCGAAAATTAAACATTACGAAATCGTTTTTTCTTTAGTAAACTTTTAAGGAGGATACAGTTTATGCAAAAGAAAAACTTATGTGAGCGAAGGGCTGGTGCCAGCTCAGCTGGCACTCAGCTGGCACGGTGCCAGCTAATCCAGAAAAAAGTCCAGCACAACTTTCATTCACATAAGTTTTCGAAAATTTTTGAGCCAGTTCGAGCCACAAATTTGGTGTCATATGATTGCGTTTTGTTTGTAAGCAAGGCTATTGTTTGTGGGCAGAATACAAGTTCCCGCACTGTGTTAGTACCGGCATGTCGGCGACACGCTGGCACGCTAATGAACAGAGGTATAAAGCATAACCATGCTGCCGGCATGCCGGCGGCGTTCCCCTGGCATTCTGGCAAACAGCTGCATCTAACCCGCAAAAACAATATCCCCCTTGCTTTCCGCCCCAAAAACGATATCCAGTTTGACCGGTGCCAGCTGTGTCGAGCCCCTGAGCCAACCTAATAGTTTTGATTACTTGCGAGAAAAAGTCTATGCAAGCATTCTGCAACATTCCGAATCCTTCTTCGAAAATTCCCTATCCAAGTCGGCTTGTAAATTCATGATTTTTGAACTTCTCACATTTCTTCCGTTTCCTCCCCTTCTCCCTCACCCTTTTCGTAATGATGTTGTTGAAAGAAACTTCTATTGACAATTTTTGTTGAACTGTCATGCATAATCTAATACATAATCTAATGGCAAAATCTCTAGCATTTGCCTTCATATAGGCACTAATAGCAGAATACAATAAAGAAATCTTAGTACAAGAAAATGAAAATGTTTTTGGGTTTTTAGGTTTTTGCTTATGATAGTAACTTTCTTGGTATATTATTTAGTTTATTAGTATATAGTTTTGTTAGTATATTTTTTAGGTTGCCAATCGCAAAATTTTCCAAGCAGTATTTGTTTATCGGAACAAGCTAAAATATAAGGCAATACATAGTGCTTCTCATAGCGGTCTATGATTTTTTTTTCTGAAGTCTTCTCAGTAAAGACAGAAAATCGCGCCTGATAACCTCCTCCCACTCTCTCCACCCCCCACCATTTTCTTATGACGAACCCATTTAGCCTGACGTTTGTTCGATGACAAAAGTTTTTGCTGTGAATACAAGTCAAGAATGTGTTATCCTTTCTATATTTCTGTTTTCCAACATGATCGTATATTTATTAAACAAGTCTTCCTTTACAAGCAGGCTATTCTGCTGAGATTGTCACTTGACGCGAACTCTAGCACTCTTTGCTAGGGAAAACATTCAGAACACTCTCCGGCTTTCAGATGGTGGCGAAACTTCTGTGGTTCCATAAATTATCCCATAGTCCACATTTCTGAGAATAATTCTAAAGCGTTTTATTGCTCGAATCCTTTATTCTTCAACCCATAATTTGTATGTATGTCTGCTCATGAACGTTCTTTGAATTTTCTGTTTATCGGTAACCAAATTAGACCACGGGAAAACTTACTCCCTTATCGTCGACTTGAATAATTTAGACGACGTAAGCAAAAAGCATTTAAAAATTATAGGAGTATGGTAAACTCCCTCCTCCTTCTCTCCTTTTGCATCCTCAGCTGGTAAAATCAAACCTCTCATTCTCCTTTATATCACTCTAAAAAACATATTTTCTATTCTTCATAAATGACCTGGAATCCCAAAAGTTATAGTTACAATTGAGCAATTACATACACAAAAATCAAAACTTATCAAAAAATTACAGTTGTGAGATGGGAAAAACTTATGAATACGATATTTTTCCGTAGCAGCTAATCCTTCATTGTACTAAACTCGTTTGCAAAAAAGGAGAAGAACGTGAGCTCCTCCCTTCAAGGATTTGAATAAACGCAGTTTGTATAATCAAGCATGATTGAATGACACAATGTTCTTAGGGACTCGATCATGCTTTAATCTCACTACTTTCTTTTCTTTGACACAAGTGTTAGCACGCGACGTAAGCTGAACATTGAAATTCGGAAAAAAATCAAAGTTGGGTGCGGCATCAAAAATCGAAAATTTTACTTACTACAACTGCTCGCACTAGTCGCATAAAGATAGTTTAGCTTTTGAAGGAATTTATTCGTAGTGGAAAACTTGCTGATTAATCTCAAACAGATTCTGACAGCTTCAGATAAGCAACATAGATGCAATAAGTCATCTATAATTGTATAGAGCATGCACTCTTGCGTTCTCGTATCATCAATCACCAATATACGTCTAGAGTTCAGCACTCTTCTAACATGACGTGAGGTATCTGTGAAAGCTTGAAATATTTGCTTTTGCCATTGCTATTTCAAATCAGTTATGCTGCTACCAATAATCTAACCCCCAGCTCTTTATGATATTGTATATGCTATCCATAATTTATGTGGACTCCATAATTTGGCCCTCCACTTGCCGTTATACCCTAAACTTTTCCGCGGTTTTTTGAAGATATGAATTATGTTGCGGCGGAAACAGGGCCCGGCAGGAGGTGGGGTGGCATTTCAGAGTTTTGAAAACGATATCCCCTTTGAAGCCAAAATTTCTTACGACTTCCCCTTTGACCCTATTTTTGACCCCCGTAAGTCCCTGACAAACACAGATATACACAAATAATAAGATGGGCGTCCTCAGCGCTTATTATGTAGTACTACCTGGCTTTCCTGGTCCAGCCTGGGTCATCAAGGTTCCAGCTCAATGGGTTCATCCGCAAAGGAATCTATAAAAAACATAGGGTCAAAAAATGCACAAACTTTGACGTTTACATATCTAAGATACTACTCATTTATTAGTCAGCTGCGAAACTTTACAATTTACAAACCGATTGCGATTGGAGCGCGCTTTCCGAGACCGATCATAACGCTGTGAACCCTATTTGGGGCTGTATCGAAGGGTGCCTTGGTGGTTTTGGAAGCGGATTTGAACATATAGTAATACTCTCGACCTAGTCCACATTTATATAAAGAAATCAGGGAATTTATGTGAAGGGAAGCAGGGAGCCACCCCAGGTGGCTCCCAGGTGGCGCGGGAGCCACCTAATTTCGAAAAACACTTACCATATTTTAAATTCACATAAGTTTCTCATAATTCTTCATACTTTTTTTGTGCTCATGGTCCTCCAACTACACAGCAAATTTGGTGCCATATCGTTACTTGTGCATTGAAAACGAGCCTATTTTGTTATTTTCCTCTTACAAAAATTGCGATTTGAATTCTCGCCTGCGGGCAGGCTAGCGATCGGAGCACAGAATCTTCACGTTGCTGGAATCTAAGTTCGTAGGACAGTAGCATCAACAATCATCAACAAGGAATGATGAATGAAGGATGATATGTGCATTGTTTATCGGTAAACAGATTCCCCTTTGCTTTTTCGGGCGAAAAACGATATCCAGCTTGTGAAAGCGCCACGGCCGCCGGGCCTTGAGCGGAAAGCCGAATAGAGTGCTTGTATGACGAAGTGAACGTTATTGAGAAATCACATCCACTCTTGATGTTGCAAAAACAATTTTATTCTGACACTTTTGCAAAATGAGCTACAAGAACCAGATCAGCCATAAACCATCAGCGTCACCTTTCACCGGCTCTCACAAATAAATAGCAGCCTTTGCCCAAAATTTAACCCACAAATTTACTCAAAGTCACAGTCTTCTACAAGACATTTGAACTAATATACCATATAGTTTTCGCATCAAATCGTGAACATAGTTCACGCGATTAGGGATTTTAGACTCTACAGAACGCCGCGCGCGAAATTTATTTGCACGCATTGCCTTTATGCGTTGAAGGAAATACTTCAGGGCTGCTCATTACTTGAGATAGATGTCCAATTAGCCATAACAGTCGTATTCGCTTCGCGCAATGACCGGAACTTGATATGTGTGTCCTCAACCTAACCGCACTAATGGATGTGTAGCTTCTTTGATGCGAACTAATGCGATTAATGTCAAATTGTTGCTATCGTGTAGATGCTTGATGAGTCAATTGTTTTCACTTGTACATTCGTTTTTTTTTTCAAGGAAATTATTTTTGTATGCCTATGGACTGAGGTCTTTTCCATATCTCTTTTTTCACCTGAGTACCTAATCTTTTTTTGAAATTGTTGGTCATCATGTCCTTCAGAAACTTATAGTATTATGTCACGATTGCCAATCATGACATCTCCATTTTCTAACCATTCTTGATCAGTCTCCGACTGAGGATCGTGAAATCTTTGACGGTGACCTACATGGGATATAAAATGTGCAGAAGACTTGATTCCAGTAAACTGACTAGAATATTTATTAAACCTCTCAAACCTTCAATTGACTTTTTTGAAAATTTTTTAGTGGATTCAAGTAGTAGGCTATGAATTGCTCATGTATGGATACAAGGCGTTCGCATTACTAATCTACTTGAATATTTTGAAATTTTACCTTTGAGCACTTAGATGATTGCGAGAGCTTAAATCACAGTGATAAGGTGCAGATCCCATCTTGAAAATCTTCAATCTCCTAGCAAATCCCAAATCCGTAGAACGTCATAACGCGATACGCAAAATGACGGCACCCTACCTACATTCTTTTCTTAGCACTTTCGTTCAATGAATTTCTTCAATTCATGGCAGAACTTTTGTTACCACGATTCTTTGAAGTTAGTAAGAGCTTTAAACTCGATCAGAGCTGCTTTTTTCATCGTCCAGTCATTTTAAGGGAAGGATTGAAACGTGTACATTCTTTTTTTTATTGTTTTTGTTTTGACCACTTTAATTTTATAACAATTTCATAATCCTTATTTTGTTGTTTTGTTTCTAACCGAAACCGTTTTTTTTTTGAACCGTTCTACTGATAACCTTTCCCTTCTTCGTATTTGATTCTTACAGCACTTTTTAAATGATTCGCTATAGAATCCCGATTCCACTTTCATTTTTTTTTTGCTAATTATTATAGAGCCATCATTATTTGATGTGGCTGCTGAATTATAAAGAAATCATAGAAATCATCATAATAAATCAAAGAAAATGGAGATGGTGTTTCCAGGCTTTTCTTTCTGAAAGATGGAAGACTACATGATATAGAGAGCTTCGTGTAAAAGGACATTGTCAGCAGTCAAGCTAAAGGTGGTACTTATATTTAATTTATTAGGATGTCAGTTTTGATCTATTGCATCGATTATGACGCATTCTTGCGAAAAGCCAGGATAAATAGGAAGGAGATGTAACGCAATGCACTATGTGATTTCATGCAGGTGAGAAAATGAAAGCGGGCAGAAATGCCAGAAAAGTAAGCTTTTGTCTGTTAACTTCTAGTCACATAAACAGGATGGGGCAAGATTCTGGGAGCCTAGTAATTTTTTAGATAAAATCAGAAGGAAGGTACCTAGAAACAAGAAGTTTGGTGCACACATGAATCGGACCTTTACAACTGTAGCGCCGTTGTCAAATTTCAAAATTGCCTCTTCTGGCTTCAAAGCAGCCCCTCAAAATCTTGGCGAGACCGGCTGTCGTGACACGCATAGTGTAGTGATGAATTGGTTCCATGCTAGGCAAATGTGCAGTATGATAGAGCAAGCTTTTGGCTATAACATATTACGAAATTTGTTTTGCAATACTGTGGAGAAAACTTTGGGATTCTAAGTGAAGGCAAGTGTACTCGATATTGGAAATTTGGATGCAATTGCGCCAACTGGACCGAAAAATCATAATCTAAAATGTATTGGAGTTGCTCCATCGGTCGAAATCGAATAGATGCTTATATAGAAGACTCATGGAAAGTATCAGCTCAAAAACCACTACCGGCTGCCCCTATAGCTTTCAAATTTATATGAAAGACAAATGGCTATTGGCACGCACGTAATATCCGCAAATTTTTATTTTGCGTGTTCGAAAAGAATAGCTTCTGGCAAAAACTACTGCGATGTGATAACGCAAAGCTCACTGTATGCATCAAAGTGTTCTAGAATAACCACAGTATCTTTAGTTACGAAATAAATTTGAGTACTAAGACTTTCGATTTTTCGCTCTGCAGAAGCAATTGTTTGATAAATCAATTCAAACATATGGCAAGCATTTTTAGCTAGACAAAGTTTGATTTGTAGAGGATGATTGCAGCATGATGTTTTGGACTCAAAATCATCAGTAGTTCAGTGATTTAAAACACTGCAAAGTAAGCTTCCATACAAGCAAATGCCCTTCTTATGCTATGTCAACCTTTAAACCATTTGCTTTACCTTGTAGTAAGTCTCTATAAGGCTTACTCCAGTAGGCTTAGAAAACCATGATTATCTAGTTTCTGACTCACTTATTCCAACATATCTTATGAAAGAAAGAGAAAGAAAGAAAGAGAGAGAGAGAATTCCATGCGCTCACTTATGCAACTCTTGAATTGTTTCTGATTTTCGCTCCTTAAAAATCTCTAATGATTTGATTTCTTAGTAGGTGTTGTTACAGCAATTTGAGATTTGATTTCATCTTTGCATTTTTACTCACCTAAAATTATAATTTTCTAATTTTTCAATTAAGTTATCAATTTGAAAATGTATTATACACATCTTATTTGAGTGATAAGTTGTTTAAAGGTAAATTTGGCATAAGAAGTGCATTTGCTTTGAGCGCAAAAGAAGATATAAGTTAACTAACGAGTTTGTTTTTGATTTTCGGTCGCTAAAAACATGAGATCTCATTTTATTTCTGGCAAAATTTTTACTCACCTGAAAATTATGATTTCTAGTTTTTTGTTGGACATTCTAGTTGTGTCGAATAAAATCTTCATTGTGTGTGATGAGGAGACATTGACTCGCATATAGCAGAAAAATACATAATGTCAACGTAATGTCCCTCCAGTAAATTTTCGCGCTTTCCACATTTTTTGGTGCAACTTATGGACGAACCCCCTGAATGTAATTACTACTTCTCCAGTAAAAAAAAAACGCTTTACCTAGCAATTCTAGAATCGTAATCATAGAAATATCTGGAGTAACTTTTGGGTTGTCCGTGCATTAACGCCAGTTGTAACCAAAGCCTTGAGGGCATGCGTAATCCGACTCTTAATTTGTGCAAAGTCTGGAAAGACACTTCCGTCTTTGCAGATATTCACTTTGGTGACGTAAAACATGAACTCGATCAAGGCGAGAATTACACTATTTAGTACTCAGCATTTGCATACAAACACGAATAATTGCAATCTCTTTTTGTTTTCAATTGCTTCGCAACATTAACAGCGGAAATTAAGGGAAATTTCCCGCTAATGTTTCTAGTAGAACTACTGTAGTTAAAGTATCTAGTAGACTATCAACGATGCTTTTTCATATGTCTTTGCTGGCGTAACTTTACCTAAAAAAATAACCTTCACACTATAAAAGCGTAAGTATTAGCAACTCAAATATCAAACAAATTCCTATTTCCGTTTCTTTCCTACCTGCAAAAAATATTCACTGGTACTTACGACCCGATCCATTTAACTTGAATACCATTTTGCCTTTTTTTCTTATGTGCATCCAAAATTTCGAGACACAACATGACTTTGTCCATTTATCCGTATAACTAAAGTACAAAAATCTTCCAGAAACTTAACTAAACAAAATTTTCTCCCTAAAGTAGATACTCTTTTCGAAGTTCGATATAACAATAATCTTTCAGCAAATATACGGTGTACTTTTTCAAGTGTTGCAAATTTGCCATTTACGACAACTCAGAATCGGTCGATTGATTCAAGCTTAATACACCAGTAAAGAATTGCTCTTGTACTAGTCATACAACAAAGTAAATCCCCTGAATAGGAAGTGAAACAGTAAAACATATAGCGTCATTCGAAGGTGCTAAGGAAAAAGGAAAATCACATGCTGTCTGAAAAAACTATTACTTATTTATTTCGCAAATTACTAAGTCATAGCAGCCATTGCTCGTACTAAAGCTACTAGTATCTTTTCGTATCTTTTCCAATCGAATAAATGTTTGTTTGAGTAGTAAACTTGGTTAACCTGGTATAAGGCTTGATTTGAAACCCCACTCCGAAAATAGTTTTTGTTAGAAAATGAAGGTAATATAATGTAGTCATCCTTCTTATGTCAGAGTCCCGACTAGCGAAGATGTCTTGGGGCGGGAGAGATTGCCTGATCAGAAAGCTACTTAATAGAGTTTAAATAACTTTTTATAACTTACACTTTCCGCTATGCTTCTGGACTTCAAATTTTTGCTCCTGTCATGATTTTAGACCATATCTTTTCACTTCAACTCAAACTCAACAAGTTTTGATTTGAAACCTTCCGAATCCTCCCTTCGCAAACTGTCGAATTTATTTTTCCACGGATCTGATAAAAGGCTTTAAAGGGGAGTGTTGTCTACATCTGAAGGCTCTGTGAAGGTCAGTGTTGCCCAAGATGATGAAAATCGGACTAGTTTCTGATCCAAAGCAGTACTTGCTCGTATAAGAAGACCTGCGTTTGAATTCCACGTCCAAAGATCAGTTTGAAACTGATGCGAGGGCAGTGCTCACGTATAATCGCCTTGACTTGAATGTGCTTCAAAGAAGATCCCACCAGGAACCTTTCATGCATGTGAAATCGTTTGATTGGCTTCTTACTGAGATTTCACTTCATTAAACATACACACTCGTTGCGATAGTATAAAGTGGAGGCGGATACACCTACACCAGTCCAGAAGAGGAAGAAGACGAGCCGAGGCTTCGTCTTCTTGCTTGAGAAGGCGAAGCTTGCATTCCTGTTTCTCTTCGTCCTTTTTTCCATGTACAAACTATGTTTATGATTGCTACTGTGTGCCTACTCTTAGTGCTAAGAATTCATAAACAGGAAACGACTAGAACATGGCACACGAGGCGTCCGGAAACCAGTTTTTGCACCGGTTCAGATGTTGTTCCGTGTTTATGTGGTTTTCGTCTGTGTTTTCAACACCGTGGAACAGTTAGCACGAGTTTTTCATCGCATCACTATATAAACTTTCTCAGCATACCAATGCTCTTAATGCTTCGAGAAACTTTTCAGTTTGCTGTTTTGACCGTAATCTTCCCATCATTTGCTCATCATTTTCACCCACACTGTTCATGCTTTGATGTCTGTTTGGCCCTTCTCTCAACTTAGAACCTCTAATGAAGAGGAACAGCTTTTTCAGCTCTGTTGACGTATCCACAATTCAATTTTCGTCCAAATAGTAAGTTAGTCGAATGGCCGCGTCCCAAAGTGGGTTGTTGTTTTCTTCAATGAGTCCTAATGATATGCTCAACGCAGTTTTCGATTGTTGAGCTGAATTTGCGTTTTAATCGTTAACTACGCCCACCGCTTGCATGAACATTTGTCCATCAAATGCTACCCTGTCAAGAAGCAGAAGGCATTTCCAAGATCATTTCGGTCAAAATCTCTGAAACTACTTATTTTCCGGAATTTTGGAGTGCGGGAAGTTAGTCCCGAGGTTGTGAATACTTCACGCTTTTTTAGGCCTTACTGAGTTCTTACACTATTTGGTGCTGTGATTCAGGTCCTAGTTAGCTCTTACACCATTTGGAGCTAGTAATTAGTTTGCTAATAAGTTTCTGTAAAGCTGTAGTCCATACACAGCTTTTCATTACTATTAGGTCGTCTTATTTTTTTTTCAGTTTGATTTTTTACCTTACAAGACCTAAACAACTTTATATTCTAAGTGGCTGAAACACCATCCGATAGAGCAAGGCAAGCTGTACAAGATCACTCTCGAATATTTACACAAAGATTGTGCCATATGAAATGTGGAGTCAAAGTCTAAAAAGTTTCAGTTGCGTTGAAATCTGAAGGAAAAATCTTGTTCCATACTAAAATATCCTGCTAAGCTCTTACTAGTTCAAGCATATACTGCAAACTAGACATGCATAAATACTTTGCTGTGTCTTTTAATGACTAGAAATCAAGGAAAAAAGTAAAGGCTCGAAATTTGAAACATTCCTAGCGGTCTTATGTCCCTTCCACACATATGGTTATACGGCTTATTCATTTAGAAATACAACCGTGAATTGGCATCCTTGTGCTTGCCTCAATTTTTGAAAAATGTCAAATCGAGGTACATGGAAAGAATCACGAGGCAACCTAATATAAAACAGTTACTACACCACACCACCCATTCCTCCTCTTTTCCTGAAAATTTAGAACATCCACTTTATGAAGCAGCTCTATACTCTCTGTGAACTAAACTTATCTGGTAAATAAACTGGCATCCCTCACCGATTCAGTTTTCTTTATTCTACTTGCATGTAGAAATGTTTGTGTTGCGGTTCTGTGTTGTATACTATCGGGTTGAAAAGAAAAGAATTTCGGGCTTATATCCAGCTAGACGTGAAGTTCCTCGAGAACTAAAGCATACCCAAGGCCAATATTTTATAGTTAAAGTTTGAAAGGTTTGTTAGTTACAAAGGCATACATGGGAGGAGCTCGAGACTATTGGAGATGGAATTTGTCGCTTTTATCGTTTTTAAATAGTTTTTCCTGATTTTCAAGCATGGAAGAAATGTAGCAAATGTACCTACATTCGGATAAGCTCTTTTGTCTGTTATACGAAGTAGCAAGTGAGATTTTCGTAGGATTTTTTGGTACAAAAATCCGATCTTTCGCATCATGAGTTTCTCTTATGTTCTGGCTTCAAATTCTGCATGATTCGCGACTTCTGCCAATGTTTAAAGTCATTTTGTAGAGCTTCCTTTGCTCTATCAAATGGTACCGCTCACATAATTTCAGAAGTCGCCTTTAGTTTCGCTCTGGAAAACGATATTCCTTTCTTTCGAACCTACCATGTATGTAGTCAAATAAAACGCCTGTTATGTGGTACAAAAATATACATAAGATAAATCTAAGCGTCTGCCAATTATCAGACAAACTTTTGTTATTTGATAGAAGACTCATAAACCAACCAACCGATATTTCACGTATTTTGTAGTGATGCAAGATTGCTTATTTACAAATCTTCACGTTATGACAGCAGCTATCGCCATCTGTCATCTCATTCATAACATATCCTGAAGCGAAATTCCAAGAAATGTAATACGTTGCTGTTTTTACAATGCTTCTCGAGTGCAGATTGAATAGCGCCAGAGACTGACCTGCATTTTTTTATCGATGAACTGATCATTATATATTGAAATGAGTGTCCCAATACCAGCTGCAGAATTCTTTCTCTCTATGTGTAGGACAAAATTAATACATTCGTTACATTTTCTAAACAGCGCAAACCTAACGAAAAAGTGATCATAAGAAAAGATGAGGATTTTGGTAACTAACAGACAGAAAATGACAAAGAACACAAGTTAGTTTTGATGGCTTTTATAAATGTGTCACATTATCCAACATTTTCTAAGTCCTTCCGTTGCTTTCCCTAAAGCCGGTGCGATGACGAATCCTGTCTCCTTGAACTATCATAGACAACGAAAATTGGTTTTCGAACGTAGTTAGTTGAGTAAGTTGAACCACGTTTGAGCAGTAAACATGTATTTTCGCACCAGGTTTGATCCAGTCCTCAATAAGAGGTAGTAAAAAATTGTTTGAAATTCTTATTAATCAATTTAAACTAAAAATCTCATAATCATTGATTATCTTAATTCATCAAGTGAAAATCTACTGCTTCACTTTTAAAAATTTAATAATGAAACAGATCAAAGATTACTATTTATATTCAAATTTGTTTGGAATTCCTGCTAATTTATCTCTTCTTTGACCGTCGTGACATTATGTATTTTACATTTCCTCACCGAATCGTTAATTTAACAATAGTCTACTATATTTCAAAATCGTATCTTCGATTTTGCAGTAAAGTTGGGCAGTATCCTATCCTGTTATTTGGCTGCCAAAATATCTGAGCCTGCCTTGGTTCCTGCATAATTCTATAGGCTGGATGATTCTTTAATCAAGATCTCGGCTGTCGGCTACACCTCCGCAAAGATTTTACTTTTTCATGGTTTCAGGCAATATAAAGATACAAAACAAGCGTAACTTGCACCGTAATTATTATTAAACTTTGAAAAAGTTGACAAGGAGTGGATTGCATCAGAAATGCGCACAAACCTAACTAGTCTAGCCATAGGTTACCACAAATGAGCATCAAGGTGTCAATTTTCAACTGCAATCGCTAAAAAAAATTCCCTAAAAGTCTTCTGACAATTCAACTTCTAAAAAACCTACATTTTCGCGTGCTCGATCATACTGTATAGAGGCAGTTATATAGAAGTAACGGCAAATTTGCTCTCATGGCCATTCATAACGATGCGTCTCATAAAGATTTGCACGCATACATAATTTCAGCAGAGTATATAATAGGAAAAATTATGAATTAAGAACAAACATCATTTTCCTTAACATCGCTTTGGATATTCTAGGCGTGAGTTCAATTTAGGGTGTCCCACAAGTTCTACCGCCCTACAACCGTCGTCTCCTTGTATTTTTCCCTTAATTTATTAGCTTGAGTAGTTCATTCGACAGGGCAAAGGCTCTAGTACATTCAAGATGGCTATGAAGAATCCGCCCAAATCGTATTTTACCGGAAGTTTTGAGCTGAAATTTGATAGCAGTTGGAAACGAATTTTAACTTCAAAAATCGTATGTCCGCCCCAAAATGTCTTGAAAATTCCCCATCTATCCTAGCGTATGCTTGACACGTCGCATATTCAAATGTGCTATTTCCGTAGTTCTCCATGTCTAGAAACAAAGAAAAATGAATGCGTTAAAATGGCAAATTCCCCTCCCAGACACCCTGAGCTCCTCCCACGTACGTGATCATATAGCTCAACTTACAGAAGTGCTATCATATTTTTGTAAATTTTGAAGGTGCCCCAGTACTCGTGAAATGCTGACGTTTAGGGTAAAAACGGTAAAAAAAATTATGGAACACTCTGATATATAGGCTGAACATGAGCAGAAAGTTCTGCGCATCCGCATCCTTAATCAAGTTCTCTCAAAAATAAATTCATTCTGGCATGCAAATCTCACAAAAACTTAGCTTGTTGTTGGTTATGTCAACTATGATTCTTTGCGTTGAATTATTAGAATGTCTCGTAATTTTTTAGCGTTACTTTCTCTCGCAATAACTCATACTCTTCTTGTTTCTCAAATAGGTCATGCGGTACCATTTGACAGAGCAAAGCCTTACAAGACAGCACCCGAATACATGCTCGAAGTTTGTTTTATATATAAGAAGATCTAAATGCTCAAAAAGCGAGAAAAAAATCAAATTTCCGTTCAAAAATTCCTCCGGACTTCATACTTGGTCAGGCGCACTCTCTACATCTAACAATCTACCTGTAAACTTGATTATTTTTCCCATGGCTAGAACTCGAGAAATACATACACCAGAATAGGCCAAATACAAAAATGTTGTCTTTTTCCGTTTTTGCGCTAAATTCGATACTTTTCAGAAAACATTGCCTGTAAAGCTCAAAAATTCTTGGTTCTGCTTCGAAAGTTTATATCACTACCTGGATGGGAGCAGAACGGTGCAGCTTTGGCGAAAACACAAAATCATTTTTCCTCCATTTCTAGCCACGCAAATATTAGCAAATTTGCAGATAAACACTCTATGTGGAGAGAACATGCTCGTGCAAGTAGGACGTTTTTATTGAAAGAAGTTACGATTATTTCTCGACTTTCCGGATCATCTTAGGTTTTGGTTTCGTACTCCATGTAGAACGAAAAATGATGTGGTGCTGCTTTGTAGGGCTTGCTTTGCTCTGTCATGTACATGACCTATTTGATAAATAAGAAGAATACAAGTTGTTGTGGGAGAAAATAAAAACGTTGATAAATTATAAACGCTCTGATAGCTTGAAGCTTCTACTATCCCAAACCAACCACTTAGGATTTTTATATACAGTAAAAAAAGCTTATGCTCCAACATGGCCAAATTTACAAAAGCCGAAATCTTTGACTTTCTACGTTTCATTTCACGGATTTTCATTAAATCGCCGCGACAGAGAAATTGCAGCAAAACCGTCGCACCCCACAACTTCTGCTAAATAGATTTCTCTCATTCTCAATTGATTTTCATCAGACCCTGCTTCTCATCACTCCGAAATAGCTAAAAATGTAAAAAAATTTAATTTTTGTCGGCCTTTGAGTATGCGACGGTTTCATCGTAGATTTTTCGTGGCGGCGGTTCAACGAATTCTTTCACTGAAAGTAAACTAGGAGGATTTAGTTGTTTTTCTCGAATATTTGTATCACTTACTCTCCAAAAATCACCGTACGATCTCATGAAAATTATTTTGAACCAAGTTACGGAGCTTCGACGGTTTTGTCAAGATTAATTTCGCAGTCCGCCTTTCTACCTGAGTTGGGGGTGCATGGTAGAAGCCGCAAAAGTGATCAAACTTATTTAATAACCAACCCAATATCTCAAACACTTGTTGATTTGTTCAGTTGAAGACATAAGTTCTAAATAGTAACTTAACAACCTCTTACAACCTTATTTGTAAAGAGAAGATAAAAGAGAAAGATGTTTGAGCTTCGATGGGTGTGAGCGAGCTCCTCTAAATGTTAGAGCATTGCAAAAAAAAATTCGAAATTCTAGTAGCATATCTAGGATCTACTCATTCTAGTTGAACAAAGCATGAGCTCTTCTAATCTGTGAAGACTCCTAACAAAAAAAGATTGCCACAAAAATTTTCTATCGTTTTGTATCGTTCAGGGAGCAAATTTTTGCTATAGCCTCATAATAATCTGTAAGAGTGTAATTGTTTAAAGATTCATTTCTTCAGTTTGCTTAGGATGCCACTCTATTATATGTAACTACTGTAGTCTTCAGAAATTCAAGAAAATGCCTAGTAAGCTCGTACTGCCTACATTTGTGAAGAGTGTAAAATTAAGTACTATGCAAAAGTTGACGCAGAAATCCGCAAAAAGCAAGAAAAATGCATTTTAAACACTTTCATATTCTACTGCTAACGAAAAAAAGCTTACAGTATCTTTCTACGGGGCTCATAATCTAAAATGCAAATTAACCCAATTCAATAAATGTTTTCATCTATGCTTTCTTTGGCTACACACTATTATGCAATTTTGTTATATGAATTCCATGGAAAAGGCAGATTTGTGTCAGCTTTGATCCTTTATGCACAACTGTTTACAGTATTTAATCTCACATTTTGCCTGGTCTGTCGTACCGTGAATGTCAAGGGGACAAAATATTAGGTTGGCTCATGAATAATCTTGAATAATAAACTTGCTTGTATCCAGATGCCAACTTCTGTTCTCTACATCCATTAGAGCATGAGAACCAAGCTTGGGAATTTGCAGGATTGAGCTTTTGGAACTTTAGTGTTAGGGCATAAGGTTTCTAAATTTTTTTCTAAAATTCCAAAAGCTCAATCCTGCTACTTCCTAAGCTTCGTTCTCATTATGTAGAGGACAACAAGTATGAACCAACCTAAGTAAGTTCTTGCAGACGTTTTCTTGCACAGATAAGTTCTGTAACCTTCCTGTACTTTTTTAGAAATACTGGAGACCTCTATGCATACGGTGCTCAACTCAAAAATTAGTTTTGTGCACTTTTGGCTTGATTGCTTTTTTCATTATGTCAAACCCTTTGGGACCTGTTTTCCTGTCCAGCTCTTCATCTCGTTATTCACCGCTTATGCACTTGAGCCAATAACTGTTCTGCTGTTGTTTTCTTGCCTTTTGTCCTCATCTGACCGGAAACTCGTTGAAGGCTAAGTACAAAATAGGAGGGAGTGAGGTTTAACGATTGACCTTCTGGAGAATTATAACTGAAATTAAGGAAGTTGAGAGTTCAGGGTAATCGAAGGCAGAGTTCAAAATATCTGCGAAATATCAGATACATCAAATTCTATTGCCACCAAAGCAAATTTGAGATTTTCAGGAAGAGAAAACGGTCATCGTTATTACTGGTTTTTCATCAAACAAACAGAGTTTACTCACTCTCTTATCTATTCTTAGAGTCATGGCGGTAAAGAGATCAGGATGGAGCCCTAACTCAATTCAATGAATGATTTCTCCTATGCTTCCATTGGCTACTGACTATTATGCAATTTGTTTATAATTAAGGATTCTGTGCAGAAAACAGACATATGTCAGTATTTTTTTAAATTTTCAGTGATTAGCTACCAAATGACACTAATCATTTCCTTCTAGACTTGTTTTGAAAAACCTACCAAAATATAGCAATAACATGATTGCTGTCCCAAAAATTTGTTTGAAATAATATATGGAATACGGATTCACGCTGCTTACTCTGAATCAGGCTTGAGCTCACATAGGTCTGAGGAACAAAGTTTTCTAGACCTCAAGCTTTTTGATGTTGTGTAAACTCACTGAGCTCATGCTTTTCCATCGATGCTTCAACAGGTCTCAAAGAAGTTTGTAACATTTCGGTTATAGAAGTTTTATTGTTTGGATTTTGAAAGTCCCATAGTGGCAAAACATCAGAATTACCCAAAGCATGTAAAAAATCTGGTTTTTCACTAAAGACGGAAAGGGTAGACATATTTGATTTATTAGTCCGGTGCGAAAGTTCTTTCCGTTTTTTGGATCAAGCGTAAATCCCTTACAGTAAAAATAAACGATTGTTTCAAGCAGTATCCTAATCAGAACTTCTTCTTCTTTCCAGCAGCTGTTCATAAGATGCGACTGTTTGACGAGCGCTGAAATAATCGCGGAAGCTTACAACCCTTCATTTTTACCATGTCCAACTTTCGCTAACTTTCAGAATTTTCGTTTCAAGCTTTTGGAGGTGCTCAAACCACCTTCTGATAGGGCAAAACTTTTGCATATTTATGCATTTTTGGTTTTCTTAGGCATGCCTTTCAGCATTATTAAAACATTATTTCTGAAGTGACAGAATTTTATATTCGGCTAATTCAAACCTTGTAAAACATTGGACGTTGAGTAGTTCAGGCATCATTCGATGCAGCGTATTCTCCTCTTTCTAACAGCTACCTTTTTTCACAAGACCTTCGAAGAAAAAGTAGCTGTTATAAAAAGCAGAATAAGGTGCAAACGAAATCACCGTATTTCCAACTTTTATGGATGCGCAAGGTATTAGGTTGTCCGGAAATCAATGCCCGTTTTAAATTTGAACCGCAATTAGTCATACACTTCTCACTTCTAAATAGGTTGCAAAGTACCATTCGATAGAGCAAAGCAAGCTCCGTCCATTTTGCTTTTGCGACAGCTCTCATCCCCCTCGAGTTTTGAGCCGAAAACTAAAAAGACTCAGCAGCCCGAAAAATCGAAAAAATCGTAACTCCGTTCACAAAAATCCTACAAAAATTCTTACTTGCTCACAAATACCGATTATAGCTTTCCCTAGTTAGGTGGTCCGAAATAAAATTCAAATTTCTCGAGAACTAATGCTTGTAGAGGGCTGAGAATTTATGTTTATACTTCTACAAGTTTGTAGTATACAACTATCTATGTGGGGAAGGCACAACACCACTTTGCCAAATGCACGAAAATTTCCGTTTTCTTGATTTCTAACAGAGGAAAAAATACGGCAAAGGCTTACATAGATGTTTTATGTGAATAGTGTTTACAAGTAAGAATTGTGAGCAAGTAAGCAAGTAAGAATTTTTGTAGGATTTTTGTAAACTGAGTTACGATTTTTTTCGATTTTTCGGGCTGCTGAGTCTTTTTAGTTTTTGGCTCAAAACTCGAGGGGATGGGAGCTGTCGCAAAAGCAAGATGGCCTTCTTGTAGAGCTTGCTTTGCTCTATCGAATGGTACTTTACAACCTATTTAGAAATGAGAAATGTATGACTTATTGCGGTTCAAATTCAAAACGGGCATTAATTTCCGGACAACCTAATAGTAGCCGAAATTTCAAAATCAACGCATCTTCATGCGATAATCGCTCATTTACTTTGTAAAAATAGTGAGATAATCAAGTTTTGAAACTTGACGATTTTGCAGTGTTTGGTGCAATTTGTTATGCAATTTTTTTTGAAAATCAAGGCCATTGTAAAATAATTTAGCAAAATTCTATGAAAGAAACTCGAAGAATAAAAGAATTTGCATTAATTTGCAAAAGGTTTGCCCTTTCTGCTCGTTATCAAGGTACCCTTTCAAGTAAAAAAAGTCTGAAAATTAGCGAAAGTTAGGCGTGGTAAAAATGTGGGTTGTAAGTTTCGGCAGTTATCTCAGCCCTGTCAAAACAGTCCCATCGAAAACATAGCTGCTGGAAATAGGAAGAAATTCTGCATTGGATACTGCTCAAAGTACTTACATATTTATCTTCATTGTAAGAATTCACTGCCGAGACAAAGAACGGAAAAAACTCTTGCACCGGACTAATAAGATCAGTTGGTATTTGAAGTTTTCAAATCTAAGGGCCTTTCTCCCTGTTTAATGTTTCGTGTAATCTTCTAGTCACACCTTCAGTTATTAT
This sequence comes from Cylicocyclus nassatus, assembly GCA_958299035.1. Classification (NCBI taxonomy): domain Eukaryota; kingdom Metazoa; phylum Nematoda; class Chromadorea; order Rhabditida; family Strongylidae; genus Cylicocyclus; species Cylicocyclus nassatus. The sequence continues at coordinate 38,925,945 of CATQJL010000112.1, forward strand.
TATCATTGGTTTTTATTGAGCGATTTAACCTTTTTCTGCAGAGCTCGGCACAGGTGACTTGTAAGCCAGGTGGATATCGCTTTTGGGACAAAAAGCAAAGAGGGAAAAATTCTGGATTTTTTTATTTTCGGAAGTAGTTTCGTTTTTTGAGGGTTTTTCTTATGATTAGGGTTCAAAGTCAAAGAGAACTTCGTAAAATTTCGCAAAAGTAAGTTGGACTTCGTTTTTTGCATTTTCCGAAAGCCACCTCGTGCCAAGCCGCGTTTTTCTCTTCGATTCTCCTAAGTTTTCCTCTATGGATGAAAGTTTTCATCTCCGTTTTTATTTATAGAACCAACTTCAAATTCGTTGCACCTCGGCGATAAACGAGCTTGACGAAAACAATGAACTTTGGGTTCCAATCCGTAAGCGGAGGCGGCAGCAATATTTTCTCGCTACGTCACTTGTACTCAAAACTCGTGTACACTGCTATTTTCGCACCACAGCCACGAAATCTACCAGAGTCGAAGATCACTCCAATGTTTCATTAACTTGCCAATTATCTGCTAGTCCTCTTCATCGCATTTGTTCGGTGTCAAGGATATTATTGCGGATGAGGAAGCGGAAAGTTATTGTGGAGTAAAGGGAAGAAAGCTACCTCGACTTTCAGGATTAACTTAACTCCATAAATATTTGCACTAAAAAATTCTAGTAATTTTCCCTTTTGCTCTAAAAGAAGTCTAACTAAACATGCAGAAAAAATGCACTTCTCATAGGGGAAAGATACCAACATAAGTTGGCGATTAAAGACGAGATGTACATCACTAGACGCGCCTTCAAAAGCTGATTCCAAATCATTCCTTTTCTTGCGAAACAACTTTCCAAAAGAAGTTATGAGCGTTGAAAGTTCACATTTGTCAAGCGTGAACTAAAATTAGCGAAAAGCTGTACAAAAATATCTGAAAGTGGGTAATCGATGTTCATCGAATATATTGTCTGCAAAAAAGGAATGAAGCCAGTAATTCTCATAGGTGTTGTTTTAGAGCTTTTCGCTGATTTTAAGCTACGTGATGCTTGACAAATTTGAACATTCAAACGCTCATACATTCTTTTGGAGAGTTGTTCTGCAAAAATGGAAAGCAGAATTGGAAGCAACGTTTAGATGCGCTTCTGGTGACATACATCTGTCTTCAATTGCCAACTTATGTTGGTATACTTCCCTTGTAAGTATTCCTTGAGCCAAATATAATTTTAACATATTAGGGAGGTATAAACTTAAGAGGGAAAATGATCACGTATTATTTTGTCGAATTTTGGTCGCCAAACTAAAAGGCTTTGCAAACTTCAATCTGAGTTGTGATTGTGTTCTCACAACTTACTCTTTTTTAGAAAGGGAGACACAATTTTCTAGTTTTTCTACTTCTTACGTTCCGAACAAGTCTCTAACATGCACAGTAAATTAGAACATTTGCATCCAAAAAATATTTCATGACTAGGGTTTTTCGAACTTTTCAGTGAGTTTTTCGGACTTTTCTGTGCAAGAGACCGAATGATTACCTTTGTAAACTGACAATGTCTAGAAAGTGCAGCGATCCCCATAAAAATGACACTGCATAAATGGTGAGATTTTGATAGTTGAGCAAAGTACAAGTGGAGTTTCATAGAGAAGAATCGCGTCCAGTGCTGTAGGTTAGGGTAGTTCAGAGGTGAACAAGAAAACTTTCAACGCTATTCATGAATAGCAGCAACTTAGTTTGAACTTTTCTTTAGTCAACACTTTCAAAAGTAATGATTGCTCCCTCAACACCTATTTATATCGACACACACTCCACTGCTTTTTGCTCCTTTTATTTCAAGCTGCTAGCTCCTAGAGCACCCTGCTTGGTTTGACTAAACTTCGAAATGGAACTGGCTTTGGACTTCAAGATTTGTCAGATAAGTTACAACGATACCCTGAACATGAATTTGTTGTTTAACAATGCTCTCCTCTATTATTCCGTGCATGTGTATCTAGTTTAAAAAAAGCAATCCTTTGAAACAGCTCTGGTCTATATTTTCAAAGAATGAGAGCAGTTTTCCAGTTCTGAAGACGATGAGATTTTCTTTAACCGATTTCTTTGATTTCCATAGTTTGTATGAGTGCTAATCTAATGGACGAATGGAGAAATAAGAGCGAAATAGCTATAATTCTAGATGCAAAGAGTCCGAAGAGACGTACCTGCCTTGCTCTAGAGGGAAATGTTTTTGTTTATGAAAAGATCTAATTTTGGCTCAAGCTCTGAACTTGGTCAATTCTCCGACATTTTTTGGATATGCTGTTGCTGTAACAGCTGAAGCGAGACTTGTGAAATTTCAAATATCAAAAACAAGTACTTACGCCTACATCATAAGTGTTTACTCCCAAATATACCTCAGTTGCACAAATGCCTTTTTGCGTAGTCTAAGCCCATAATAGAATTTTCTGCAGATTTCTTCCATGAATAAGGCTCGAAAAAATGAAGCATTAGCCGATCAAAATTTCACAAATTTCTTTTCGTTCTTTATACTCTTTTTCTATACAGTCTTAAATCATGCCCTTCCAAAGCGTCGCTCATGAAACCCAAGACTGTTGTTGTTGAAGGATATCTTGCCTACTACTATAGCTAAGCACTTACGTAATTAGGACAAAGGCCTCAGTGACCAGAGATTCGTTTTTGAAGGGATTTCACTTTTTCTAATCAATCATTTTTAGAAATTGCATGAGGTCAAATCTTGTTTCTCTTTCTTTTATAACTTTTCAACTAGGTCTCGTTAGATTATACTGTTTTTTCGTGCGACATCATTAGTGTATCCACTCTTTGGAGTCCATAACTCACTGGAAGAATTCACTCAAAGCGTTGCACCTCTTTGCAGAAGCTAGTAAAACATAGTACCGATCTGCATGTAAGTGTACATTTTTATTTTACATTAGAAAAGAATTTTTGCTGGACCGTTTATCATTTTCCGATGTTGGTGTGGTGTTTGTCTTACTAGCTGCGTCTGCCATGACTGTCGATTCTCTTAAATTTTTTCCTATTACCTGCTTTGCAACACGAACTTTGATCTTTGATCTCGTACTAGTAATTTCCATCAAATCGGATAAAATTCGGAAGTTGAGCGAGTGCCAAGAGTCACTGTCACTGGTTCCTCATGTACTTCATAAAACGCTGTTTTCCGGCATAAAAAACATCCAAATTTTAAATTTCTAAAAAAGCCAATATAAGCCTTATTGTAGTTGGCACGAACTAAATGATTTTTCTGTATGGAGAAGACTTAAATCTACATATGCCGTCCCATTACTGACATAATGAAACCTCATCTAATATCATCACGGTACCTTGCATGAAAGATGTAAACCGTTGAGAATGAATAAAAGATAAAGACAAAAATGAAACAGTTAAGTACAGTCTAAACCGAAGATCCGAGAAGACAAGAGTCTCTGAATTTAAGTCTTCATAGGATTTTCACAGCTTGGCTGATTCTCTTTGCATTGGCTCACGATAAATTTGCGTTTTTCTCGTTGTATGTTCTAGCGTTTCGTCAACTTTCCATATTTGAGATAAAAAATTGCAGGTAATAAAGGTCTCGAATGACTGACAATTCTAAGATGTCAAGATGTTTGCTTATACAGGTGAGAAAATGTTTTAAAATCTAAAAATACTTGCTCTTGATTTCATCTCAAATTTTTAGCTTGCTGTTATGGCCGTGTGCACTGCATATCCGCAACTCTTCGATACGGAGTATGATGAATCGTACGTTAACCTTTTCCTTTCCATCTTTCTCCATGAGTATACGGTCTTGTAAGTGTTCAAAACCTCAAACTTTTGATTTTTGATCACTTTGAAAATTATGGAATAGTGAGGATACCGAGTCGTTGAATAAGTTCACTTAGCGGAAAGTTCTTTGAAAGAGTTTTCCTCGTGTTCAGATCATCGGAAAGGTTGTAGCTTTCCGATTACACATGTCACATAAGAAACATCCAATTTGTGCAACTTTTGAACTACTAAGTTACTTTTGGCAAATTTTATCAAATTATTTTTGGCAAATTTCCAATTTGCATTGAATTTTCATTGAAATGCTGGAGCTTCTAAACTGTTCTCACATTAGTACTTATGCTCCTGGGAATAAATGCAGATTCTAAAAAAAGATTTTAAAAAAGGATCAGCGTGTTTCTGAGAAATCTGGAAGAGACGGGGATTGAAGTGCCTTTACAAAATTGCCTTACTGAATCATGTCATGGAGATGAAGATGATGAAACTAGATAGCACTTTTACCCTTTCTCATTGCTTAGTATGAAACTTCGGAGCTTTCAGAGGTAGTTAGCCGCGAAGCCTCTGCACGAAGAGATAACATCAGATTTTGCAATACCGTTGATGTAGGAAATCTCATGAAGCATTGAAATGATTGAAGACATAATTCCGCGAGAACTTCACGTCTACATTTTTCCAATAACTATTTCAGAGCTCTGACGAGACAACTAGCGAAACGAGCCTTTGATCGGCTCGATGGAAACGAATTCGGGCTCTTCAAGAGATCCGTCAACAAGCGTGCATTTGATAGGTTAGATCGTTAATCGCTGTTTTAAACTGGTAACTGGACTTTTGCATTTGTTTAGATTAGATATGGCTGACTTCGGATTCCGAAGAAAGCGCGGTTTTGACAGAATAGCCAGGGCGGAGTTTGGTCTCACGGGACTTCGTCGCAAGCGGTCGTTCGACCGATTATTTCCCGATGAGTACGGTCTCAGGGAAAAGCGAGCGCTTGATCGTCTCGATTCATCCGAATTCGGATTGATTAAGCGATCTGTCGACTCTTACCCAGATCGAGGTAAGCAATTGCAATGAATGGATCTCCAGTTTTTGTGTTTTCAATCGCTTGCAACTACTGAAGTAATGCTGTTCAAAAATACAAAAAAAAATCGTTTAAAAAATGTCATCAGTTATCAAGGTTTATTGTTATCAGTTCATAAGATACGCCCCTTGTCATGTATGGTTTATGTGAATTTTGTAATACTTTACAGTACGTATCAAAGAATTGATCTAAAGCTAAATCAAAAAGTTGATCCAAAATTTCAAACATAATACTCCTAGATTTTGACATAACGAAGTTCTCTTGATCTGAATGAGTAGGTTTAAAAAAAGGCGGAATATAATTTTGCAACTCAAAATGGACAACTCAGCAGCTCTTCCAACCGAAATTCGAAAAAGTGTCATCGCCTCCCAGAAACTCATGTCAAGGAATGTTGCGGACTTTCCCTGATTATAAGGATAGACCTCCACATTACAGTACTTTATCTTTATAATCAGGAAAAGTCCGCGACGCGCCTCCACTCGAATCTGGAACCGTTTTGTGTTTACCAGCTTGTACTCCTACATGAGTTTTCGCTTTGCATCCATGAATGCTTGTGTTTTCTTCCTTTGAAACAAAAATGAACAAAATCGATCAAGATGAAAATTGTTTTAAGTTCGCAAAAATTTGGTGCAAGACTTATGTAACCTTTGATTCAACTGGCTTGGCGGCTGGAAGGCGGGGCTTTGTGACCTAATTAAAGCGGCGCGCGCTTACGATGCATTCCGCGTCTCTCACGCGCGCGTGCTCTCTGATCATTATCTAACCCTAATTGGGTCACGAAACCCCGCCTTCCAGCCGCCAAGCCAGTTGAATCAAAGGGTATCAGCCTGATGCTGAGATAGTGGTCAGCCTCGTCATAGAATTGTAAAGTTTAAGAACAATGAGTGACTCATTTTTGCATTCAAAGTCTGTTAGAAAATGTTGTTTCCAGTCTCTGAAGTCGTTCAAGATTAACTTCAAATTAGGAATTGGCTTTTGTATCTATGAAATCCCTTCAGTGAAAGAAAGCTTCCTGGCAAATTTGAGATTACTGAAATCCAATTTTCTGATTAAGCTATTGCCGAAGTCTGTATTGATATCGCCACAGAAAGAGTTGTTCTTGGCTCGCATAGGCCGTTGCTGCTCAACATAAGAATACCGGCGTCAACTGGAGTGTCGTTGTAAAAAAATCTTATTTCAGCCCAAATAGAGAGTCTCCAAATATACGTGAACATCGCAGATTAGCAGTGACCGCCCGAGAGTTTTTGTTGTTGTTATTGGGAGGGGGGGGGGGGAGGACTTCAAATCAAGCGACTCAAGCCCATCCTTTCCAATTTTTGGTATGCTTGACAATTTTCAGCGGGCTTTTGGCCTCAAAGTTTTGGATACGCGGTGGCATTCCATAAATAAAAGTTGATCCAATCTCTTACAGAACAACACAATTAACGTGCACCATTTTCTAACGCATGTAAGTAACTTTCGAAATATTTGCGACACATTACGGATACTTTAAAGAAATGATGTTCGGTCTTCAAGGTCTGTAGTTTGAGACTCTGGCCAGTAGTCCAGCTAGAAGTTTGTCACAATCTTGTGTGAAATTTGGACATAAACCACCGAAGCACTGTCTATAAGGCGCACTAGTTTGCAGATTCAATCTACGTTAAGAACTTCGCTGTCTGCTTTCTAGTCCAATGATTTCTCCATCATTTACGACTTCAAACCTTCCGCGTTTTTTCAGAGCGACTTATCGATGATCTAGCAGACTCAATCGTTCTCTTGCGCAACGGTCTGAAATCTCAAGGAGCGACATCAGACGTTTTGGAAGTACCTGTCACTACGGACGAAAGTCAATAAGCTAGGCGTCACGAGAGAGTTTCTGTACGCAAGTCACCTATTGCTCCGGCTACGATCACTCTATTTGCTTGTTAGCACCTTAGATCATCTTCAAGTCGTTGAATCTCAGCTGTTCCACTTGTTCTCACTCGATGATCTCATTTTACAGCGCGTCTCATCATAATGCCCTTGGTTTCTCTTTTTGTGCATACATCTATTTCATCTTGTTTGTTCATTCCCGTTCATATGTGAGAGCTGTTAATGGTCAAATATCTACTACTGTATTCGAATAGAGAACTTTGTATTCGTAGCAATCGTTTCAATCACCCCAGATGTGCACTCCATGATTAGAAAACTGCAGAACGCGTACGGATGAAGTTATATTGTTGTTTGGATTTGAAGCAGTTGTGGAGAGCCGTGCGCTATGAAAACTAGACAACAAAGACGATACTCATGACATTATTTGAAGCCACTTTTACCTCATGTAATGAGTAACTCTGAGCTTGGAATAATTACCCAAAATTTTCGACAAATTCCAACTGGAAAACATTTTCGGGAGTGTGGCTTTCGGGGTCGTAAACCTGCAAAAAGTTTGGAAGCATTCCGAGAATTCTGTCGAGGGCTCACATTCGAATATTCATCCCATAAAAAAATTCTCGGACTGCCTTAGCGCATAGAAATTGTGAAAACGCAATAAGTGTTGAGTCATACAAAAATCCGGACATAGCTTATATGCACAGCATGTATGTCGTATTTTTCAGAACAATCCTATGTCACAAGTGCACAATATCACTCCCGAGCTAAAAAGTGTACATCTTCAGAAGTTGATCATTGCACTCCATAACACAATGCTCCTTGTTCCTTTCCACTCGATCCGAATCCTTTTCATGTCCAGCTCAGAAATCAATAATAGCCAACTACCTTTGTGTAATTGCTACTGCATCTTCTTCTGCTTAGAAAGTGACTAAACCATTCACAAGTCAAATAGGATTTCGTTTTACCTAGTAAAGGCAAAAAGCGATGCTCGGCCCTGGATTACGCTACAGGTCACTAAAGGTAGGAATACGAGAAAGTCGCCAGTAAGCCGACGTATAAAAGGATAAAGGATAAAGAATTCGGCGTCTTCAATACCCTCTGCTGGCCTGCGCCGAACACTTCCAAAACGACTGCTGAATGCATGCAGGCTTTCTCAGATTACTCCGGTTTACCGTCCTTGCAAGTAAGAGAGCTTGGTGGGCCCAAGGGCGGGATCAAACTTTGGTCCGACCTAGTCATAACGGCGCCTTCTGTCACCACGCCACTCGTCCCCATCCGAGGTATAAGAACACTGATCGTTTCAAGACAATCTGTTTTTGCTTCTATGCTTCGTGCGACTCTGCGTCAGCTAATTTGTTCGACCTTGTATGGTGAGCACATATTTTCACAAATTATTGTTTATTCGTTACAAAATGCTCACAATAATTTGTAAATACAAAATTTTATCGCAAAAAGTTGCTTTATTTCTCGTATTTAACGCACTTGCAAGATGAAACGACTGTACACTGGTACACAGGTGAGCCATATATGTCGCCATTCGCCTGAAATGAGGGCTTGAGCAATCACGTTATTTCGTAACCTAATAAGTGCGAAAGCACACATCATTAACGTTGCGCGTAAGATCCTGAATCTCACTGACCATAAAGCACTTGCGAAACGGTCAGCAGCATCCAGTGTTTGGACTCAATCAGGACTTCGTTCACAAGGGGTTTTAGGTATTGAGCTTGCAATTGCACGTATCAGCTTTCGAAATGGTTTAACTGTTGTGAGATGAGATCCCTTCACTATCTACCAGCTATAGAGGACATAAAGTTTACGGGGTTCAATGAAAAGTTGTGATTAGAATTTTCTAGGTTTAACCTGACAAAGAGAAAGGGAGAACTACCCACTCCGCGAGAAATTCGGAAAAAAGGTTACAGTCCATCAGTACACTTTAAAGGCACTCTCCGCAGAATGAGGTTGTTGAGGCTTTCATGCTGTGTGATAGCAGGGTTCCTAATTAAAATCGCCTAAGTTCAGCTGTAAAAATTGAAACCTAGAGCAAGAATAAAAGCAGCGACTCCGCCCAGCAACGTAGATGATCTAAAATTAATAGGTCCGAAAGTGAGCTAATGTAACCATGTATTGTTACTAATCAGTTCCTCATTATCACCATCAGCTCTTCTTTCGTCTACTCTGAAGTTCAGAGTGGGGCTTGTTATCTTCATACTAGCCCTGTGATGGGCGGGTCATGTATCTACCTCCTGGAGCGATTTTTTCGCTTAGTTAATCATCTCTTGCGACAGGACGCGGGCGATTACGTCACAAGCTCCACTCTTATATGACATAAAAATCTCAGCACCTCCTATCTGGGAGGACGCTGCCCTTGAATCATAGAACTTACCGTGACAATACGAGCACGGCATTGCTGGTGCTTTATTATGTGAATCATCATTTGACTAGGATCAAATCCAACTCTTTCGTAAGAATCTAGATGCATGCTGTGACTGAACATCGGGTAACTTGGAGATGTGAAACCGTACTCTAGCATAATCTGGAACAAGAGATTTATCGATAGTCCGAACATGATTTATTCAGTAACCCCTGCTCTTTTCCACATAAAATTGATACGAAGTTTTGTAATAAGATGGCGATCAATGCCAAAATTAATTGCTTGATCTGAAAAAATTTTGATGATAAGAATAAACATATGAAAACTTTTGATTACCTGAGTCTGTCGGGATAAAGACATCATGAACAAATAGTAGGCTCAATTTATTGCTTTCCGCACACCAGACGCTCGACGTAGCACTTACTTTTCTGTCGAAGCACAGCTGTACCCTAAAAAAATCATGATTAATGAAGAAGCACCGCCCACCCTGAGTCAGATTTCTTAAGTTCTTGGTAGCATTCTATAGTAGAGCCACATCTATTAAGAGATGTCCGAGTCGCAAAGCGAAATGTCGCTTTAGGGAGTTACGGTGGTTACACTTTAAAGGCAGTGTCCGGGCAGAAACTCGACTTCTAAAAAATCAACTTATCTGGGGTTATCCGCAACGCTGAATCCGAAAATCCACATCAGAAGGCGCGAAAACGGCGAGAACATGCATTTTCCAAGTCCTCACATTTCGAAATTTGAGGATCCCCGCCAGGCTAAGACGCAGAGGTTGCAAAGAGCGCACGGTTTTTAACTGTGGCGGCATACGTACTCTGCCGTCTGGCAGGAATTCAAACAACTCGGAGGACCTCGCCCCAAGGCGTAAGTTTCCCCAATTTGCAATCGTTTTTCTTGCTTTAGGTCGAACGTTTAATGCTCGCAGTTGCGCGATGTTGTGTCTCAGGGGGGCTACTTTCACATGGCAGAGAAATCTCAGAACCCCCATTTTGCCCGGACACTGCCTTTAACCCATTGACGACGACGCCCAATTTTGCGCGGCCACGCTGTGGGACGACGCGATTCTGCACAACACTTTCAGTGTGGGAAGGTTTCGTGCTTATTTACGAAATGCAACATTGTTTTGTAAACAACTATTAACATTTTCTTGAACGACAGAGCCTATAGGTCCTAAGAATACAAAAGAATTGGAAAATACTCATATGTGGAAGAAATACTAGACCTGCAGATAATACGACTTTGCGAGAGGTGTGGGCCACCGGGGGTCCACATCGTCGTCAATGGGTTAAGTGGATTTGAATCACAAATCTGCTCACTGCTTTGCCTGACGAGGTTTGTGGGCAGGTATGCATATCATGCTTGCTCGCTGCAATAACGCCTTGATTTATGACAATTAATATATTAAATTGCAATACACTAAATACAATGTAAATGCAATATCAAGAACAACAATACAGTAAATTAAACCTACAATAAATTCCTTGCTTTCCAGGCTATTTAAGTTTTTTAAAACCCACGAAATTACCCTACCATGCCCAATGAGTGCGGCATTTGTGATTAGCACGCTAGATAAGCCTCCTATACAAGGTTTCAGGTTGATTTACAACTTGACCGCCTAACACTTACCGTAACTCTGTAAACTCTAAAATCACAAGAAGAGCATGATATTCGTAATCAGTACGCTGAACTACTCAGCCAGACAAAGTTTTGACTAATTTGAAGTTTCAAACCATCTACCGTACGCCCACCGTAATCAGAGAAAATCGCGTTCTCGTGCGAATTACATCTGATGTCCATGTTCACTGCGTCAATTAACGACCGAAAACGAGCTGCCCCTTTACGGTACTCCTACCGTAACACCCGAGAAGGCGATTTTGTGCGCAAGTTGATATTCGTATCATGTTGGATAACACCCTGAACCACCTCTGAGCAAAATCCACGACAAAAATTTTGGGGCCGGATAGTCGAATAACATCAAACAATCTGCGATAGAATCTCGCCGATGTTGAAGGCTGTGTCCCTCAAATTTGGGAGCATCTCAGTTTCAATGGATTAGCAGCACTCTCCCCGTAACAAAATAACCAAAAAAAAAATCCGTGAACATGCGGACATGCCACTCGGTTCAGTCTCGTCCTAGGCTGCGTTCAACTGATCTGGAAGTTCGGGAACAGTTCCAGCACAGCGCTTATTTCGAGCTGTACTGGAACGGTTCCCGAACTATTGCATCAGTATGCCTTAGCGAAGCAGGAAATGTGCCGAGACACCGCTGCACTGTCATCGGCTGCATCGGTGTGTCCTAGCGCGATCCCCTTCTCCGGTGAAACCGAGGTTATTGAGAGGGGGAGGGGGGGGGAGGTAGGTACGTCGGCGTTTCTGGAGCCATTTTCTTGCTCTAAAGTGGATTGTCATCACTTTATTTTGCAACCACAAGCAACCCTGGCTTGCATGAGGAGGTTCCTTCAGTGATACGCGTTGGAATCGAGATGCTCCCAAATCTGTCCGGACACTGCCTTTGGGTAGAATAAGCAAAACAATTGTGCGAGTAAAACGACATGTTTTTTTTCCAGGTAGAGGACTATACGCCGCCGAGATGGGGTGACCCCCGCGGTCGTCTGCAAAAATACGCACCTTTTCACATGCAAGGGGGTTCTTGCACGAAGTCCGCGCGGGCCCTCCTATACTCGGCGACATTCGGTGTCTTCTAACCTGTTTTTTCCTGTTTTTTTACCTCCAATTACAGTTGAGTCCGTAAGGTACAAATAAGGTAAAGAGCGAAAATTATATATCTTACCATAGACATTCTTCATCGACCTCAAGGACGACTGCTTGCAGTGGTGAAGTGACGTTGAATGCTTCCTTGCACTTTGGAGTATTTAGCTAGAATGCATCGAACTTTGATAGCCCAAAGGAGCATGTAAAGCCTTTTTTCCTGCACACTCTTTCCACTTCCTATACCTCGAACAAGTGACTCTGTTATATTCAACTAGATGGCAAACCCGGCTTCGCCCGGGGCCAAACTTTGCACACATACACTTCGGGGCAGGGAGCGTGTCATAGTTCACTTTTCGTTATCGATCGATGTCGATTTCACCGATTTTTTGCAAATTTTGAGCTACGGGGCTGGGATTTTGCACAGGGGGGTAATCGAACATGCTGATCACCCCCGTGGGGGCTGGGATTTTGCACCCCCCTGTGCAAAATCCCAGCCCCCTAGCTCAAATTTTGCAAAAAATCGATAAAATCGATATCGATCGATAACGAAAAGTAGCCTATGACACGCTCCCTGCCCCGAAGTATATGTGTGCCAAGTTTGGTCCCGATCGGTTCAGAAATAAAAATTTCAATTCCGCACATACGTACAGACAGACAGACATACATACAGACATTCAGCTTTATATATAAGATATAGACACATTGCACAGAACGTTTATGACCTGATTTTCAGCGTTTTGTATAATCACATAGTGATCCGCAACATCCCTAGTTTATACGCACATACACATCTAGCTTCCGATTTATGCACAGAAGAATATCCGACTTGCGTAATATCAGGTTATTATTTGAGCGTTGAACTCAATACTTCTCAAATATAGGGCGCTTACATGAGTGATATTCATTGCTGTACCTGTATGCTTTGATTCGGTAGGATTGGCGGTAGGAGGAGATTTCGACGGCTAGGGAGTGATCAACGGGCACCGGCGGGTAGAGACGCAGACTGCTTCGCGGGTGCGAGCGGTCGCCTTCCAGCCGCCAGTCAGGGCCGGTATGTATCAATCTCCCTCTCGGGAAGGGGTTCCCGTCTGGGTCGTTACCCGAGTGGGCACGGGCGCCCGCACCCGCGATGCATCATACGGGGATGTCACTCGGGCAAGAGCCCGAACTGCCTAGTTGGGGATCAGCAGCACGCGTGCTGACGCGTATGTACTAGGCTTCCTGGCGCATTCTAAGAGTTACTCCATTTAGGGGGGCAGCCAACATGAACGATAGCTACTGCCAGCCATATGCGCTGCGTAGGTCAAAAATTTTTCAAATTCTATATTTACGCTATGATGACATTTAGAAATTCGGAAAAAACGTTGGAAGCTTAAGGGGCCCTAATCTTTACTTTTGGAAACGATTTTCAATCCAAAAAGAGCATATCGCTTCAAAAAATAAGACTTTATGCGCGGAATATTGACAACCGCAGGAGTACAGTATGCTTATTTCCAGCTATCGTTCATCTTGGCACACACCCCTCCGTTTACTCGTTTTCATTTTGGTATTGGTATCGTATGTTACTCGCAGTTAACTATCGTGCTTTTTCTCTTGTTTCCGTTATTCATACTTGCTTTTGCTTAGGTTCTTGTCAGCGAATTTGATTTTGAAGGCGGGTGTTTGTTTTTGTGCCGCAACCAATCGAAGATGATGGAAGTCGTTGAGGTCAAAGTAGGTTTTTTGCCGTCTTTCCCAGCTCCTTGTAATATCAACGATGCTAGAGTCGGGCTCCAATCATGACCGAAGAGGAGTTGTCTGCCCTCCCCGGAACTCTTCAGTAAGGAGGGAGGGCCTAACAAAGTAAAGAAAATGAAAAACTCACCAATTCCAGCAAAAAACGCGATGAGTTGCATCTCCCGTCGCGAGTGCCCGATCCCGCGAGATCGGGCTTTCCTGCCCGTCGGGGCTGGGCGCCCGCGAGACTCATACATCATGGGTCGGGCGCCCGTTCCCGCCAGGGCGTTCATTTCCAATGGTTAAGGAGCGCCCGGGTGCGGTTCGGGAGATTGATACATACCGGCCCAGGTGGCAGGCTACTAGCAGCCGATATTCGACTTGAATGTTGGTCCACCACGCTTTCTCACGAAAGCGTTTTACTAAGCTGTCAGGCCTATCCACAACTTACCAAAGGTTTCTAGCTAACTGACTGGTTTACTAGTTAGTGATACACTTTCCCGCGCTTTCCGGCTAAAAATTAGCTGTGTTGGACTCAGCTGATTGTTGGTTCACCACTTTCAAAATTGAGGCTTGCTAAGCTACCAGGTACTAGCTATGGCTTAACAGAAATTAACTAACTGACTCTTTCTTCAAGTCAGCATGAAAACTCCACCAAACTACTTTTTGACTTGTTAAAGTCAAAGACCCTGTGCTTGTTATTCCCACTATCGCGTACGTGAGCGAATTTGCTAAGCTATTCTTATGCATAGCTTTACAAAGAGGTTTCAATCTAATTGATTGGTCCGACTCAGCTACCAAAAGTATCCTTAAAACTTTTTTGCTTCCAATAGCCAAAAATCACTCTGCTTTTTGATTTCCAATAGCCAAAAACTCTATGATTGATTGCTGCTTCACCACTTTCACACATCTGAGTCATCTTACTAACAATAAGCTATCAAGTGTAATCCCCAGCTTATTAAGGGGTGTTTAGTGGAAGGGCCGTTCAGGATGAGATGCACATCATTTATATTCTGCCTTCCAAATCTGTGGAACATCCTTTTGACAGAAGTTACGACCATCGCTGGACCCACGTGAAAAACAGCATCTTCGCAACGCGTCGCATTGTAGCCTGTGACTTAGTATTAGTGGCTGGAATTGTGAGCGAGATATCAGAAGTTCAGATATGACATGTTAATTCCTCCTGCTTTGCAAGCAGATACGTGTTACCAACAAAAATCGTCTGTGCACATGTATACAGATAGGGAGACTTCGGGACATAATTTAATTCTTGCAGACTAAGATTTATGAATCACATAGCTTACAAGTAATGAGATAAACCGTACCAGAGCGCATGCAATCCCCGTCACTATTTGCTGCGCAAATTACGCAATCAGGAACGTTACATGCTTGGTCATATCCCCTGTTGCGCACTAGACGTTGCTTAAGATTAGCAGGAGGAATCACAACGACTCTGAGTGAGTCTTGCAGTCCCGATTTTCGTACCTAGGCCCTGATATCTTTGCTGAACTCATCCGAAATAAAGGGGAGGCAGAATGCTACCTTAGGGCGCCTTCATGCCGCTCCGGCAACCGTCGCTAGCAGCCCGTAGCAGCCCACAGCAGCCGCCAGCAGCCCGTAGCAGCCGCCAGCAGCCAGTAGCCGCCGCTGGCCGCTTTTGTCATACAAGCGCAAATTATCAAATTCTTACCATTTCAAGTGCAACCGCCCACGCCCTCCGTCCCCCATGCTTTTTCCTTTCTGTTGCAGCAATTTGCCTCATATATTATCATACTTGTGCCCATTGTTGTTATTATCTTGTTACCGTAGATTGGTTAATCCTATTGATGCCCAGTTTCCCTTTCGTTGAAACATATTTCGCCAAAGTTTCTTCGCAATGTGATTTCTTCTGACTTTGGATGCGTCCACTTTTAATTTTTTACGTATTTCTGCTCCAATCATATCACATCGGCGTGGAAGATGGAAAGTATGGGCAGACGCACGCAAAGAACTAAGAACTTGATGATTTGCGCTTCCATGACAAAAGCGGCCAGCGGCGGCTACGGGCTGCTGGCGGCTGCTATGGGCTGCTGGAGGCTGCTATGGGCTGCTGGCGGCTGCTGGCTGCTACTACGGGCTGCCACGGGCTGCCAGCGGCGGCTGCCACGGGCTGCCAGCGGCGGCTGCCGGCGCGGTATGAAGGCGCCCTACCATCCTGGTCACGTACTCTGTTGATGTGGTCCTCGCGCCCTCTTGAATGGGTACCCGCTAGCCTGCGCTATCTGGAGTGCCCTACTAATAGAAGCGGCTTTGAGATCATCGTCCGACGACACCGCCCTAGCTGTGCGAAGCATGTTACCAACGATGCGCGTTTGGTGCTCATATGGTGCGCTGAGGAATAATGCACGAGAATGTTCTTACTGGTCGGCTTTCTGTACCACCTGGTTCTACACTCCCCTCTCCTCAAGCAGATCTGAACGTTGAGGAATGGTAGCCAACCCTCTTTCGGCGCTTCCCTGGTAAATCGAATGTCAGCTGATTGCTTGTTGAGTAGGTGGTCAAAGCACGTGTCCAATTCCGTTTGAGTTGATGATGCAGTCATCAATGACGACGATGCAGCCATCAATGTATCGATAGTAGAGAGTGGGACTGTGGTCAAGTACTGGCTTTTCCACTCTAGACATGAAGCATACAGCTATCGCAGGAGCAAAACGCTGCCCCATAGCAAGTCACCTGATCTGTTTGAAGTATTGCCCCGACAAATTCGTCCCCTTTGTCGCTGACCGTTATTTTTATAGCAAGAGGCAAAAAAGGCATGAAGGAATTGCGAGATCTCATGGCTTCTAATGCTATAAAAATAACGGTCAGCGACAAAGGGGGCGATTTGTAGTATGCCTAAAGCGCTTGAGATTGCGATCACTAAACAGCATCTGGAGGACAGAACAACATACCGCGAATCACGGAAAAAGAGTTTTAAAAAATATAGGAAGCTTAATAAGCTTTGGGTAGAAACGGCACGGACAGCAGGCCTATCATAACACATCATATCCCGCCTCAGGTGTGACCTACCAGTATGTCCGGTATTGTACGTACTAATTAAAGGCATAAGTTACCTTCAACTTGATGAATTCGGAGGACCCTTCAGATTTCAAAGTTCGTCCAATCATAAGTAATGTCGGCGGCCCAACGCATAGGATTTCCTGGTTGCTTAATCTCATCCTCACTCAAATGCTGCAATTTATCCCTGCGCATGTGTCCAATACCAGCGCCTTGTTAGAGCATCTGCGAAGCATGCGATTTAGTGGAAGCGAAGTCATAGAATCCTTCGATGCTACTTCTCTCTATACAAACGAGTCCAACTCAGCTGCGCTACAGGCTGTGTCCGAATTGTTCAATGAGAAGATCGATAACATCGCTTTGTATGGATTTACTATCCAACAGGTCATGACGCTGTTGCAAGGTTGTCTAGACTGTTCGATTTTTCGCTGGTCGGGGCAATACTTCGAACAGGTCAGGGGACTTGCTATGGGGCAGCGTTTGGCTCCTGCGATAGCTGTATGCTTCATATCTAGAGTGGAAAAGCCGGTACTTGACCGCAGTCCTACTCTCTACTACCGGTACATTGATGACTGCATCATCGTCTGTCCAACTCAAACGGAAATGGACACGTGCTTTGACCTACTCAACAAGCAATCAGCTGACATCCGATTTACCAGGGAAGCGCCGAAAGAGGGTTGGCTACCATTCCTCAACGTTCAGATCTGCTTGAGGAGAGGGGAGTGTAGAACCAGGTGTACAGGAAGCCGACCAGTAAGAACAATTTCGTGCATTACTCCTCAGCGCACCATATGAGCTCCAAACGCAGCGTCGTCGGTAACATGCTTCGCACAGCTAGGGCGGTGTCGTCGGACGATGATCTCAAAGCCGTTTCTATTAGTAGGGCACTCCAGATAGCGCAGGCTAACGGGTACCCATTCAAAAGGGCGCGAGGAAGCCACATCAACAGAATACGTGACCAGGATGTAGTAAGGTAGCATTTTGCCTCCCCTTTATTTCGGATGAGTTCAGCAAAGATATCAGGGCCTAGGTACGAAAATCGGGACTGCAAGACTCACTCAGAGTCGTTGTGATTCCTCCTGCTAATCTTAAGCAACGTCTAGTGCGCAACAAGGCATATGACCAAGCATGTAGCGTTCATGATTACGTAATTGCGCAACAAATAGTGACGGGGATTGCATGCGCTCTGGTACGGTTTATCTCATTACTTGTAAGCTATGTGGGGAGGAATATGTGGGAGAGACGGGAAGGCCTTCAAGCGTTAGGATCAGGGAACACATAGACGGGTTGCGAAGATCAAGGCTATCAACCCCCTTGGGCATGCATCGCAAGCTAGGCCACCAGGACAGAATTCGATGTTTAGGTCAACATTCTGTCACGGGAAACCGAGGTGTCAGCGCGAAAGACGCTCGAGGCGTGCTGGATTCTATCCCGGAATTTCAAAATGAACAGAAGAGAAGAATGCATTGCCGTGACAACTGGGCTCGCGCCATTAATGAAGTTATGCAAGTTTTGATCTATGCGTAGCCTCCAGAGACTTGTCTCACTCATTGTTAGCGCATCCCAGTCAGCGGTGGTTCTACCTCGTTCTGACAAAAAAGGTGAGTTAATAGTTCTAGGCCTTACCGGGAGTTTATACTTCTTGGACATTTTCCTGCATCTGATGAGATGTTTGGGAGGTTAATTCCTAATGTTCCTCACTTTATACGCTCTGACGAAGGCGACTAGGCCGAAAGGTTAGCCGAATAAATGCTATGATAATCTTGGTGTTGGCTCAATCATAAAAGCAACAAAGTCACATAAAAGCAGCATTGTTAGCATTTTATGTGATCACCGGGTCTCACCAATTCCAATCATGCTTTTTCCAAGTACTGAATATGTCACAATTGTTGAACATCTATAGGGGCCTGCATGATCGCGAGAGTCGGACGTGGTACGGCCATTGCGCTGCGGACATCCGATGCTCGACTTGGTAGGTATAGGCGTTTCCCAAGCGTATAGCGGGCATCCCTGCAGACATTCCAACACGTTGAAAAACTTGTTGAACCTCCACTCTAAAGCATTGGTTTTTGTAATCTCTAGCTATCAAAAACTGTCACGCGCATACGTTGGCAAACGTCGACAAAGCTCCGCCCGCTATACTGTGGGGAATAGACGATACCAGACTACATTGTTCAACAGGTTCATTCGGTTCTATATACAAGGTTGGTCCGACAGTTCTGTCGCACCATTTAACAAAAAAGTCATACAATAACGCTCATAATTCGTCAAAAAAGGCGTGGGACTGCGGCGGACTCCGCCGGAGTGCGGCAGAGTGCGCCACACTCCACAGAGTCCGCCGGAGTGCGGCAGAGTGCGTCACACTCCACTAGAGTCCGTCGGAATGATCGTTACATCGCCATATCTCGCTTCAGAATGGACGAATTCTGAATCCGACGACACAGTTCGATTCAGCTCGGCGAGACGCATCATCTTACATATGAAGCTAAACGTCTGTTTGTCTGTACGTAGGTCCCGAATAGAAAATTCCATTTCTGAACCGATCCGGACCAAACTTGGCACATATACACTTCGGGCCCCGGCGGGTGTCATAGACTACTTTTCGTCATCGATCGATATCGATTTTATCAATTTTTATCGATTTTTTACAGAGTTCACCTACGGGGCCGGGAGTTGGCACAGGGGGGCAAGTGAGCATGGGGATTCCGAATACAATATTAGTTTGCAGAATTATCGATTACTTTTATCGATTTTTATTGATTTTTTGCAGAGTTCACGTACGGGGCTGGGAGTTGGCACAGGGGGAGGGTAAGTGAGCATGGGGATTCCGAATACAATAATAGTTTTAAGAATTATCGATTACTATTTTGGTTGAATTCACTGTGCTGATAACAGTATTACCATTAATCTGTCGCTGATGACACATAGACAGTATACTATAGGAGTATGGTAGAGAGCCACTCTGATCGAATTTGTCCTAAGATCTGCTCAAGATCACAATGCCGCTCACAGAATGTCAAAATTTCCGCGAACTTCGCGGAACGGGATTTCCGCCAGAGTGCGCGATAATCCGGGAAGTTCGCGACATTTCAGGATCCGCGAAATCATGCGAATCACGCAGAATACGCAACGCCATAACTTCCTTCGGAATGAATATATTCCGAATCCAGAAGCAGCATTATGTTCAGATCGTCGAGGCAAATATTTTGATGTACAGTATGCTCTCGATATCCCGTTTCCAGTTTTTTTCGGTTTTTTTTTCTGTGGAGGTCCTTTCGCAAGGATGTAACGCAGCGTCTGTGCAACATAAAAGATTCCATAAGCACTGTTCGATAGTACTGTCCTTGTAGGTTATCGTGCGTTCAAGAGTAGTTGCAGACTGTTTTGCAAAAGAGATGGAAGCGTTGGTTGGAAAAATCACGCGTTTATAAATTCTACTCGCCGTAACTTCCTTCGGAATGAACATATTCTGGATCCGAAGGAAGCTTTGTGCTCAGTTCATTAAAGCAAGTCTTTCGATATACAGCATCTCCTTGATATTCCGATTTCAATATTCTCAAATCTCTCTGCAGACGTCTTTTCGCGAATGTGTAAAGCAGCGCGCATTGCCCCTAGTAGACTCCCGCAAGGACCTTTCCAGAGTACTTCCATAGTACGAGATGTTTGGGTGACTTCATCTTTTCTTGTTTTACGCTCTGAAGCTGACCGGTGGGTTTTGGTCAAAATGTTGATGATCTTGAATTGTAAAGAAACTCCGCTCATAGAGGTTTTCGAACACGCTGCTCAAAAAAATGTGTTCTCTGTCGAGTATAGGGTCTTTTTGCAGAGATATGGTGAGATAACTGCGACGGATTCACAAAAGCTCGTAACTTCGCCTCCACCTCTCACGTATCTGTCACAAAACCTGCCTGCTTGCTTTTCTAGTCAAAGTTACTAGGAGATGTGCTATCGAATAGCGCATGACTCAGGCTCCAGTCTGTGAAATTCGCCGAGTTATGAGCCTACGAAAACACATCTTCGTGAATTTTGCCCAAAATATAAAGATCGCATATTTCGTCGAAATTCCTCCTTGAGCGCTTGTACAACACGCTGATCAAATCTTTTCACATCCTCAATGGATGTTATTGTGATAGATTTGGTAGTTTGAAATCTAGGGGCTCTCTACCATACTCCTATAGTAGACTGTCAATGTGTCATCGGCGACAGATCAATGGTAATACTGTTATCAGCACACTGAATTCAACCAAAATAATAATCGATAATTCTGAAAACTATTATTGTATTCGGAATCCCCATGCTCACTTGCCCCCCTGTGCCAATTCCCGGCCCCGTAGGTGAACTCTGCAAAAAATCGATAAAAATCGATAAAATCGATATCGATCGATGACGAAAAGTAGCCTATGACACCCGCCGGGGCTATGTGTGCCAAGTTTGGTCCGGATCGGTTCAAAAATGGAATTTTCTATTCGGAACCTACGTACAGACAAACAGACGTTCAGCTTCATATGTAAGACTAGCTGGCTTACCCGGCTCCGCCGTATCCGGACCAAACTTGGCACACATACACTTCGGGCCCCGGCGGGTGTCACAGTCCACTTTTCGTTATCGATCGATGTCGATTTTACCGATTTTTATCGATTTTTTTGCAGAGTTCACCTACAGGGCTAGGAGTTGGCACAGGGGGGGAAGTGAGCATGGGAATTCCGAATACAATATTAGTTTTCAGAATTATCGATTACTTTTATTGATTTTATCGATTTTTTGTAAATTTTGACATGCGAGGCTGGGATTTTGCACAGGGGGGTAATCGAGCATGCTGATTACGAACACAATATTAGTTTTCAGGATCGTCCATTACTTTTATCGATTTTATCGATTTTTTTGTAAAGTTTGACCTGCGGGGCTGGGAGTTCGCACAGGGGGGTAATCGAGCATGCAGATTACGAATACAATATTGGTTTTGCTGATGATCCCCTTGGGGATGATCAGCATGCTCGATTACCCCCCTGTGCCAACTCTCAGCCCCCTAGCTCAAACTTTGCAAAAAAAAATCGATAAAATCGATAAAAGTAATCGATAATCCCGAAAGCCAGTTTGGTATTCGGAATCCCCATGCTCGATTACCCCCCTGTGCGAACTCCCAGCCCCGCAGGTCAAACTTTACAAACAAATCGATAAAATCGATAAAAGTAATCGATAATCCTGAAAACCAATATTGTATTCGGAATCCCCATGCTCGATTACCCCCTGTGCAAAATCCCAGCCTCGCATGTCAAAATTTACAAAAAATCGATAAAAATCGATAAAATCGATATCGATCGATGACGAAAAGTAGCCTATGACACCCGCCCGGCCCCGAAGGGTATGTGTGCCAAGTTTGGTCCGGATCGGTTAAGAAATAAAATTTTCTATTCGGAACATACGTACATACATACATACATACATACAGACAAACAGACATTCAGTTTTATATATAAGATGATGCGTCTCGCCGAGCTGAATCGAACTGTGTCGTCGGATTCAGAATTCGTCCATTCTGAAGCGAGATATGGCGATGTGACGATCATTCCGGCGGACTCTAGTAGAGTGTGGCGCGCTCTGCCGCACTCCGGCGACTTTTTTGACGAATTATGAGCGGTATTGTAAATTCTTCCTAGCACGATGTTTTTGCATGGCTAAAACCTTGTTGAAAGGAGCAACTCTCACATTCTCAAACTGCCTTGGCTGCTATCTACTAGACTCTAAATGCAGAGATAAAATTGGGAAGTTAGGAGTTTTGAAGCAAGCTCGTTAGAAAATCCAAAACTGTGCCATAAAATCCAAAACCGTCAGTATCCTAGAGTAGAATGAGTGTATTGAATGAAATATAATAAGATCAGGGAAAACGAGGTTTTAGGTTTTCTGATCTCCTTTTCCTATATGAGCAAAATTCGTGCTAATCGAGCTCTTCGTAAAAAAGTTATGATTTTCGAGAAAAAATGCCAAAAAATCAGTTTCTTGAGAGTTTATTTTTGGCATTTTTTTTCAAAAATCATAACTTTTAAAAGAATAGTTCGATCAGCGTGGATTTTGCTCAGCTGGAAAGAGGGGGTCAAAAAGTTTAGGATAGTGGCTGTTTTGGATTTTATGGCACAGTTTTTGATTTTTCAACAAGCTTGCCTCAAATTCCGAAATTTAAGTGATTCCCTTTTTCCATTTTCATCTCCGCTTCCGAGGGCAAGACAGTGCTAGGAAGTGTATGAATAGCTCTTTTAAATGTGGTTTTAGTCATGCAAAAACACTCTGTTAAGAAGAAGTTACGATGTTTTGAAAATGGTGCGATAGAATTGTCGGACCAACCTAATGAATAAGATATTAGGTTGTCCCGAAAGTTTTGTCCGTTTTTTCAACCCATCATAAAAGTACGTGGAACAAAGATAGGGAAACGCTCTAAGCACTATCCGGATGCATCTTTTCTTTCTCTTTCTAACTGTCATGCTTCCATGCCGATTAATCTTTTGTTCACTGAGATAAACGCCGAAATTTCGAATCCATGGTTTTTGCTATGTCCAAGTTCGGCAATTTTTCACAATCTTTATTTTTGACTTTCGGAAAAGCTTTGGCAACAGTTAGATAGAGCAAACAAAGGGCAATATAATGCAATTTTGCGGCATCTATAGCCAGCCCTGAAAATTTTTTAGAATTATTTTTCTGATGCTATCAAATTCCACGGTGATGCCAAAAGCCAGAGATCATGAAACGGCGCACAACTAAGATGTTATTCGATGCAGCTTTTCCTCCTCTTTCCAGTGAGTGTATTTTCTCTCAAATTTGCGGGGTCTTTGGCGATAAAATTTTCATAATTTTTGAAATTGACCCCACCCCAGCGTACGTAATATGCAAAATCTTATATTTCGAAGCGGTAAACGCTCATTTGCTTCGTAAAAATAGTGAATAATCGTAATCGGTTTTTAAAAGCTTCAAAATCCGATGATTTGTTAGTGTTCGAGGCGTTTCTGTATTTTAGAACTTCGCAAAAGTGAAGACATTTGAAAAAAATCATCTTTAAAAATACTGAAAAGCCAGCTAGATATGCTAAATAATTGCATTGCATTGCCCTTTGCTACTCTATCTGAGGGCTATCAAAATTCTTCCAAAAGTTGAAAATGAAGTTTGTGAAAAATTTCAAACTTGGATATAGTAAAAACCATGGGTTCGAAATTTCAGCGTTTATCTCAGTGAGCAAAAGAGTAATCGGCATGCGAGCTCGACAGTTAGAAAGAGGAGGAAAAGATGCGTCGGCCAGTGCTTAGATTTCCCTATCTTTGTTCCACGTACTTTTATGATGGGTTGAAAAAACGGACAAAACTTTTGGGACAACCTAATATAATAAAGCGCTAAGCATCTGTCTGTTTGTTTGTGCGCATGGAGCGAGTTGTAATCAGGGTCTTAAGCTGAACTTTCGGTCATAGCACCCTACCAGCATGTAGGAAAATTATGCAAGAGCACAAGCGATCCGATAATTGAAACCTCCAAAAGGTGCGCGTCAAACAAAATCACGCGACTTTTGACCCACCAAATAGAGTCTGTAATTGGACTATTTGTAAAGTCGTGGATTTGTTCAAGTAAACCCGCAGACCATGGACTTAGGCCGAAAATGTGAACAAAATATCTATTTTTACGAAAACCAGCGCCAAAAAGTAATATTTGCGTAGGCCGCCAATTTGTCAAGATTTCAACTAATTATTTGTGAAGATTTCTGCTCAGAAATGTATGTTCAGGGTCAAGCAAAGGGTGGGGTGTGGCACACGGTCGCTGGTTCGACCCCCCCCCCGTGATTGCTGTCTTAACACGTTGACGACGATGTCGCGCAATGGTGCGCGACACCCTAAACATCAGTTTTAACGTGCACAATGGTTCCAGTTTGTGTTCATATGATCAAGTTAAGCTCGAAAGTATCTCATGTTGGCCCCGCCCCCTTTTTGGCAAACTCCGCCCACTCCACTGCCCTTTAAAAAAAACTTTCTTTGGTCTCAAATCGCATAGAAAAGCTCATAGATGACAGGGGAACCTCAAATAATCTTAATTTTGACCCTGCCATGCAGGCTCCACCCCCCAGTGGCAAGCTCCGCACACCTTTCAAAAATGCCGGGATTTGCACGAATTCATTGATTTTGAGCAATTTCCAGCATTTTTGAGAAGTGGGCGGGGCTTGCCAAAAGTGGGCGGGGCTGCCTCGCCCACTTTCGTTCGTGTATCTCACGCATAGGTGCATGCATATAACCTCGAGTCATTTGTAATTTAATATGTGAGACTGCACACTAAGACCTATCAGCTACGGCACCCATACTGGTAACTTTCCAGTAAAACATTTTCCAGCCTAACGAGGTGTAGAAATGTGTTCTGTTGACTAACATGTAATGGGTAGGGGAACGAAAGCCGCCAGTTTGGGCCGCCTCCGCGGACTGCTGGTCCTGGAACGACATGCAACAACGCTGCAAAAAGAGCAGTTGGCGGCGAAAGACGTCTCAAACTGGCGGCTTTCGTTCCCCTACCCACATGTAATCAAGAAAATAAAAAAGACAAGGAAACAAGGAAAAATCACTGTAAATGAACAGGTTCTAATTTAGCTGTTCGTCAGTTAGCGTGTTTAGTGTGCACTTCGCATGTTAAGTTACAAATGACTCGACGATATATGTGCAGTCGGCTGTGAAAATGCCCGGAAACGGTTCGTCCACAGGGACAGAGCTTCAAAAAATGGCTCGTCGTCAACGTGTCAATAAGACCCCCCCCCCTCCCTCTTGAATTATATACCTACGATAGCATTACCTGAAGGCCCTGTCAAACATAATGGGCAACATATCCATAATGAGCAGTCAATTACCCCTTTAGACAAAGTTTGAGCGAATTCTGAAAATTCAAGATACCAGGCTACCTAAGTGAAATGGTCATTTTCCATATGATTAACTTTGTTCACTCAAGACAAAGCACTACTCATTCTTTGTCCATCTCAGAAATCTCGCTTCAAAAGACCTCCAAACTGTGAAATTAGAGGTCATCAAGCACGTTTTTCCCATTTTCCGCTTTTGATGGCTGTGCTTTCACCAACTATTACTCAGAGCAAAGAAAACGAATCAGGCTCAAATCACTTCTGTGTAAACTAGGAGTTCTAGGCTATCGATCCGTACAAATACGGTTTGCTAAATTGTTTCTATGACATAGTTAATGGGGTCCTTAAAGGCAGTGTCCCGGATTTTGCATCGCCACCTTTTTGCATGTTTTAGGCCTTTCCGCCACGTAGAATTCGAATTTGAGTTTTGAACAGGCTGAAAAGGCCGATTTTGGGGCGTTTTCCTAATTCCAAAAGAGCAGCTCGGACGAGATTTTTAATGGAAAGTTGGGAGTCCTCAGACGAGAACCCTGTCGCCTGTAATTTTTGCTTTGGATAGCATGCACCATGGGGGAGAGCGCTCGTGGGGTCCCGCGCCGAACAGACAAGGACGGCCGTCCAAGCGCGCGCCAGTTGGGGTTGCGCGCTCCGGTTCAAGGGCCATTTTCTCGGCCCAGGGGGAACATCACCCAGCCGGACTGCGCCTGGAGTGGGGTGACCAGGAACCCCACCACACGTATGTCCCCCAGGATCCGAATCTGCCGGGACACTGCCTTTAAAAGCTGTGGCTGCCACAGCTTTTAAGGGGGTGTGCCACACCCCATTAGCTATATCAAATAACATTTTTAGCGAACGTCATTTATATCGAATTGATAGCTTAAATCTGCAGATTCCACAGGAGTGATGAGCCTGATTCATCTTCTTAGCTCTGAGTAGTATTCGGTGAAAGCACAGCCATCAAAACCGAAAAATGGGAAAAACGAGATTTTGGTTACTTCTAAATTTGTTTGGAGGTCTTTTGAAGCAGGATTTTTGAGGTGGACAAAGAAGGAGTAGTGCTTTGTCTTTAGTGCAAATCGGATAGCTAATTCATCTTTAAAACAAAGTTAACCATGTTGGAATATGACCATTTCACTTAGGTAGCCTAGTATCCTAAATCATCAGAATTCGCTCAAACTTTGTCTACAGGGGTTAATTGACACGCTAATTTTGGATATGATACGAATATCATGTTTTCACTATTATCAGATTATCCAACTACGATCCCCTCCCCTTTTGGCTCCTCAATACGACCCCCAGGTGTGGCGCGCCACACCCCACTCTTGACACTGTGTAATAAGGATAAAGGATATAGGATTCGGCGTCTTCAATACCCTCTGAGGGCATGCGCCGAGCGCACACACTAAGTTCATAGTCGAAGAGGCAATTGTACGCGTACGAGCCTATTACAGTGACTTGCGGGGGCCAGCCGTTTCCAAGTCAGTGTGCTTTTATCCTCCCAGATTACTCTGATATCAATTTACCGGCCCCGGAGGGTAGAGGGCTTGGTTGGCCCAGGGGCGGGGATCGAACCTGTGTCCGATCTGGTCATAGCGGCGCCTCATACCACTACGCCACTCGTCCCTGTGTATGCTACGGATCTGTCCATTATGAATATTACCAGATCATAGTACAGAGCTAACTGAAATTTGCTTTTAATTTCCTGAAAAAAGTTTTTTTCTTCTCAAAGTTACAGCTCCTGTATGGGCTCATGAAATGAGTGGTTGTTTACGATTCGTTCATGATGGTCAGCATTGCACGGTGAGCTTTACAGTCAACATTATGAGAGCAAAGGGCATATAAAGTGCGAATCATAATTATACGAACACCCAAAATTTTGTAAGTTTGGGACTTTTTGGGAGAAACTCAAAAAGCCGTTGCTACCACTCCTAAGATTGACATACTCATTCTTACGGATCATATACCGAAAACGGTATATGATCCATAAGAATGAGTATGTCAATCTTAGGAGTGTTTTTGCGCCTAATGCTAATTTTTAACGGTTCATAATTATACGAACACCTCAAACAAAGATCCATTTCTCATTCAAGATTGCAATCATTTAAGTCCAAATTTTTTATAAAGATACAGTAACAAAGTCTGACATATCTGTTACACACTGAACCCAGTGCAGTTCAAAAAGAGGACCGCTACTTTTTTCAGAAGGCTCTAAGTGCTTTTGGAATGATTGCGCTCCAAAAACATCCGTTCTTCTGTGGTTTACTCGCTCTAATTAGCTTCTTCCAAAGCTATGAGATAAAATAAGCTCTTTCGATAGGTATTTTGTTTGACGATTGGAAAATCCTTGCGTTTTCGTGCCGTTTTTCAACCAAATTCCAACCTTACCTTAGAGTTAGCACATTTCGAGCCTCAAAACTCAGCTTCTGAAGCCGTATAATGAAGTAAGCATATAGTATGTAGAAGTTCACAAGACTGTATATTTGGCTAGAAAAAATCAGCAGCGTTGAGCGTTTGTTTCTGCCATTTTGGCCACGCAGACGTCATTTCACCAAAAACACTGTTTTACTATTGCAACCACACCTTTATTTGGTTCGTAGCTCCACAGCCTCAAGATCAGTTCTACGAAAAACCCAAAAACTTTGGCACAGAAACATCATCATGCAAACAATGCAGCTGTTCCATATCAAATGTTTGCGCAAGAGAGAAGCTGAGTTTTGAAGCTCGAAATCGTGGTAACTCTGTGGTAAGGTTGGAACTTATTAGGTCATTCGAAAAGTTTTTTTGTTTTCGTTCCTATAAATTCAAACGAGCACAACTTTTTCCACATCCAACCTTTTTCTTCCAAATAAATTTCGTTATGTTCAGCAGAATTCTGGTAACATAGCTGTGGTGCTCGTGTGCTTTTTTCTTGCGAAATCTCTTCTAGATATCTTAAATATCTTAAAAGAATTAACACTAAAAAGGCATCTTTGACAAGCTAATTTTCAATGGGTCCTATTATTTTTTAATAGACACCGAGGAATTGGAGAATTTGGTGGCTGGTAAAGGAATGTCCATAGAGTTCGAAAAATGAACAGAAACCTCGGTGCGCGGTCAACCCCTTTTGTGAGGGCCACTTTTCTTACATGCGGTTCGACGGCGTCATGGGCGAGGATGGCATCTTTCTAGTTATAAGTGCAAGTTATGCTTTGGACCGAATCGAATAAGTATTCGAGTATTCGAATAAAGTATTCGAATAAATTTTATTCGAAACTCGATTATTCGAAAACTTCAAATTCTCGAATATATTCGTCATTCGCTTATTCGAAATTTGTCAATTTCGAATTTATTCAATTATTCGGTCATTCGAAAATTTTGATTTTCGAGAATATTCGAACATTCAAATATTTATTTTCAGAAGTTATTCGATTATTCGACAATTTCGTGTAATCGAAGAACTACATGACAGCGTCACAATTTTTACTGCTATATCAGCAACCATCGTTTCTTGTCCAAGTTGCCCGCTGCATGGAGTCCTTCATTGCGCTAATTATAGTTAGCACCGAATATTCGTGTTCGAATAATTTATTCGAAATATTCGACTATTCGAATATTCGTAGTCGAATATTTGAGAAAGTCCATTTATTCGATTATTCGAATAGTCGAATAAATGAGAAAGGCCTATATTCGAATAATTCGTTCATTCGACGATTTCGAAAAATGACTTATTCGAATATTCATTCATTCGAGTAGTTTTAAAAGTTAGCTATTTGTATATTCGAAAATTCGAATATTGCATTCAAATATTCGAATAATATTCGAATATTTATTCGAAATTAGTCGAATATTCGATTAATTTCGGTTATTCAAGTATTCGTTCATTCGAATTTTGGAATGTGCCAATATTCGAATATTCAAATTCGAATAAAATGAAAATCGAAAGTCGAATGATACTCGCTCATTCGAAGAATTTTCGAAAGTCAATCATTCGATATTCATTCGTTCGCAAAATTTTCGAAAATCAATCATTCGATATTCATTCGTTCGAAAAATTTTCGAAAATCAATTATTCGATATTCATTCGTTCGAAAAAATTTTAAAAATTGGTTATTCGATATTCGTTCATTCGGCGAAAGTTTTTGTTCGTTACAATATAGCGCTAATTCGACCAAGATTTGTTTGAATATTCGACATAATCGATGCAAAATATTCATTTATTCGGATTTTTTTTCAAATCTATTCGACTATTCGGATTTCTTTTCATTTCGAATATATTCGATATTCGATTATTCGACGATTTTCTTATTTTGAAAATATTCGATATTCGAATATTCGACATTTTTTGTTTTCGAAAATATTCGAAATTCGATTATTCGATATTTTTAATTTTCGAGTATATTCGGTTATTCAATTATTCGAAAAAATTCTCGAATATTCCAAAGTATAGTGCAAGTCTGCTCAGTTTGGAAATTTTGACAAACGGTTTTTAGAGCGATATCCTGCTACTCTGCTCTTACACCACAACCACATCTTACAAGGGAAAGATACCAACATTAGTCGGCGATTGAAGATGAGATGTATATCAGTAGACGCGCCTTTGAACGCTGATTCCAAATCTGCTTTCTCTTTTTGCGGAATAAGTTTCCGAAAGAAGTTGTGGGCGTTCAAATGTTTAAATTTGTCGAGGTTTAGGTGGCCTAAAATTGGCGAAAAGCCGTGCAAAAACACCGGAAAGTGAAAAATCATTTTTGTATCCAGTATATTGTTTGCAAGGAAGGAACAAAGCCGATGGCAATAGCATAGGTGTTGTTTTAGAGCTTTTCGCTGATTTCAAGTCACTCAATGCTTAGCAAATCTGAACATTCAAACGCTCATAACTTTTTTCGGAAACTGATTCCGCAAAAAAGAAAAGCAGATCTGGAGTCAGCGTCTAAAGGCGCGTCTAGTGATATACATCTCATGTGCAATCGTCGACTAATGTTGGTATCCTTCCCTTGTTAGCAAATTTATAGCGTGCAAGACTAGCAAAATTACATTAATTTGAGCACATCAACCATTTGCAATGGCTTGCTGTTCATGGCAATGCTTGCAATCTTGTTCCAAATGATTTACCACATTGTTGGTTCTTTTAGCTGTATTTGGCCAATTTTTTGTTGTAATTATCAATCCAGGCCAAAAAAGAATTGCTTCGTCAAATTATGAAAAACAAAAGCAGAGTCAACGCGCCCTCAATCTGCGAGTGCGACAATTTGTGAGGTGTATGCCACTAATGTTTTCTGGTATTGCAGCTTTAGCGATGGTGGCTTTGAATGGGGCTATACAGTGCTGGCCATAGCTATAAAGCCACCCTAAAAATCACCGTAATTTGCTCTCTCTTGCTCATAATTGTCTGAAAAACCACTATTTTGTGCGCAAACTAACGTCACACCACTGACCAGAACGGCTCCCAATTTTAGTGATTTTGGCCGGAGAAAAATTAAAAAATTTGAAAAAACGGGTTTCGAAGGCTGGTCACAGCTATAAAGCCACCTCTCATTTTCAATCATTACTGCGTTTTGTGAACCTCAATTTTTTTGTACATATACAACATCAAAATATGAAACATTTGTTACACTTGGAAGGAGTCGCCTTTCAAAAAGAAGATTCGTACTGCATTTTTTGCTCTAAAATGCATAATAAGTTACATCATTTACAAAAAACTGCTTTTTCATTGAATTTTGAAGCACTTGTTTGACTCGGATGAAGGCCCTATGCTTTGCCGAGCCTTTGCAATGAATACAGCGAAAAGCGCTTGAGTCAACATTGCTTAGTCCCTGATATTGATAAACGAACCTCACCTCCAGGTAGACGAGTTTTTGAACCGCAGAAATTGAGTTCTAATGCCCGAAAAGCTCTGTCGCGTGCTCAGCAAGTCGCTTGTACAACGATAGACTCGTGCGCATAGCTTGTACGTCATCGCAACTCTGAGGATTCTGGTTCCGCTTTGGACGCCTTTTTTCCTAAAATGAGTGGTGCACTCCGTCTGATCATGACTCACTCTAATCACCTCGATCGAGCGGAAAACCGCTCAAAACTTCAAAATCCTACTATTCCTGACAGTTTAGTAAGATTCGACTTGATGAGGAGTTCAAAGCAGTGAAATCTGAAGTCTTGTGAGACATTACACTGCGCACAACCGGACTGCAGACAAAGCGTTCTAACTTTGGTGCGGCAAATACGTCTTTGCAAAAAAACCTGATAGCTTCTGCATGAGTACGTCGGTATGCAGACAAGGTATCAACTTCCAACCAAAAGTTTTCGCGCGTCAGAAATCGAGTTTTGCGCCTCAGAAGCGTGCTTACACCTCGGTAAGATGAGGGCTCGTTTATCAAGATTAGCGACTACGCAATTTTCAGTTCAACACTTTTCACATCGTTCATTGCAAAGGCCAAACAAATCCTAGGACCTTCATCCGAGTTAAACAAGTGCTTCAAAATTCAATGAAAAAGCAGTTTCTTTGCAAATAATGTGACTTATTATGCATTTCAGAGTAGAAAATGCAGTACGATTCTTCTTTTTGAAAGGCGACTCCTTCCAAGTGTAACAAATGTTTCATATTTTGATGTGGTATATGTACAAAAAATTTGAGGTTCACAAAACGTAGTACTGATTGAAAATGAGAGGGTGGCTTTATAGATGTGACCAGCCTTTGGAACCCGTTTTTTCAATTTTTTTCCGGCCAAAATCAATAAAATTGGGAGCCGTTCTGGTCAGTGGTGTGACGTTAGTTTGCGCACAAAATAGTGGTTTTTCAGACAATTATGAGCAAGAGAGGGCAAATTACAGTGATTTTTAGGGTGGCTTTACAGCTATAGCCAGCACTGTATGACACTACAAGGCCTGGTTTTTATGCAGCTATATTTGCGAATTGCTTTGAAGGACCCTTTAGATGCCATTTATATGACGGGAACACCTTCCAAAACAGCGCAGAACATTAGCTTTCACTCCTCTAGATCTGAACCTCTTCAAGCAGACTCCAACCAACGTCAAGAAGGACGTGGCCTTAGCAAATGCATTGCGCAATGATGGCTTCTTTGACTGCCTTATACTCATGGCGCTTAAGGAGTGCAATTATTCGAAAATCGCGTTTTCATATGTCGAATTTATAGCCATGTAAACTTCCCTTCGAAGCGTTTCCTGCAACTTCGGTGAGATCCTCAGTGTTGTATTAGTGTCTGATCAGTTGTTTTCGCGTATGATCTGCCCTCGCTGAGGTGCCTGCGACCTCAATGCGCGGGAAATGAGCGCTGTAAAAGGCGCTCGCTGTTAG
Organism: Cylicocyclus nassatus; assembly: GCA_958299035.1. Taxonomy (NCBI): domain Eukaryota; kingdom Metazoa; phylum Nematoda; class Chromadorea; order Rhabditida; family Strongylidae; genus Cylicocyclus; species Cylicocyclus nassatus. Next base: position 38,958,636 of record CATQJL010000112.1, read on the forward strand.
CCATTGTCAGTTCATTCGTTCACTACTTTGCCTCTCATTTTCTATTGAAGCAAACATTGAAGCAGCTCTTCGACGTGAAGATCGCGGAGTTCACTATGCGATAGCAGTGCTTGAAACTGGAGAAGGCGGATTCCGAAGATTACCTCCTGTATACCGGTCGAGTAAACGAACTATGCGAGAAAGCGAAGATCCACGACTTGGATAGCGATGGGATCAAGTGTCTTTTGTGGATTTTTGGCCTGAAGAGCCAAAAAGAAGCCGAAATCAGGCAGCGACTCATAGCCGTACTGGACAAGGAGTACAAGACCGGACGAAAAATGTCGCTGCAGGAGTTGTATCTGGAGTGCGAAAACTTCCTTAGTCTCAAGATGGATAGCGAGACTGTGGCTGGTTGCACGAAGATTGTCGAAGCAACAAGCAAGGAAGACAAGAAGCTGGAATGCTGGAACTGTGGTAAAGCTCACTTCGCCAGGGAATGCAAAGCGAAGCTATGTTTCTGCAAGAAGTGCAAAACGACAGGTCACAAGGAGAAGTATTGCGAACAAGTGGCGTACAGAAAAGCACTTATTCAGCAAGATTCGAAACGAAGAATCCACAGAAACAGCGACAACGGTAAGAACAGAATTTGGACGAAACCAAAACGTCGTGTGCACAGCGTAGCGAAAATTGCGAATGCGATGGTGGATGTCAACTCGACACGATGTATATCGAAGCAAAAGTGTATAGTTATCCGGTCAATTTCCTGTTAGATATTGGATCGGACATCACATTGTTGAACGAATCAATATGGAGAAGCATGGGTTCTCTTCGGCTAGAAAACTCAAACGTGGTCGTCAAGAATGCTAGTGGAGGCTACATGAAGGTTCATGGAAAGCTATGGTGCGACTACGAGATCAAAGGTTCCAGGAGCGAAGGCTATGCATTTGTGACGCCCCACAACTCATTGTTAGGACTGGAATGGATTCAGAAAAACGAAGAAATGTCGTATCACTTGAGCAGGATAGCTGCTGAAGTAAAGTTGGGACAACACGATGCTATTGCCAGGGCTCGCCATGAGATGGCTTTTTTAACTATTTAAAAACGAGGTCCCTGTAGACTCCGGCACAAAAATACGACATCAACTATGACGTGATATGAATGGATCGAAACAAATTACGAAAAATAATGGAATGAAACATAAAAGCAACATCGAACAGGCGAAAAGAAACTAAAAATGTTCGTATTCTCGGAATTAGCGGCATGCTGTGTCCGGCGCGCACCTTTGCGCGCTTGGAGCAGGCTTGCCGCCGCCATACAAAATATTTGGAGGGCAGTTAACTAGGCGAGGAAGAGGGGGTTTAGAGAGATTCAAAAACTAAATTGTAGAGTTTTCGATGTAGTGCAAGGTCGTGTTAAACATATGAGAGAATTATGTGAAGGAACTAAAATATATGACTTTTTCTTTTCACGCCACCTCACGTGGCTGTCCAGGTGGCTGGAAAACCACCTAAGTCCGAAAAAAGATTACCACTCCTTCAGTTCACATATTTTTGATAATTTTTCGCACATAGTCCTAACTCTCCCTATTGCCCATCTGCACACCAATTTGGTGTTATTTCATTTTCTCTTCGCTGTAGACTAGCCTTTTCTTTATTTCGGGGCAGGTTTGAATTCGCGCGCTCAAACCCGTTTTTCTGTTTCAACATGTGAACATGTTGAAACAGAAAAATTTTTAGTTTTTGCACATGAATAAAGCAAAAATGACATTTTGCGTCTTCCATAGAAGAGGTGTGACATAAAGGGAGAAGGCAATTGTGTGTGTGTGTGTGGGGGGGGGGAGAAGGGAGGTTCCCGCTTCAACGATATCTCCTTGCTGTTTATTCCAAAACGATATCAAGCTTGCCCCGTAAGCCACCTGTGCCGAGCCCTGGCTATCGCTCTGAAGCTAAAGGAAGCCTATAAAAAAAGTCTGCAAGGAAGGTTTAGGGCTCTGTACGAAGGAGAAAGCACACATGAGAATTGACGAAAAAGTTCGCCCAGTGTTCAAGGCTTGCAGGCCTGTCCTCCATGCTGCAGTCGAAGCTGTCGAAAAAAGTTGGATAGACTATTGGAACTGAAAGTCATAAGTCCAGTGACACATAGTGAATGGGCAGCTCCCATCGTATGTGTCAGGAAGGCCAATGGAAAGTTGAGAGTGTGTGCTGATTTCTCAACTGGACTCAACAAAGCGCTGGGGTCGTATGATTACCCGTTGCCATTGCCGGAGGATATATTCGCATCCCTCAATGGAGGCACGGTGTTTTCGCAGATAGATTTGTCGGACGCCTATCTGTAGATTGAGTTGTCAGACGAAGCGAAGATAATGGTCGTGATAAACACGCATAGAGGATTGTACCAGTACAATAGACTGCCTTTTGGCATAAAGACGGCACCAGGAATCTTCCAGCAGATAATGAATAAGATGGTTAGTGGTTTGCAAGGTGTAGCAACCTACCTGGACGACATACTGGTCTGTGGAAGAACCGAAGAAGAACATACGGCGAATTTGCTAGCTGTTTTTGCAAGGATAGCCGAATATGGATTTAAGATTCGTCTAGAGAAGTGTTCTTTCACTAAGCCAGAGATACGATATCTTGACTTTATAGTAGATCGAAACGACAGAAGACCGAACTCAGGGAAGATCGAAGCAATCAAGAATATCGACGAACCGAAGAATGCGAACCAACTGAGAGCTTTTCTTGGCATAATAACGTACTACGCGGCGTTCATGCCAAGAATTAAGGGTCTTCGTGGGCCATTGTTCAAGAAAGATGCGAAGTGGGAATGGACACGGACACATCAAGAAGCGTTCGAAAAGCACAAGGAAACTTTGTCGAGTGAGCTAAACCTTGCTCACTATGACCCAAGGCAGAAGATAGTCGTGGCAGCGGACGCTAGTGACTGTGGTATCGGTTGTGTGACATCGCATAGGTATGCCGATGGATCCGGAAAGCCAATCGTACATGCATCGAGATCTCTCACGAAAGCAGAGAAGAATTATTCGCAAATAAAAGGAAGCGTTGGAAATTTCTTTGCAGTCAAGAAATTCCACGTTTTTACTTCTGACGGACCATCAACCATTGCTAGCCATCTTCGTTGATAAGAAAGGAGTTTCAGTCTACTCCGCTAATCGACTCATGAGATGGTCTACAATCCTGCTTGGATATGAGTTTGACATAGAATATGTCAAGACTACGAAGTTTGGACAAGCAGATGGCTTGTCACGCTTGATGAAGAAGAACCAGAATACCGAAGAAGATGTCGTGATAGCCGCCGTTGAGAACGACGTTAGCTATACGCTGAAGAGCTGCATAAGGAAACTGCCAGTGACGGCATCAAATGTGCAATCCTATACGAAGAAGGATCCGGTGCTAAAAAGAGTAATGACCTAGGTGAAGAAAGGAGAGTGGCCAGACGTGGATGGAGAATTGGCACATTTTCGAAATCGCAGAGAGACATTGTCAATCGTGGAGCATTGTATGATGTAAGCCGAAAGGGTTGTGATACCCAAGGAGCTTCGAGGAAATGTTCTGAAGGAACTGCATAGTGGTCATCCAGGGATAGTAAGGATGAAGAAACTAGCTCGAAGTTACGTCTACTCGCCGAATATAGACAAAGACTGCGAAGACTTGATACGAAGATGTACGAAATGTCAGGAGTTAGCCAAGATTCCGACGAAAGTACCATTGGAAGTGTGGCCGTCAGCGACTCGAATGTAGCATACACATCGACATCGCTGGACCTATGCAAGGTGTTTTCTGCTTGGTCGTGGTAAATGCGTACAGCCAACAGAGAGGCCAACAGAAGAGACTCTAAACCTGGTGTTACAAGCGTATAGGACAACACCAAACACGAACTCGAACGACAAGACGCCAGCGGAGCTGTTTCTAAACAGAAACTTGGGCACAAAATTAAGTCTGTTACTCCCGATGACAGAAGACGCAGAAGACCCATTCGCACGAAGGAGACGGGAGCGCGTGAGGGATCAGTTCGACCAGAAGCATGGACCCGAAAGGAATTCGAAGTTGGTGACTTGGTTTACGCTAAACAGTGGAAGCCCCCCCCCACTTCCATTAGGTGAAAGGAACCGTGATGAGGCGTATTGGACGTGTCAATTATGAAGTTATGGTTGGCGACGAGATGTTCAAGAAGCATGCAAATCAGCTACGGCATCGAAGCGATAGCGAACAGCTCGCCGTGCGACAACAACTTCATCAAAAGTCCGAAGCTTTGAAGATACTCCTGGATGTTTTGACAGAAGACGACACTCTACGGAGGAATAGCAATGCAGCCGACAAGAATTCCGAGCAAGCGATCGCGAGCGATGTGCCAGCACCCGTGGATTCAATGACATCGCCGTCGACATCAAGCCACGAGCCCTCCACGCCACCGACAACGCTTCGCAAGTCGAGCAAAACGAGAAGACCGGTACAACGGTTCGAATCTAGTTCATAGTATGTTATTGTATGTTTGTCTCATTAGTTTGGAGTTGTTTAAATGATATGCTCTTAGCTGTTCATATTTGTAGTTCATGCTTTTGTCGTAGGCTAGTTTTGTGTAACTACCCTACTGGGGGAGGTGCTGTATTAGTGTCTGATCAGTTGTTTTCTCGTGACCTCAGTGCGCGGGAAATGAGCGCTATAAAAGGCGCTCGCTGTTAGTCATTGTCAGTTCATTCGTTCACTACTTTGCTTCCCATTTTCTATTGTCTTCTATTATTTCTATAATAAATATATTTGTTTCCTCTGTGCCTGCCTAAGGACGAAGAATCGAAGTGTCCGGAGTCAAGGGCACAACATTCAGAAACCAGAAGACTTCCTCTACAATCTTATATATAAAGCTGAATGTCTGTTTGTCTGTCTGTCTGTCTGTATAGGCTGCTGCATGACGAAGGCGCATCACCTTCGGGCGCGAACGCGGCTTTATTAGCCGCAGAGCGCTGGGGTGCGGGATCTACAACGATGAGGATACGCGCGCGTCGCGTTCGCGCACGCTCACCCAATATCGCCATTGCGCCTTCGTCATGCAGCAGCCTTTATGTCTGTATGTCTGTATGTCTGTCTGTACGTATGTTCCGAATAGAAAATTCCATTTCTGAACCGATCCGGACCAAACTTGGCACACATACACTTCGGGCCCCGGTGGGTGTCATAGGTGTCATTGTATTCGGAATCCCCATCCCCATGCTCGATTACCCCCCTGTGCCAACTCCCAGCCCCGTAGGTGAACTCTGCAAAAAAAATCGATAAAAACCCCTATCAGCCCTTTTATCGATTTTATCGATTTTTTTGCAAAGTTTGAGCTACGGGGCTGAGAGTTAGCACAGGGGGTAATCGGGCATGGGGATTCCGAATACAATATTAGTTTTCAGGATTATCGATTACTTTTATCGATTTTATCGATTTTTTTGCAGAGTTTGAGCAACGGGGCTGGGAGTTGGCACAGGGGGGTAATCGAGCATGCTGTTTACTAAAACAGCGGAAATAGTGATTTGGCATGTAGGCGTGGGCACAGGGAAAGGTTCGTACAGGAAGAGGGATAGTGTTCTTTGACATAGTGTCTTGACATGGCCGAGCGAAGCCGGGTAAGCAAGCTAGTTTCATATATAGCAACCCCTATCAGCCCTCTGGCACTCTCCTAAAACAAGGCACCAACATCAAAGGCGCAAAAGGCGAAAAAACTTTCCGAATGACCTAATAGTTGAAAAAACAGCACGAAAACGCAAAGATTTTCCGAGCGTCAAACAAAATACCTATCAAAAGAGCTTATTTTATCTCTAGCTTTGGTAGAAGCTGACTAGGGCGTGTAAACCACAGAAGAACGGATGTTTTTGGAGCGCAATCACTCCAAAAGCATTTAGAGCCTTCCGAAAAAAGCAACCGTCCTCTTTTTGAACTGCACTGGGTTCAGTGTGTAGCAGATTGTCAGACTTTGTTACTGTAACTCTACAAATTTGGATTCAAATGATTGCAATCTTGAATGAAAAATGGACCTTTATTTGAGGTGTTCGTATAATTACGAACCGCTAAAAATCCGCATTAGACTCAAGAGCACCCCTAAGATTGACATCAGTTTCCATTCTTATGGATCATATACCGTTTTTGGCTGTGTTCTATCGCGTGGTCCAACGGCTTTTTGAGTTTCTCCCAAAAAGTCCGAAAACTTACAAAATTTTGGGTGTTCGTACTTTAGATAAAGGAACCAGCGCGAGCCTCTGCGAAGCACGACTGACGCACTAATGTAAGAATATTCCACTTACCTGGTGAAGAGCATATTCGTTGGCAATTGGATGCGGGGTTGTGTCATACCTTAAGGTAAATATTTCCTATGAGCAGTATATCCGTAAAAAAGAGCAGCTATCGCTGCAACTTCTTAGATGGAAACTTACCATCCATCTTGGGGCACAAAATCGCCAAACTCGACTTGGTCAGGGCAACAATCGTCTTCTTCCGACGCATAAGTTACTTTATCCACTCTAGGCAACAAAGTCGAGTCAGGATAGCCCTCTTTGTTCTTGTACGTTGACCCTTTATAAATGTTTGTGATCAGATACGGTGCTTCTAATTGTTTTGGTGTATTATCAACATCATATGTGTAATAGTCAGCTAGTTGTGATCCTAATTCGGGTCTAAAAATGACGAATCATCTGACTTTTCTCAGTCCATCAAATTCAACTCACTCTATTTTGAGTTTTTCTGCACTCATCGGTTCGGCTCTTTCGCGGAGTGCTTGAGCATGACAGTATTGGCTGGAATTGAACAAAGTTCATAATTTATGTAGTAGCAACCGCTGGAACACACAAAAATTGGGCGACTACTACCAGACATCTCTGACTCCTGCGTTACTTAACCTACCATGATTTTTGGCTTTCATAATTCTAACGTTCGCGGGCCTGCTCAAACCCCCAATTTCAAACATGAATAGCAAAATATGTAACCCCGAAAACGATTTTCTTAGCCTTTGACAGCTTGGAGGGTGCTTTTGCGTTAACGCGTTCGAACGCATTGAAAGCACGTGTGGCTAATGCCTGACGAAAGTGCAAATGCAGTATCAGTTAAGCGGGCGCACGTCAGCCTTGCCCTTCATGCGCTCTGCGACTAATAAAATCGCGTTCGCTCCCCTCGGGTTAGCGTCTTTGTCCACCCTAACGCAGTTTGCGTATCGTGTGTTCGATCTACTTGCCAATTATAAGGTTTGTAGGAGGGTTTCCAAGCATTAACTTTCGATGCAGTTTGGCTTCGATGTAAGTACCAAAGAAGGACATGCAGCACATATGAGAGGGAGCAGGCACCACAAGATGATCCCAAGCATGCATATGACTACTCCATGTAGAAAATGAGCCAGAATTCTGAAACATAGAGTTTGCGCGAGCCCAGATTTACACCTTTCCTTCTCCTGTACGTAGTAGACACACGCATGATGTACGGGCTGTGTGTTTAGGAGAAGAAAAGAAATCGAACGGTCAACTCCGCCCCCTCTGACTTTGAATCATTCCGAAATGCTCAGATATAACATTCTCTCAAAGCGAATCTGCACTTTCTTCTTCTGTATATACTTTGGATTCAAGAAGTAATGATTTTTGCTTTGGAAATATCTAGGAGTTTTTTGACAACCTGATGAAACGTGACAAGCGCTGAAGAGAACTGCTCGAAAAGGAGATGCTTCTACGGGGGTGGGAGGCGACTGATTTTTTCGTAGATTGTAGTCTTTTCTTTCGCTTAGGAACAGTACTGGTGAATCGGATTAACTAGCTTCGCTTCTGGGGCTTGCTTGTGGACTACATGCATCTGGGAAATCTGGTCTGCCTGGACGTTATCGTAGGGCCGCGCCAGATATAGATACCACTTTAGGTTTTCCTCTTGGTGGCAAAGTTCAAAATGGAGTTCTTGGTTTGATTGAGATATCACCAAACAGCAAAGTAATGCTCCTCGGATTGCCGCCTGCTCCCAACACTCTTCAAGTAGTTGTGCTTTTCTAGAAGATGTAAAGCACAGTGAACTCAGCATATCCAGCGAACTAAAGAGTGGTACTTAAACATTCAAAGTTGGAGGAGATCGAGATTTAGCAAGTTAACTACAGCATGTTTTTTTTTCATTTAAACTATAGGCTACTTCCAAACGAAGGCGCTAAACCTGAGGGGGCCGCGATTTTTATAGCCGCAGGCGCTGAGGTTTACACGGTTGAGATAAGCGCGCAGCTTTCGCGCGTTAACTAATGCTGCTTTTGCGCCTTCGTGCGGCAGTAGGCTTTGATATAAAGAGAAAACGAGGTTACATCACCAAATTAGTATCATCATAATATGCGGTCATTGAATCCTCAGCAACGCATCTATTTTCGTAGACCTCGAATCCTTCTGTCGCTGGGGGGCTATTGCATACTCTACGCGATTTCTGCTGCGACACATTTGGCAATGCCCTGATTGTTTGAGATTTATCGTAAGCGCAATTTGCATACACAGAAGATTGAGGATTTCAGCAATCTAGGAAAGTTGATGCTATGCACTTGTAATCTGCCACTTAATTTGAAGACTGCCAATCGCCTAGCGACAGAAATCGCTTGATGTATGCCTGGAGCCTAAGAGTTCGCTTATTACGCGCAGGAATCGGTACAGAAGGTGTTGTGATTAACAAGGACAGTTTATCTCTGAAGAGTGGAGCAGGCAACCAATCGGCACTCCGAGCAATGCCAAACTCACTTCGAAAGTTCGTGCAGCTGAGAAGCGGAATGTGCTTGGCATCGTCGTGTTTGAAGAAGCGTCTACTATTTACACAAATAATTATAGTTTTATAAGAGTATCCCGATGCAATCATTTCAATGTTCTGGCCAAAGTATTCGAGCTCGGGAATAAGCATGTCATGCTCAAAGGAGTGTCCGGACAAAATGTCGATTTTGAGAATTTGTGCTTACCCGAGCCTATTCGCTACGTTGAATCCGAATATGCACATTGGAGAGCGCGAAAACGGCGAAAAACGCCTCTAACACAAGAGGGAAATCAGCAGGTGGACGGGGTCCTCCCCACTGTGAATTCACGCTCCCAGCGGAACGATCTTCTCGCTCCCGGTTTCAAGTAAATCATTCGCACTTGGCCGATAGCGATGTTAGGACGGTTAGCGAAATTGAGAAGACCGCTCCGGAAGCTGGGAGCGTGAATTCGCAGCGGGGAGGACCCCGCCCACTTGATGTTTTTCTCCTCCGCTAGAGCCTCTCTTTTTTGCCGTTTTTGCGCTTTCCAGTGCGGATTTTCGCATTCAGCACGGCGAATAGACCCGTATAGGCACAAAATCTCAAGATCGAGTTTTTGACCGGGCATTGCCTTTAAATGTTGGATTGATTACTAAATCAAATTTAGTCTAGAGTTTAGAGTTTGTTAGAGTTTAGCGACGATAAGAGGTATTCAGTACCAATATTCTTCTTTGTTAAGAGCAACATAAGGGAGACATGGTTCTAGACTGTTTCCAGAATATAGTTTCAGAGCAATCTGCGTCAGTGACCTCTTCCTCTTAGCTGCAGTCGAAAATTCAAATCAAACTTAGGAGTTTGGGGATTTGTCAGGTACGCGTCCGAAAGCACTTGGTCCAGCATTTTGGGCGTCCGTCTGCCGGGTTCTTTTAATAGAATGTTCAGTCTAACAAGGAAAGTACTTTCATTGACCGTGGCCTTTTGATATGAGATGCATATCGTCCGAGCAGCTTCCAACGGTGATTTCAAATCTGCCTTCCTTTTCTGCGGAGCTTTCTTCTGAAGAGAATTATGGAAGCCTGAATGTCCTGTTATGGAGCTCTCCTTGAGTTTGAGGACGCTGCTACGTACGTTGGTGGTGCAATGGTGTGATGCTTACTTATTGACATTGAAGGTGAAAGGTCGATGGTTCGAATCCGGTTTGGTTGAAAGATATAAAAGATTTTGAATTCATTTGAAACGCCACTCCAATTGTTCCTCTAGTAACTTAATGGGTACTTGCGAGCATGAGAATTGCGCGCAGGTTTTCCTAATACGCTGTTCCAGTTGTGAGAAATGTCTGTGTTTTGCTCACTTTGTAATTTCGCTTCACCTCTGTTCATGGATTGTTTTGCGGAGAAAAAATCTCAACAAGCAAGCGGTTCTGCCAGAAAATTTCTTCCTTAAGTCACATTTGCCTAGTGCATTGCAGCAAGTGTCTGCAGACGGATAAGAGTGGTTTTTAAACTCACATCCGTAGTGCAAAATGGTGCGCTCTGCACTGGATTCGAACCGTCGACGTTTCGCCTTCGATTCCAACAACTAATCATTACACCACTGCACCACCAACGGCCATAGCAGCGCTCTCTGACTTAAAAGCAGTAGGTCGGCAAAATGAGACCCGTGGCAAAACAAGGTCACAGGATAGGAGCCCCCATAGTGGAACCTATGGGCCAAAGTTCGATCTTTCTCTGCCACTTCTAACCCCCGAAATTTCAAAGCGAAAGCAGCGCTCATCTCCTGTCCTCTCCGAACCCGCCCACCCCATGGATGAGTGACTTCCGCGGTCAGAGCGCCAGCCGCAGTGCTATAAGCATGAGGTCCCGCAACGACTCTGCGTCTTCGCCATGACGGGCTTCGCGTTCACTTGTCCATGGGATGGGCGGGTTCGGAGAGGACAGGAGATGAGCGCTGCTTTCGCTTTGAAATTTCGGGGGTTAGAAGTGGCAGAGAAAGATCGAACTTTGGCCCATAGGTTCCATTATGGGGGCTCCTACCCTGTGACCTTGTTTTGCCACGGGTCTCATTCTGCCGACTTACTGCCTTTAAGGATCGCCCCCAAAATAGGATTTAGGCTTCCATAACTCTCTTCAGAAGAGCGCTTCGCAGAAATGGAAAGCAGATTTAGAATCAGCGTTCGAAGCCGCTTCAAATGATATGCATCTCATATCAAAAGGCCAGGCCATTGAAAGTACCTTCCTCGTAAGAAGCATATCTTTATGTCTGCGTAGATAACGATTGTTGCTTCTTGCTAGCTAACAACAAATGCTCTTAGATTACTGCCGGAGCCTTCTTTTTTATATACAAAACTATAAAATTAGTTCAAAGATCTAAAGATAATGGATTTTATCTGGCAAGAAGTTCGTATCAACTTCATGCTGAGAACACTTCCTGGAAAAATGCCCTATATGCAATTCTCGTACAACCGTGATCACTGATGCATCGTTTTCAATTCCGTCAGTTTTTTAGTAATGACTAGTTGGCTTTCCCGGTCCAGCCCGGGCCATGGTTCACTGCACTGCGAGCCATCCCCCCCCCCCTCCCCCCTCCCTATATGGTATGGATGACTTACCCTGGGACATCCGCTTGGAAACCGCATCCTCGTGATCCTGAGGTGAAAATGAGCTTCACCGCCCTCCTTTACATGAGTATGGAAAATGCTTGATTGAACATGGTAACCCTTCAATTCCTTAGGAAAATGTAAACAAATCAATAGATCGATAGAAGGACCCAACGAATCGCCGCAAAAAGTAGCCTATCATCTGCGCAGGAGTCGAAGACATATGTGTGCAAAGTTTCAGCTGAATCGGTTTAGCGGCGCGCGTTTCTATAACGCACATACCCTCCAAACTGACAATTTTTGAGTTTTATATATAGATATAGATATAGGTATAGTCACCGCATCACAAAGCTATGCTAAATCGCAATTGTTCTTCACAGAGCCTTATAGACTCAGACAGCGGATAGGACCCCTCCGCCGGAGAAATGGCAGGGCCGCGGGGTTTCCCCAGCGGTGGGTCTGCCACTCGTCCGCCGGAGATCTCCCATTTCTGCTCCGGAGACCTCCCATTTTCTGCTCCGGATACCTCCCATTTTCTGCTCCGGAGCCCTCCCATTTGTGCTCCGGATACCTCCCATTTTCTGCTCCGGAGATCTCCCATTTCTGCTCCAGAGACCTCCCATTTTCTGCTCCGGATACCTCCCATTTTCTGCTCCGGATACCTCCCATTTTCTGCTCCGGAGACCTCCCATTGGTGCTCCGGACCCCTCCCATTTTCTGCGGCGCGGCTCTTCCAAATCTGGCGGACTCGCGCCGGGCAAATTTCTCCGGCGCGGCTTTGCCAAATCTGGCAAAGCCGCGCCGGAGAAATGGCGTACCTTTGCAGCAGGGCCAAAGAAGCGTCCCATTTGCCTGCCAGTGATGTCACCGCGACGGACCGCCCATTTGCTCCGCTCTCATTGGTCAGCTGGGTCCGGCGCGACTCTGGCAGATTCGGACTGTCCGGCGGAGGGGTCCGGTCGATTGTCTGAGGAAAGACGCTCGATTCCACTAAAAATTTTGCCTTTTGTCTGAGGTGCTCCAAACAAACCTGTTTGACAATATGAAAACATAATTAGATGAGTCCGCCTGAACCGTAACTGTTTTTCTTGTCTGTTCTGCGAGATCCTCATAGTCAAATCCATCGAATACCTAAAATCAGCGGATTTAATGATGAATTGTCCTGCTTGAATTGACGAGACGATATGCGAATAACTGTCAACACGTGCTAAAGCACTACTGTCCTTCCTCGCTAGTACTGCATATCGTTTGAGAGCCACTAGCGTGGGAGACTACCGACAGTATTCGTCCTCTTCTCAACTCGGTAGACTAACCTCTAGAGTGTATGTGGTGATATCACCTTGTGTATCCTTAACGCGAAAATAAGCATAGGATAAAACGTACTCGTGTGAACCTAAAACCAACTTTAACACATGAGCTGGTAGTTTATTTCATTGCAGCCTAGTTTGAACAAGAGTATATGCAAATAGCTGGAATATCTAACCAATTACTGTTAACACGTGCCACATACCACAATGGCGAATGATGTCATTAACAAAATGGGCGGGGCTGGTGGGCCCTTGCAGCTCGTTTTCAAACTTAGCGCATAATTTTGAGGGCAAGCTCAAAGGCAGTGTTCAGCCAAAATATTTAGACATCGCGCTTATCAGAGTCTATTGTATTCGTGTGCTGTCGAAAACTCATACTAGCAAGCGCGAAGAGGCGAAAAAGGGCTCACCCATAAGGGAATTCACCAGGTAAGCGGATCTTCCCCACTGTTTTTTGACGCTCGGAGGTTGGAGCGAATTCCTTAATTTTGCAGCCGCCCTGACACCTCCACCGACCAAGCGCGAACGCCTGACTTGAAATCAGAACAAGATGCTCCGGAAGCAGGGAGCTGAATTCACAGTGGGGAAGACTCCGCCCACGTCTAAATTCACTCCTGTGTTAGAGCCTTTGTTCGCCGTTTCCGCACTCTCCTGTATATATTTTCGGATTCAGCATAGCGAACAAGCCTTGGTAAGCATAGAATCTTAAAATCTACTTTCCGCCCGGACACTGCCTTTCAGACTGGGCTCTAGATGGTCCGAAGACAGACTTGGAGATGGGAGGCGTGCAAGTGGTACCCGGGCAGCCGACTGCTGCCGCAGCAAGCCGCCGGAGCTGCCGACAAAGCCGCCGCAGATAGTACTGTAATTACCAGGGTCAAGCGTGGGGTGTGGCATGCCACACCTGGGGGGTCGTAATGAGGAATCTGGGAGGGGGGGATCGTTATTTATCAAGGCGTCCGCAGTCCGCATAACATGATATTCACAATGTCAAATAGGCATGTCATGCTATTAGCACATTGATGTTTGGCCCATTTCGTATACGTACAGTAAGCATAAGTAAAGGTCTATAAAGCATAAGAGCATCATTTTTAATTAGCAAGTAAAATAACCCCTGTGGTCCAAGTTTCAGCGAATTCTGAGGCTTCCAAGTACAGCACCACCTGAGCGAGATGGTTGGTCGTTTCCAAACATGTTACTTTGTTTCAAAGGTAGGTTAACTACTTCTTTTTGCACTTAATACAAAGAACTACTAATTCTTTGTTCACATTACAAATCCTACTTCAAATGACCTTCAAATTGAGGAATTAAGAGCAAGCCAAAATCTCGTTTGTTTCGTTTTTAATATCTCAAGCTAGAGAAGACCAATCAGGTTCAAATCACTTTAATGTAGATTACGAGGCTTAGGCTATCGAATACATACATTCTTGTCGCCTTCCCTTGCGATTCACGTAGTAGCGCAGACTTAGCATGTCACGCATCCCAATACTTTCGCAGTATTTTATCAGTATTTTACATTTGCATAGGTAAAGAAAAACGATTATATCTTGCTCTCAAAGAAACGTTTTCGTATGAATTTTCTGCCATGTGAAGAAGAAGGTTAAACAGTAACAAAGATATGAAAAACGCAGCTATTTTATCTGTTCGAAGGTAAGTTAATGGGAGCACCATCCCTAAAAAGATGTGGCAGCCAAAGCTTTTTCGGGGTGGTGCCCACAACACTAACTATAACAAAAAACATTTTTAATGAAGATTATATACATAAATCGATAGCCTAGACTCCGTAAATTTCATAGGAGTGATTTGAGCCTGATTCGTCTTCTTAGCTCTGAGTGATGTTTGGCGAAAGCACAGCCATTAAAAGCGAAAAATAAGAAAAACAAGATTTTGGTTGGCTTCTGATTCTAAAGTTAGGAGATGTTTAAGCGAGATTTCTGAAGTGGCCAAAGAAGGAGTAGTGCTTTGTCTTGAGTGCAAAATCAGCTAGCTACTTCACCCCTGCATGAAGGTTAATCATGCTGGAGAATGGCGATTTTGCTTAGGTGAGGCAGTATCTTGAACCTTCAGGATTCGCCCGAACATTGTACAGGAGTTATTTGACATGCTAATTATGGATATGTGCCGGTTATGTTTGACGGGGCCTTCAAGTAATGCTATCCTAGGTATATACTTCAAGGGGTCTTATTGAGACAGCAATAAGAGGGGGGGGGGGTCGTAACCAGCGATCGTGTGCCACACCTCTTGCTTGACTCAAGTATTACGCTCGTCGCCCAAAACTCTTGCCGAAATTCCCACCTCTTCCCGCATAGCTGAGATATCAGCCCTCGAGGACAGCGTGACATCCTCGATATCTATATCATTCTAACACCAGAAAATTCATGTTCTATCGGGCAGAATACAATCGAATACGAAAGTATTAGAAAAATCTCCAAAAATCTACTAACACCTACAAAAATGGATAGATATGAAATTGAATAGTTTTCTTCTGCTGCAAATTGTGACATCAAGTAAGAATTTCTGTCCATGGACGCTGTGGTTTCAAGGATTTTTTTTTAAATGAAGAATTTTTAGAAATCAAACTCGCTATTACATGAACTAAAGTGCGGTTCATATACGAACACCCAAAATTTTGTAAGTTTTCGGACTTTTTGGGAGAAACTCAAAAAGACGTTGGTACCACGCGATAGAACACAGCCGAAAACGGTATATGATCCAAAAGAAGGAAGTCGATGCCAATCGTAGGAGTGTTTTTGCGCCGAATGCGAATTTTTAGCGCTTCATAATTATACGAGCACCTCAAACAAAGGTCCATTTTCCATTAAAGATTGCAATCATTTGAGTCCAAATTTTTCGTAGAGTTACAGTAACAAAGTCTGACATATCCGCTACACAATGAACCCAGTGCAGTTCAAAAAGAGGACCGCTACTTTTTTCAGAAGGCTCTAAGCGCTTTTGGAATGATTGCGCTCCAAAAACATCCGTTCTTCTATGGTTAACGCGCTCTAATTAGCTTCTACCAAAGCTATGAGATAAGATAAGCTCTTTCGATGGGTATTTTGTTTGACGCTTGGGAAATCCTTGCGTTTTCGCGCCGTTTTTCAATCAAGTTCCAACCTCGCCACAGAGTTAGCACGATTTTGAGCCTCAAAACTCAGCTTCTCTCTTGCGCAAACATTTGATATGCAGCAGCTGCATTGTTTGCGTGCTGATGTTTCTGTGCTAAATTTTTGCATTTTTTGTAGAACTGATCTTGAGGCTGTGGAGCTACAAACCAAATAAAGGGGTGAATGCAATAGTAAAACCGGTGTTTTTGACGAAATGACGTCTGCGTGGCCAAAACAAACGCCCAACGCTGCTGAGTTTTTCTAGCCAAATATACAGTCTTATGAACTTCTACATACTATATGCTTACTTCATTGTACGGCTTCAGAAGCTGAGTTTTGAGGCTCGAAATCGTGCTAACTCTGTGGTAAGGTTGGAACTTGGTTGAAAAGCGGCACGAAAACGCAAGGATTTCCCAAGCATCGAACAAAATACCTATCGAAAGAGCTTGTTTTATCTCATAGCTTTGGTAGAAGCTAATTAGAGCGCGTAAACCACAGAAGAAACGGATGTTTTTGGAGCGCAAACACTTCAAAAGCACTTAGAGCCCTCTGAAAAAAGTAACGGTCCTCTTTTTGAACAGTGCTGGGTTCAGTGTGTAGCAGATATGTCAGACTTTGTTACTGTAACTCTACAAAAAATTTGGAATCAAATGATTGCAATCTTGAATGAGAAATGGACCTTTGTTTGAGGTGTTCGTATAATTATGAACTGCTAAAAATTCGCATTAGGCGCAAAAACACCTACAGTTGACATCGATTTCCATTCTTATGGATCATATACCGTTTTCGGCTGTGTTCTATCGCGTGGTACAACGGCTTTTTGAGTTTCTCCCAAAAAGTCCGAAAACTTACAAAATTTTGGGTGTTCGTATAATTATGAACCGCATTCAGGGCCCGGCACGAGGTGGGCAAACGGGGTTTTCCAAAACGAATTCCCCTTTGATCCCAGTAGTTTTTACGAATACCCCCTTGAGCCCAAAAATGACGCTTTGTGCTTGTGCAACGAGAACAACGGCCACACTTCGCCTGAAAACGCTCAAAAGTACCTAAAATGCTCAAATTCCTTTAATTACTCCTCAACTGTATCAAGATAGACAACGGGAAGAAGAATAAACAAGGAAAATGCTGAAGGAATGAAAAAATATCAAAGTAACGCAGTCATAGGACTGAGAGACGCCGTTCCCGCGCGTATCGATTGACTGGGGCGCGCTTTCCACTTTAGAAAGCTAGGCTGATGATGCGATTTTGGGCTCTAACCAAGACAAGAGGAGGAGTTTCGAAACCAAAATCTCAACATATAGTAAACTTTAGGTGCACAACACATTTATGTAAAAATTTTGAAAAACTTATGTGAATTGAGAGTTTTGCCCACCTCAGGTGGGCATTAGGTCGGCAATTGCCGACCTAATTTGGAAATTCGTTAAGCACGCTCTTCATTCACATAAGTTTTTCATAATATTTCATACTTTGTTACTTAGTCCTATTGCGCATATACACACCGAATCCCGCGCGATTTCGTCAACTCTGCGTTGCAAACGAGCCATTTTTCCATTTCTTTGGTAGAGGAAAATTTTCAGAAAAAAGCTTACCACAACCTTCAGTCACATAATTTTTCAATGAAAGTTTTGAGTTAAGCCCTGCAGGCCCGTGTTCATGTATCTACCAAGTTTCGTGCCGTATGGTCATCTGTGCGCCGCAAACAAGCCATTTATTCACATCTTCATTTACCATTTTTTGGAAAAAATGCTTGTTACTCCTCCCATTCACATAAGTTTTTCATAATACTTCATACTTTGTTTTTACTAGCCTTTCTTCGTTCGCTTACATAATTTGTGCTATATCGTTACTCCTGAATTGAGAACTGATCATCTAATCATGCTATTTAACGGCATCGCTCATGCGACGTCGCACACGCGGCAATTAGCGGCAACGCGGCGTAGCGCGCGCGAACTCTGCTGTGTGTTAAGGTTTATGAAAACTATCTCCAAATGAATTAGATGTAAAAAAGCATGATTCGAGCTTCTTTTGCTTGCACTTGGAATTTTCTTCCGGGGCTCCGCCCCGGATCCCGCAAAAACGATATCCCCTTTGCTCTTTGGCCCCAAAACGATTTCCAGCTTGTCATTTGCCCACCTCGTGCCGGGCCCTGACCGCATTTTATTCATGTTTCGAAAAGCATTCGTTGAAACGGTTGTTAGGGTGGTTTTCTTATTCGAATTTTAGATCGCTAAATGCGGGGAAAAAAACAAAAACTAAAAATTCCTAAATTTTTCAATTTCTGGTTATTTTGGGTATTCAAAACGATTTAATTTTCTGGCCGTTTCCCTTCAAAAAATCTCTTCTAGCTCTGCTTGCATGAATCTATGAAATTATGAATTTCCTGCTATCTAAAATGATATATTAGGTCGATAAATCGTAGAAATTCTGAAAGACAAGCCGTAAAGCCACAAAAATTGCTTCCATTGGCAAAAGGTTCGCCCTTTCTGGTGGTTATTAGGGCTCCTGCGAAAGTCTCATCCAAAAATTCCGAAAAATAGTGAAAGTTGGACATGGTAAAAACGACTCGTTGTAATTTCCAGCAGATATCCCATTCAATCTCGCAACGAAACACAATGGGAGTTTAGCAGCTGGAAAGAGGAAGAAATTTTGATTGGACACATTTTAAAATGTTTGTTTATCTTCTTTTTAGCGTGTTTGTCAATGGATTGAAAAAATTTACAAAACTTTTGCACCGACCTAATAGATATCGAGGATACATAACAATAGTGTCGCACCTCAGCGCGAGGAGGTGCGAGGAAACCTCTCTGCAAGAGTTTTAAATAAAGAACCTGTACCATCTGCAGCGGCTTTGCCTCCGGGAACTGGCTGCGGCCGCAGTCGGCTGCTCGGGTACCACTTGCTACGCATCCTTTGGAGATGAACTTATTTGCCCTGGAGACCATTTGCGCTGCCCTTAGGCAGTGCCTTGTAGGCCATCACAGCGATCTCCACGTAAAATCGCGATATCATCAGATCCGGGCAGCGTCTTTAACTGGTCGAGAAGAGAACCGTATGGCCCCGGTCAGACTTCACGCGACTTAATCGTCGCGACCAAATCGCTAAGGTTTCCATTCATTTTCATTTCACATTCAAAAATTTCGGGCTGGAAAAGTTTCACAAACGAATGCAAGTTGATCGACATGGAATGATGTTGTAACAGTTGTCTCGTCGCGATTCAGTCGCGACGATCAAATCGCGTGTCTGCCCGGGGCCTATTGCGAATGTTAAACTAAGAAACTTTCTGTTCTCTTGTTTCCATCCTCCCCACTACACTTTGGATCGCCAAAATTTGATTATTCGAATATTTTAAAATCTCGAATATATTCGATGTTCGCTTATTTCAAACTTGTCAATTTCGAATTTATTCGATTATTTGGTTATTTTCGATTTGCGAAATTATTCGAACACTCGAATAACCATTTTCAACAATTATTCGATTACTCGACATTTTCGTTCAACATGACAGCGTCACATTTCTGATTGCTATACCAGCAAATATCGTTTGTGGTTCAAGTTGCCCAGTACATGGGCAACTTGAACCACAAATGGAGTCCTTCACTGTGCTAATTTGACCAAAATTTTCTTGAAGGGCAGCGTTCAGGCAAGTCTGGGCACATAGGGATCTCATGTGAATAGTAATTTTGGGGCCCTAACTAAGCCACTGCCCAACCGGCAGATCAGGGAGTGCTCTAACAGCTAAGATATCCCCCTCGAAACTGGACCCCGCGATCGTATTTCGCATGGATTCATGACGCAAAGCGTGTGTCCTGGCGCAAAACTGCCATGAATCCATGCGAATACGATCGCGGGGTCCAGTTTCGAGGGGACTATCTCAGCCGTTAAAGCACTACATGCGCTGCCGCTTGAGCAGTGCCTTAGTTAGGATCTCAAAAGTACTTTCCACGTAAAATCCCCATAGGTCCAGATCTGCCTGGACGCTGCCTTTAAATATTTGACAAAGATGCGAAGTTTTCGTAGAATTTTTTTACAAATTGCTGTATGTACTTCATATTAGAATGATATATAGAACCAAACTTTTTGAAGACTTTATTCGATTATTCGAAATCTTTTCATTTCAGAAATATTTTCGATAATCGGACAATTTTTTTCTTTGAAAATACTCGATATTCGATTATTCTGCATTTTCAATTTTCGGCAATGTTCGGTATTCGGATATTGGGCATCTTTGTTTTTGAAAATATTCGAAATTCGATTACTCAATATTTTTGATTTTTGAATATATTCGATTATTCGATTATTCGAGAAAAAACTTGACGAATACTTCAAAGTATACTCCCCCCCCCCGCCCCTCCCCCCACGTGGCAGTGAATAAAGTGCCCAGAACGTGCAATTCTTCCGTGCAGTACAGTGCAAAAGCATGTATCTCTATCGTTCTCACATTGCTATCATTAGCGTTCTCATTTTCATTTCAGCTGAATCAGGGGAGCAAGTCAGACTCATTCCATCACCAGTCTACGTCGGACAAGAGGTATATGTGCAAGACAGATTGGCCGCTCGTGCCTTTTTTCGCACCAATATACCCTTTGTCTTATTGGCAGCGACGCCGTCTCGAGCGACCGGATCTCGACTACTATGCTCAGGCGCGAGAAAGTGATCAGACGACATATCTGAAAAGGTGGTGCAGGGCCCAAGCCAGCCGCGCGGGATCCGAGTCGCCTTGGATGGCGCCTCTACAAATGAGACAGAGAAAACGCCAGCGATTGTAGCCAAGAACTTTGGGGGGTCACTCGTTCAAGAATTTCCTGTCGATTCTACTTGTTGCTTTTCACAGATCCAGCATATTTTGGGAAGAGGTAGCTTCAAAAGTCGATGGCAATACATTCCAGGGCGTGCTCTTTCCTTCTGCTGCTTTAGGCCGCCCGCGCTATAGCGGAAACGGGGACCCATTAATTTCTCTTTCCGTGCACAATCGCCCATCTTTGAACTGCCTGTAATGAAAGCAAAAGCGTTGCATGCCGCCCATGCGGACGACCTATACACATTTAGCACTTACAAGGGAAGGACTTAGTCCTCTACCCAGTTTATAGCACGCAGGAACTGGACGACGTTCGTCCGATAAAGAGCATGGGTTTGGGGAGACAGAAGACGGTTAAAGGAATGAAAGTGCCTTTGCGAAAGATGCCGGCAATGTCCTGGCGTGCTATCTCTGCATGCGATAAATTGCCTATGCATACATGCATAAGCTGCTGACTACATGCCTTATGCTCGCGTACTACATAAAGTTGCCCGCACAAAATGCCCGAGTTGTTGTAGACTGAAGACGAGAGCGTGCCTGCAACGCGGCTTTCGAGTGCGGGCGCTATGATGACTCATGCGTGCGAATGCCGATGTTAGCGCGCAAGAGACACGATCGCCGGCGCTCATTCCGGGCGATTCCGTGCAGTCAACTATACAATGATGCGCGTACTGACAAGGGAAGCGTTTTCAGTCGAAGTGGCGTTTCTAAATGAGACTCACACCACTTTGAAGAGCACTGCACGGTGGCTCCAAATCTGCCTTCATTATCTGCCAAACGCCTCTGGACGCCGAGTTATGACCGTTTTTTTGAAGAAAAATGAGTGCAGAATTTAGGTAAAGCCAATTGTTACAATCTTTCCAGCGACCAGATAAAGCAATGTTAAGTATTGGCATACTGGACAAAATGTATGCGTTGCATAAACTGCTTTGATACCCGACACCAAACCATTTGAGCAAATTTGGGCAGTTTTGCTCCAACTTTGCATAAATTTTGACCCGAAAAACGCCCACAGATAATGAATACAGATTTGGAATCACTATGCAATACTCCCCTAAGCAGTAGCGATCTCATCGGAAAAGGCCACTTCGACTATACACGCTTCCCTTATGAGATGAATGGTGTTCTATTATAAAAGTCTCCGCTCTAATCCAAGGTATAGCTATGAGAAGCGAAAAACTTCTTCACATCTTGAGAGCATTTCCCAAAAATTTGAGCGGTATCGTACTCGTGAGAGCACACAGATGTCCTGGTTTCACTTTCCGTTACACTGTCAACTGTTGCTCATGATAAGCGTCCACTAAATTGATTGCTGCGATCGCACTCTGCACTCACGAGTGAAAATTCCTTCTTTGTATTCATAAATCATCTGCTCCATCGGCATGAACCTCAGCGATGTTTTACAAAGTTCCATCAGTTCTAACTTCTTGATTCCCGTTGCGGTAGGTTCGACAATTTCTCGCTTCACAAAACATAAATATACTCTGAAATCTAGACTAATCAGCCTTTCATACACTCAATATTAAAAAGCTACCGGAGAGTAAGGAAGTGCGCATGTACACATTTTTTGCAAAACCAACCCTAAGCTCTGCACTTTCAAACTGCGCTTACAAATATCTTCAGCTTCAAAGCAAGGTACGACTAAAATTAAACAAATCTATATGCCTCTAACGAGCAACTGAGGCTTGTGCAATCTCATTTTTGCTAATGTGCATGTTCGCTCTTAAAGGCAGTGAATCGGCAAAATTCAAAAACTCAGGATTTTAACGCGTTAGGTTCCTTATCGCCAAAGTATGAAAACAGTGCAATCCCGGTTGCACAGCATGCTTTCCCTGCCGAGAAAATCGCTCTCAATCTTACACGCGCAGGCGAATCTTACACGCATCTGGACGAGTTGGCAATTTCCTTTCTCACCATTGGAGGCTGCCGCCGCAACGCTATAACCATTGGCTCCTGCAACGATTTAGCGTCATTGGCCTTGCTCCACTCGTCCGATTTCAAAGGAAAGGGCATTAAAAAACGCTTATTTTCGCCGTTTTCAAGCTTTCAAAAGTGCATTTTCGGGAAAAGCGTATTGAATAACCCCGGGTAAGCGCAAATTGACTACGTTGAAATTTGCCGAGCCACTGCCTTTAAGCAGCTTTGCCTGATCGTGAAGGTAGGTAAGTTTGCGAGCAATGGCCCTTCACGATCTGGAGCGCTATTTATCAAGAGCAGCAAAGCCCATCTTGACAGGTCGGGCTCCGCGTGCCCGACTGCCAAGCTCGACATGGCCAAACTTGTCAGATCGGACCAAACTTTCTAATAGACAGGAGCCCGATCACCAGCTTGGCTTGGTGTATCGCCGGCGCCAGTACCCGCGCCTGTACGGGTTGTTACCTGCACTGGAACCTCTTCCTATATAGGAGATTCATAAATACCGCCCCTGGCGAAGCCCTATAGCTATGAGAGTAATGACTGTAGCTTGCCAGTGGTAGTCAACGAACAGCTTGTTTTCTGGTAAAAATAACAAGATACTAATCGAGAGACTTTGCAAAAGGCGTACGCCACCAGTGGTCTAAATCGGCATGGCAGCAAAAAGTTCGTGGGCCACCGGTGGTCCTCATCGTCGTCTCGTCAATTAGTTAACAGGCAGTAAGTCAGCCTTTACAATGTCTGCTTTTTCAGGCCACTTACGCCTTCGCACCTACTGCTGAAAGGAGGGATTTAGAGGAGCTTTCGTTCCGATGTTCTGAAAAAATGGATTTCTGATACTTATCGAAGCTTAAGTGGCCGAAGTTTCAAAAATAATCTAATTAGGTAAAGGCACGGCCCACGTGAGATATTGACACGTAACATCTGCTCCCCGGTTGCCTGCGAGGGCGGACTCGAGCGAGCGTATTAGCCGTGCGGTTGCTCTGTGTTGAAACATCATGACTTATAATAGAGCGCGTGTCTGTCTGTTTGTCTGTCTGCCTGTATGTCTGCCTGTCACAAAATTCATATGGCGAGGTGCAGCCAACATCTTGAGCTAGAATTTTGTCATAGCACCCTATCAGCGCGTAGGTAGACTGTGCAAAAGCACAAGCCAAACCAGCAAGTGGAACCATTAAAAATTGTGCGTCAACCGGATCTACGCGACTTTTGGCCTGCCAAAATGGGTCGGTAATTGGACTTTTCGTAAAGTCGCACAAAATGACACCAAAAGGTGTAACTGCGCAAATGCATCAATTTGCCAAACTGTGTATTTTTGAAATTGAAGAGATTTTTGATTAGATATGTAGCCCAAGGTGGGATACCCTTATGGCGACTATGAAGCCAAATAAATTCAGTAATCAATTCAAAATCGCCTTTGTTCTTCTGCAGAAAAATCTTTTCTTCCAAAATTACCGAACTTAGATGGAAAAGCTCTAAAAATGAACAGTTTGTTTACAATCCATTTACAATCCATTCGTGATGACCGGCATCGCGCGGTGATTTTCATTATTATTCAATCACGAAGATGTATACGGATAGTAGAACAGTGCGAACCTCTGTGACGCACTGGTAGCTGATAAACTGATTATCGATTGACCATTGCGACCGCCCTCGCAGCAATCGGGGAGCCGATGGTACAGTAGCAGGTCCCTAGCTAAATAAACGCCCAAAGCCCGTGAAAAAGGTGAATTTCGAAGTGAGAAAACCGTCTTTGAAAGGAAGAAGCGGAGGTCGCTCCACCCATCAACGTATATGGTCTGCGAATGCAAGCCCAAGAGTTCAAGTTTCCAAAACTTATTGAGCCTATTTTCAACAGTAGATACATTTATGTCAAATTTTGCACTTATATCCTCAGACCACCCACGTTGATATTCGGAGTTTTTATCCTCTGAAGCGATTTTCTCGCTTTGCAATTGACTTGAGCTTCAACTTAGTTAGGGCCGTTATTGTTATTGCACGCGTCAAAATCTCATCACCCCATTTGGGTGGACGGTGCCTATAACGAAGTCTTATATATTTACTCGCGTAAATCACGAAATACAGTAACTTGCATCATTCCCTAAGGGTTTACGTGAGCTCACCGCCCTGCGTTTGATTCAAATCTTGAAAGCATAATGGGAACCGCGAATTTGCTGAGGGCTGATCCGATAACAACGTGTATAATACTGTCACGAACAAACAAAGAAAACAAAAAATTGCGGCTCATAAATGCAATTTGTCCAGCACATGTACAGCTTTCATGTACAGCTTTGGTAGAGTTAAAGTTAAATAGGCGAAGAAAAATCCAATTTTGAAGAACACAGGGGAGCTTACTTCAGACTCCGCTAGTACTTTCCTGGCGGGAATTTTATGCCTTGGTCGAGAGATGCCTCATATGCATTACTGTCTCAATAGGAAAACAGCGTTATGTTGGTGCAACAATGATTGCAATCTAATGAAAATGTCATAATTCTGTGAATTGCACATGCTGATTGAGCATCAATCGTATTTAAAGGATACCACAAGGTATGCAAAAGGGCAACGCTTAAAGGCAGTGTCCAGGCAAATCTGGACCCTTTGGTTTTTTGCGTGGAAACTGATGGGGAGCCACTGACTAAACCACTGCCCGAGTTGCAGCGCACGGGATTCACTCATGCCAGAGAAATCGGCGTCCGAATCGGTCGTCCCCGCGCCGTGACCGTAACACTTCAACAGTCTAAACGCACATCACGGTCCCGGCGCGAAACCATGAGGACAGGGTGTAGCGCGGAAACTCGTTGGAAGGGTAGGAAATAGCATGGAAAATGAAGATATCTTAAATGTAATCAACGAAAACACCATGAACAACGCGGAAAAGGCAGCCGAGAGAAGCCGCCGCAATAAACATGGAAAACAAGGGCAATTCACGAAAAGCAGAAGAATTAGGAAATTTGCAGTATTTGTGCAACGAGTTTGCGCGCTACATCCTGTCCTCATGGTTTCGCGCCGGGACCGTCATGTGCGTTTAGGCTGTTGAAGTGGTACGGTCACGGCGCGGGGGCGACGGGCTCGGAGGCCGATTTCTCTGCCGTGAGTGAGTCCCGTGCGCTGCAATTCGGGCAGTGGTTTAGTCAGTGGTCCCCCATCAGTTTTCATGCAAAAAACCAAAGGGTCCAGATTTGCCTGGACACTGCCTTTAAGGCCTCGGGCATACCTCGCGCGATTTCAGTCGCCACGCGATATGGCAATACTCCAAATGTTCATAACTCATCCTACGGGGTTTCTGAATGTACGGAAGAGGGGCATTTTATCAACCTACGAAAGTTATACATGCTGTGCATTTGAGGTCTTCCAGTATTGAATTTGAAGGCATATGGCAAATTGCCAGATCGCGTGGCGACTGAAGTCGCGTGAGGTATGTCCCTTGCCCAAGGAGCTTTGACCCTTATGGCGTGTAAGTGGTAGGTATAGTGTGGACCCCGGCCAGCTTCCCATATGTACCTCCGCGCCGCGAACGCAGCGCATGCCTTCAGTGCTCTTTTCGTCCCAGGACCTATTGGTTTCTATGCGTTCCTCTCTTTATTGAGTTTGTTTTTTTCTATAATCTCTTTCTTTCAGGGTCAAACGAACCACACCAGCTGATGATGACAAGTTTTTACGAGCCTCAAAAGTCTTGAGAGCTTCTGTCTCAAAAACTCTCGTTTCTTTCCTCGAGGATTAAGTATAGTTTGAAGAGATTTCTTCAGGGTTTCTATCACGGACCAAACGTATCTATTCGATTGAATTTGTTTTGTATAGAAACGTATCTATCCGACTGAGTTTGTTTTGTCTAAATCTTTTAGTTCCTTGTCAATGCGGCACTGAAGCTTCAGCTTGTTAAATTACGCTCTCCGCCTTATGCTTCTAGTTTTTCAATGATTGCAGAAGAGTAACGTTCCAAAAGTAATCCTCTTTCCGCTATTTCTCGATTTTCACCCATCAGTGGTAGTTTTATACTAGTATGCATGAAAATGACAAAGAACCAAGTGTTAGTGGAGGTTGGAAGAGTTTTTTCTTCTGCTTAAGTTTTTCTGGAGGTGAGAATAGAGGGTTCCACTTCTTGTCTCACTCTTATCTTAAGTTAGAGATGATTTTTCGTTCATATGGAATAAGAAGCGTTAACAGTGCGCGCGTTGCATATGCGCTGCGGAGGTACATATGGGAACCTGGCCGGGGTCCACACTATAAGTATTAGACTCTGCCTATGCAAAAAGAACGGATAACAAATAGGTTTTTCTTTAAAGACCTTGCTTTGATCTGCAAAATGAAATCTTAATGATACGTTCTGATCAAAAGTTAACTAAAGGTTTGAGTCAAACTTACGCTACGCACGAAGGATGCAAGGGAATAATGAAGCTGCCGGAGAATTCTCTGTATAAGGTCGCAAATCCGGGCTTATTATATGAGACTATCTCCGTGCTGAAATAAGTTACAATGTGGTTAGAAAGCGAAGACACTTACTTGTCCAAACCTATTACAAAATAGATGCATAACCGCCAAAACACTCTTCCACATCCACTTCATGTACGATGAGTACATGAACTATGGATTAATTCAATTTGCACGCACATGTTACATTGTACAAGGCATTATGCAGCTCATGTCTAAGGGCCGCATGCATTAACATCCCCGCCGGGGAGGGATCGCAGCTTCAGAAGAAAGCTTCATATCCTAAAGCTCCAAATATCTGGATTTCAAGCTGTCTATTTATCCGTAAGTGCTCCCACCAACCTTCACTATGAACATCTTAAACCGGAGCAAGAAGCCGTACAAGCTGCATTTTCCAGCTATCTGTTCTATCCCCTGATGATCCCTGGCTGCCCAACGTCTTTTCTAAAAAATCATTTTTATTTTTACGAAGTCATTAAAAACATTCCAAAGTTGTGCTGTTTATCTAGCCCAACAGTGTTAACCGTGTTTCTGGTAAAAACAAGTGATGTTTTGAAGTTAAAAAAATTTGCGATGAACCACAAGTCGAAAGTTGGGGTTTATCGGAAAAATCGATATTCCAAAAACTCATTTGTTCTTATCAGCAACATGTTTAGCACTGTTTTGTTAGATGTTCAGCGCAACTTTGGAAGGTTTTCGTTGACTTCAAAGAAAGAAATGTGACTTTGAAGAAAAGACGGTCGGCCGCGAGGGATCAGCAGCTTGCATAGCTTCTTGCTCCCGGTTAAAATGTTCATAGTGAAGGATGGCGTGAGAGTACTTACGGAAGGTACAGCGTGAAATCCAGATATCTGGAGCTTCAGGATATGAAGCTTCCTTCTGAAGCTGTGATCCCCTCCCTGGCGGAGATGTTAATTCATGCGGCTCTGGGAGACCCTTATGCATGAAAGACTCTGCGGCGTGAAAGCCCCGACATAATAGGGCGTGCACAATGTTACAACGGGGTGGTGATCTCTTCGGCCGAAATACCAACGATTTCATTCGCGACGCGATTTGGCAATACTACAATTGCTCATAACTCTCGTAAGGGGTTTCTGAATGTATGGAGGATAGGGCATTTTCCCAACCTAAAAACGTTACACGTGCTGTGAATGTGAGATCTACCAGTATTGAATTTGAAGACCTCCGCTAAAGTGCCAGATCGTGTGGCGACTGAAACTGCGTGAAGTACCTTGGGCCTCAAGCCTCGGCTACATGCGATTCGCGCCGCGCGGTCTAACAACTCGCCACATGTGTTGAATCATACCCTCGATACATAGAGCCACATACTCTGGTAACCTTCACTTTGAGGGCTATGAGGGGACACAACCTTCACCTGGAAAAAAAAGAAGTCACCCGGGGCGAAGCCCCGGATGTTATTATCCTGACTATATCGGAACGAATGCTAATGAAGCAAATACAGAGAATAATATCTTTAGTTTATCTGAGCGAAACCGAGAATTTGCGTTTTCATAGCCTTTTTTGCGTTAAAAAGAGGTTTCTGTGGATTTTTTGCTAGAATTCAGGATAAAATTTCACAGTTTTTGGTGGTAATCAAGTGTCGTAGGCGATAGTGGTGTCGATAATAAATTTATCCACAGACGAACCCGGTGATGAACCGGGGGAGCAACCTATAATACAATCGGGGGCTCCTTATATAGGTAGTAAGGCGGAGCTGACCCGTGCACAATCGGAATGTCCACGAAATATATGCAAGAAAGAGGATGCCGCGGCTTGGCGCGGCCCCTAGAAGATAGATGCCACTCATTGGTGAGTGATTCGGCACTTAATTATAAGCGATTGGGGAATATAGCCTATGGGGAATACCCGTAAGCTATTAGGATTATAGAATTTTTGAGGTTGATGATACATAAATCATCAACACTCCGGGCGAGCAAGAAGGAGGCGAAATCTGTTGAGATGTCAATAAATAAATACAATCAAAACCTCCTAAAAGCATTTGTACTTAGAAATTGAGATATAGCTGTTTTTGCGCCTACCGCTCCATTATAAAAGAAAAAGAGGTTAAGGAGACTGTGCTGTCAGACTGCCATTGTGCCGCCAAGGATCACGCGAAAGCTGAACTAAACGGCCCGACGACCTTGCATATCGACTTCACCCCCCTTCCCCCCTATGGACGCATGTACCTCGTCGCCATATATGTCTACTAACCCGAGTTCATGGAAATAAGAGCGACTAAGTTAAGCCACCAGGCACAGTTGAATATCTTCAGCAAATTCGACTTCCGGAAACGCTTGTTTTGAGCAACGGTATCCAGTTCTTCTTCCAGTTCCTCGAGAATAAATACAGGACCAAGGACATTCGGACTCCGCCATTTCATCCGCAGTCGCTAACGTTCAGTTAACACAGTCCATACACTAACGTTTCGTCGTAAAATTTTAAAAGTGAACTTCGGAAGTTGAAAGGAGAAAAGAACCTTTTGAAGTCTGTCGAAGATCTGCTATTCTATTGCTGCACATTTTAACCTGATAACTTTCACCCGCAGAAATTCAAACAAACGCTTTATACCAAGTTCGATCACTGGGCTCGGGCCGTCACGCTAAGCTAGTTCGGATCAAAACAACCTTCAATACAGAGTTAGCAAAGCGCGTTTAGTAGTGGCCTTTTCAGATGAGACCCATACTGTTTTGGAGAGTACTGCACAGTGATCAAATCTGCCTTCATTATCTGCCAAGCGCCTCTAGACACAGTTAGGGGCGTTTTTCGAGTCAAAAAATTTAAGGCAAAACTGGAACAAAATCGCCTAAATTTGCTCAGATGGTCCGGTGTCGAGTATCAGACCAGTGCTAATACCTAACATTGCTTTATCTGAGCGCTGGAAAGAGTGTGACGATTGATTTTGCATAAATTCTGCATTCACTTTTCGTTCCATATATACCATTGTATCAACTGCCTCTTTGCAATAGATCAATTCGTAGTGTTCATATTCAAATCCCTTCTCCTGCGTTTCCCCGATTGTTCCTAAAGCTTTCTGGTGTCTAGCAGTTAATCACCCTAATTACTTCCAATCGAGTGAAGCTCCGCCTTTCCCACGCTTGCCCTGGGAAAGTGCTTCAGAGAACAGTTCCGCGGAAGAGACGCAGAGTCCAGAGCGGTCATGGAGATGCTGGTGTACCCGACACTTTAATTGAGAAGCGTAGGCTGCACCAACCTCGGTTAAGCGACGCCGTAGCGGCAACTTGTGAAGTTGCGGTGTGACGCGCGCGAACTCTGCTACGCATTGAAGCACGTCGCGTACGACGGTGCATGGAAGGCATACCAGCGCGGGACCGAGATAGATACCACCTTAACACAGGTTATGTTCATGAAACTCTTCCCGCTCATCTAGCTCATACCCTCGGCAGAGCCGATGATGCTAGTTAGTGAAATAACTTCGTAATAACGACCGACGGACCAGTAGTCAGATGCTAGTGAAATCTCAAAGCGAGCAAGGGACGCGATATTTGATGGATTCTCCAGAAACTGCTTCAAGTCAGAAATTTCTCTGTCCATTTCGGCTTTGAAAGCAGCACAGAAACAGCGATGGAATCAGAACAAGTTTACAATATTAAAAGAGTGTACAAATTCGTTGCCAGCTAATTTGCTTGAAGCATTCTTTCGCAGCTGTATCGTATAAACTGTGCGAAGAGTAGGCAAATAACGATCAAAAATGCTGGACACAATCTGCTGGACACATAAGTTGAAAAAACTGCGCCCTCTCTTGATATGTACAGCTGCAAATAATGCCTTGCCCTCTGAAAATTTCCGTAATCCAAGCAAAACTCAATGTTAACCAACTGATCACGATACTTTTTTTAGAAAAGATGTAGGACTTACTCCGGCGCCAAATCAGTCATTAAATTTACATCTCCGTTGAGTTGAAACGGGAAAAAGTCAGCCGCATTTTTCTAAATCGCTACTCGCAAAAAAGGCAGACTTTGGAATCGCGGAAATACGTACCACACTGGTTCTGTTCTCTGCTGGTGGAGGAGGCGGCGGAGTGGTACGCATCCCGCTTTCAATAGTAGTAGTAGCTTGCACTTCACAGGCAAGTGCGAATAGAATGCATGACCATAAAGTAAACCACATTGTGATGAATGATTCCTCCCAAGAATCGCATGTTAGATGCAACTTTGACTTATCTCATTATCAGTGTAAACAATATGTTGCAATAATCATAGCTTAGAGGCTTCTAGTCTTGCATCTAAAGTGCATCTGGTTTCGAGTCTGATTCAGTGAGATGCGCTATTTCTTTCCGGAGATCACGGAAAAGCTGACGTTGGTCGACGTTGCATTAAATCCGCTAATATCAGATTTTGTTATTTGAATATGGAAGGAATTAGGAGGGAGGAGCGTCCCGAAAGACCATGTTAATCTTCCAGGTATCCCAGCTCGGGGAACCTACTACTTTGAATTTTATAAAGCCATTGCCACCTAGTTTACGAACATTAAGCTGTGAGACACCTTGCATAGCAGGTGGATACAACAAATCAGTTCATATGAAGTAAACTAAGTTTAGTTAAGTGCTAAGATTGATTTTAAACAAATTTTTCAAAGAAATGATATGTATAGTTGATGCGTTGACCGCACAGACTGGAAATCACTGCGGAGCACGCGCCGCGAGGTAAAACGCTTGCCCTTTTACGAATTCGCCATTGTACAAGTCTCTCTTGCGACGATTTAGCCGCGCAGCGCATAGTTCGAGCGTTTGAGCAGTCCGTGCGGTCAATGAATCGTCGATACATTTGCCTGCGCCTAACATGAAGTAAATTTTGGTGCGAGACAGTAAGGGTGCCGTCATACTGCGGCAGCCGCCGCTAGCAGCTTAGCAGCCACTGGCAACCCGTAGTGGCCCATAGCAGCCGCCAGCAGCCCGTAGCAGCCGCTGGCCGCTTTTGTCATAGATGCGCAAAATCACCAAATTCTTATCACTTTATGTGCGCCCACCCATGCTTTCCATCTCCCACGCCTCTTTCTTCCTAATGTGGTTAATGTTCAGCTCCACTCCCACACATTACAGAGTTATTCAAGATAAGCACCGGCCAAGAATATGACTCGAAGCAGCACACATAAGAAAATAAACACTGTAGAAATTGGACGCATCCAAAGTCAGAAGAAATACACCGCGAAGAAACTTTGGCGAAAAATGGTTCGACTGCGAGAGGGGAACTGAGCACCAATAAGATGACCAAAGTACGGCAACAAGATTATAACAACAATGAACACAAATAAGAAATATGAGATCAAGTGACAACAGGAAGGAAAAAGCGTGGAAGATGGAAAGCGTGGGCGGTTGCACTTAAAATAGAAGAATTCGATGATTTTGCGGCTGCTACCAGCTGCTGGCGGCTGCTACGGGCTACTATGGACTGCTGGCGACGGCTGCCGGCGCGGTATGAAGGGAGTCTAACTTCTATGGCAAGCCATTTCAGCCGAAGTGGCCTTCCCCACCAAGATGATCCCCAATGGCTGTCTTGCATTACATCTTGTTTGTTCATTCCCATTCATATGTGAGAGCCATTAATGGTCAATTATCTACCACTGTATTCGAACAGAGAACTTTGTATTCGTAGCAATCGTTTTTATCACCCCAGATGTGCACTCCATGATTAGAAAACTGCAGAACGCGTACGGATGAAGTTATATTGTTGTTTGGATTTGAAGCAGTTGTGGAGAGCCGTGCGCTGTGAAAACTAGACAACAAAGATGATACACATGACATTATTTGAAGCCACTTTCACCTCATGCAAAGAGTAACTCCCGAGCTTGGAATAATTACCCAAATTTTTCGATAAATTCCAATTGAAAAAAATTTTTCGAGAGTGTGGCTACTCCTCCTTCCACGAGTTCGGGGTCGTAAACCTGCAAAAAGTTTGGAAGCATTCCGAGAATTCTGTCGAGGGCTCACATTCGAATATTTATCCCATAAAAAAATTCTCGGGCTGCCTTAGCGCATAGAAATTGCGAAAACGCGATAAGTGTTGAGTCATACAAAAATCGGACATTGCTTATATGCACAGCATGTATGTCGTATTTTTCAGAACGATCTTATGTCACAAGTGCACAGTATCACTCTCGCGCTAAAAAGTGTACATCTTCAAAGTTGATCATTGCACTCCATAACACAATGCTCCTTGTTCCTTTCCCGATCCGAATCCTTTTTTATGTCCAGCTCAGAAATCAATAATTGCCAAGTACCTTTGTGTAATTGCTACTGCATCTTCTTCTGCTTAGAAAGTGACTAAACCATTCACAAGTCAAATAGGATTTTGTTTTACCTAGCAAAGGCAAAAAACGATGCTCGGCCCTGGATTAGGATACAGGTCACTAAAGGTAGGAATACGAGAAAGTCGCCAGTAAGCCGACGTATAAAAGGATAAAGGATAAAGAATTCGGCGTCTTCAATACCCTCTGCTGGCCTGCGCCGAACACTTCCAAAACGACTGCTGAATGCATGCAGGCTTTCTCAGATTACTCCGGTTTACCGTCCTTGCAAGTAAGAGAGCTTGGTGGGCCCAAGGGCGGAATCAAACTTTGGTCCGACCTAGTCATAACCGCGCCTCCTGCCACCACGCCACTCGTCCCCAACCGAGGTATAAGAACACTGATCGTTTCAAAACAATCTGTTTTTGCTTCTATGCTTCGTAAACTCTGCGTCAGCTAATTTGTTCGACCGTGTATGGTGAGCACATATTTTCACAAACTATTGTTTATTCGTTACAAAATGCTCACAATAATTTGTAAATACAAAATTTTATCGCAAAAAGTTGCTTTATTTCTCGTATTTAACGCACTTGCAAGATGTAACGACTGTACACTGATACACAGGTGAGCCATATATGTCGCCATTCGCCTGAAATGAGGGCTTGAGCAATCACGTTATTTCGTAACCTAATAAGTGCGAAAGCACACATCATTCACGTTGCGCGTAAGATCCTGGATCTCACTGACCATAAAGCACTTGCGAAACGGTCAGCAGCATCCAGTGTTTGGACTCAATTAGGACTTCGTTCACAAGGGATTTTAGGTATTGAGCTTGCAATTGCACCTATCAGCTTTCGAAATGTTTGAACTGTTGTAAGATGAGATCCTTTCACTGTCTACAAGCTATAGAGGACATAAATTTCACGGGTTTAATGAAAAGTTGTGTTTAGAATTTTCTAGGTTTAACCTGACAAAGAGAAAGGGAGAACTACCCACTCCGCGAGAAATTCGGAAAAAAGGTTACAGTCCATCAGTACACTTTAAAGGCACTCTCCGCAGAATGAGGTTGTTGAGGCTTTCATGCTGTGTGATAGCAGGGTTCCTAATTAAAATCGCCTAAGTTCAGCTGTAAAAATTGAAACCTAGAGCAAGAATAAAAGCAGCGACTCCGCCCAGCAACGTAGATGATCTAAAATTAATAGGTCCGAAAGTGAGCTAATGTAACCATGTATTGTTACTAATCAGTTCCTCATTATCACCATCAGCTCTTCTTTCGTCTACTCTGAAGTTCAGAGTGGGGCTTGTTATCTTCATACTAGCCCTGTGATGGGCGGGTCATGTATCTACCTCCTGGAGCGATTTTTTCGCTCAGTTAATCATCTCTTGCGACAGGACTCGGGCGATTACGTCACAAACTCCACTCTTATATGACATTACTCACAAGGAGAGGATACTTAGTCGAAAGCGCCAATCCAGATGAGACATATATCATCTTAAAGCGCTTGAAACGCTGATTCCAAATCTGCAGTTTCTAGCTGCGGAGCGATTTTGTAAATGGAGTTATGAGGGGTGTTATCCTCTGCGGTCGAGGCGTCCTCCACCGTTTTCCCCCTACTATAAGCATTGTAGAGGAGTACCAACTGGTGGCAACTGACCTAGTGGTAAGTGACGTGCTTGATAAGGAGAGTGTCAAGGTTTTAATCCTCTTCGCATGCAACTTTATCGCAGTTTTTGCAAAATTGAGCTTTTAAATGGCTTTGAAGCTCTAAAGCTTGTAATTTTTGATGATATTGATGCTATAGAAGTGCTAAAAAGCCAAAGTAATACGGGGGTATTATTTACTGTAATCTTCATTCAAGTTACTTACCATGAGGCCAGTTGCGACCAGTTGGTAGTCCTTTACAGTGCTTAGAGGTAGGGAGATATGGTGGAGGGCGCCTCGACCCTATAGGGAAACACCCCTCATAACTTCCTCAACAAAACCGCTCCGCAGCTAGAAACTGCAGATTTGGAATCAGCGTTTCAAGCGCTTTAAGATGATATATGTCTCATCTGGATTGGCGCTTTCGACTAAGTATCCTCTCCTTGTCAGTACCTCCTGTCTGGGAGGACGCTGCCGTTGAATCATAGAACTTACGGTGACAATACGAGCACGGCATTGCTGGTGCTTTATTATGTGAATCATCATTTGACTAGGATCAAATCCAACTTTTTCGTAAGGATCTAGATGCATGCTGTGACTGAACATCGGGTAACTTGGAGATGTGAAACCGTACTCTAGCATAATCTGAAACAAGAGATTTATCGATAGTCCGAACGTGATTTATTCAGTAACCCCTGCTCTCTTCCACATAAAATTGATACGAAGTTTTGTAATAAGATGGCGATCAATGCCAAAATTAATTGCTTGTTCTGAAAAATCTTGATGATAGAACAAGCATATGGAAACTTTTGATTACCTGAGTCTGTTGGGATAAAGACATCATGAACAAATATTAGGCTCAATTTACCGCTTTCCTCACACCAGTAGCTCCCACCGGAACTTACTTTTCTATCGAAGCACACCTGTACCCTAAAAAATCATGATTAATGAAGAGGCACCGCCCACCCAAGTCAGAGATCTCAAGTTCTTGGTAACATTCTATAGTAGAGCCACATCTATCAAGAGGTGTCCGAGTCGCAATGCGAAATGTCGCTTTAGGGAGTTACGGTGGTTACACGCACAAATCTGCTCACTGCTTTGCCTGGTGGGGTTTGTGGGCAGGTATGCATACCATGCTTGCTCGCTGCGATACCGCCTTTTTGGATTTATGACAATTAATACATTAAATTGCAATACACGAAATACAATGCAAATGCAGTATCAAAAAAAAACAATACAGTAAATTAAACCTACAATAAATCCCTTGCTTTCCAGGCTATTTAAGTTCTTTAAAACCCACGAAACTACCCTACATGCCCAATGAATGCGGTATTTGTGATTAGCACGCTAGATAACCTATACAAGGTTTCAGG
Organism: Cylicocyclus nassatus; assembly: GCA_958299035.1. Taxonomy (NCBI): domain Eukaryota; kingdom Metazoa; phylum Nematoda; class Chromadorea; order Rhabditida; family Strongylidae; genus Cylicocyclus; species Cylicocyclus nassatus. The sequence goes on from CATQJL010000112.1 coordinate 38,994,738, forward strand.
TTGATCTACAACTTGACCGCCTAACACTTACCGTAACTCTGTAATTCTAAAATCGCAAGAAGAATATGATATTTGTAATCAGTACGCTGAACTACTCCGCCAGACAAAGTTTTGACTAATTTGAAGTTTCAAACTATCTACCGTACGCCCACCGTAATCAGAGAAAATCGCGTTCCCGTGCGAATTACATTTGATGTTTATGTTCAGGTCGTTTTTCGGTCGTCAAATAACGAGCTGTCCCTTTACGCCACTCCAACCGTAACCACCCGAAAAGGCGATTTCGTGAAACCGAGGTTATCGAGAGGGGGAGGGGGGGGGGGTAGGTACGTCGGCGTTTCTGGAGCCATTTTCTTGCTCTAAAGTGGATTATTATCACTTTATTTTGCAACCGCAAGCAACCTTTGGCTTGCATGAGGAGGTTCCTTCAGTGAAACGCGTTGGAACCGAGATGCTCCCAAATCTGTCCGGACACTGCCTTTGAGTAGAATAAGCAAAACAATTGTGCAAGTAAAACGACATGTTTTTTCGGGTAGAGGACTATACGCTGCCGAGATGGGGCGGCCCCCGCGGTCATCTGCAAAACACGCATCTTTTCACATGCATGGTGGGTGCGTTCTTGCACGAAGTCCACGCGGGCCCTCCTACACTAGGCGACATTCGGCGTCTTCTAACCGTCTTTTCCTGTTTTTTTCTCTAATTACAGTTGAGTTCGTAAGGTACAAATAAGGTAAGGAGCGAAAATTATATATCTTACCATAGACATTCTTCATCGACCTCAAGGACGACTGCTTGCAGTGGTGAAGAGACGTTGAATGCTTCCTTGCACTTTGGAGTATTTAACTAGAATGTATCAAACTTTTGATAGCCCAAAGGCGCATGCATAAAGCTTTTTTTCCTGCACACTCTTTCCACTTCCTATAACTCGGACAAGTGACTCTGTTATATTCACTATAAGAAAATTTTTTGAGCTTTGTCTAAAGTAGCAATCCTTTATAAGAAATGATATCTTTGCTGATTTTAAGTGAATAGATCTAGAAATTGGGAGGTTTTGAAAGTAGGATACCGCGAGGATGATAGTAAAGATTAATTGATAATTTTCCACTATTGAATGCTTTTTCTTCCGGAGCCTAATATCTTGTTTGTACTTCAGTTTGGCTAAAAAATAAGTTGTAGCAATTACAAAATTGATTTATGTAAAAATTTATGGTACCACTGGAGAGCAATCAAGGAGAATCAAATGGTCTACTCTATTTGAGCGCTACTTAATATTTTGACAATGAAATTGTTGTAGGATGAGGTAGTCAGATTTTTTCATTTGATTTTCGAAAAATGCTCCGAAACGGGTGTAAAATTATAACCGGGATCCACACAACAAATTCTGAAACTTTCAACAACTCCTACAACCATAGATGGTCAGATTCAAGCCATCCTGAATGCTCAAAAAATTGACTTCCACGAGTAAATGCCTGGAAATGCTCTTATTTTCGGCTGCAGAAATTCACAAACAGCAGATAACAATCTCCACTGTAGTTCGCCATGTAGCCGAAGATTTTATATATATATAATCGCCAAATTCATCAGTGCGCTCAGTATAGGCTAACAAGAGAGGTCCGTTTAGTCGAAGTGGCCTTTTCACATGAAATTAATACGACTTTGAAGAGCAATGAACGCTGATTCCAAATTTCCTCATTATCTGCTGTGCTCCTCCGGACGTCGAATTATGAGATTTTTTTTAATTGAAAAATTGAACGCATAATTAGAGCAAAATTCGTCAGAATTGCTCAAATGGTCCAATGTTGATTATCAGCGCACTTCTTTTGAACAATACCTTCTGTCCAAAACACTCACACTGCCTTATTTGAGCTCTGAAAAGACCCTAAAATTCGACTTTACCTAGATTAGATGTTCATTTTTTTGCCAGAAAATATTCATAATTCGGCATGGAGATACGCTCGGCAGATAATGAAATCAAATTTGGAATTAGCCTTTGATGCTCTTCAAGGTGGCATAAGACTCATTTGGAAAGGTCACTTCGACTAATCGGACCTCCCTTGTAAGAACGAAATTTAGAAAATCAAAAGGCAATTTTTCAGAGATCTGACCATATAAGGGCATAACTATCACTTTTCGGTGATAAAAAAAACTTTGACTAATTGATATGTAGGAGTAAAAAACTGAAGCTACTTCTTCGCAAAGAATCTTAACGGAAGAATAGCTGCTTTTGAATTATTATGGAATTTCAATTTGCAAGTAACCGAACTTGTGTATTAGCCAACCTGATATTATTTACAACTCACGAGTCGTTCAAAAAATGAAACGAGTTCAAACTTATTTACACCGACTCGGCAAGTGTGTTGAAGCAGATACGTTGATACATTCAAATCAACGTATCCGCCTCAACCCACTTGCTAGTAGTCTTATATATAAAGCTGAATGTCTGTTTGTCTGTCTGTCTGTCTGTATGTGTGTACGTATGTTCCGAATAGAAAATTCCATTTATGAACCGATCCGGACCAAACTTGGCACACATACACTTCGGGCCCCGGCGGGTGTCATAGGCTACTTTTCGTCATCGATCGATATCGATTTTATCGATTTTTTGCAAAGTTTGAGCTACAGGGCTGGGAGTTTCCACAGGAGGTAATCGAGCATGCTGATTACTAAAACAGCGGGAATAGTGATTGGCATGTAGGCGTGGGCACAGGGGAGGGTTCGCACAGGAATAGGGATAGTGTTCTTTGACATAGCGTTTTGACAGGGCCGGGCGGAGCCGGGTAAGCCAGCTAGTTAGAGCCAGCTACTTAATCCAAAACCACGTTGTTCCCATTTTCCGCTTTTGATGGCTGTGCTTTCACCAACTATTACTCAAAGCAAAGAAAACGAATCAGGCTCAAATCACTCCTGTGAAAACAGAAGTTCTAGGCTATCGATTCCATATATCTACGGTTTGCTAAAAAAGTTTTTATGACACATTTAATGGGGTGTGGCACACCCCCTCAAAAGCTGTGGCAGCCACAGCTTTTAAGGGGGTGTGCCACACCCCATTAAATATTCAAAAAAACTTTTTAGCGAACAGTATTTATATGAATCGATAGCCTAGACCTCGTAGATTATATAGGAATGTTTTAAACATGATTCGTTTTCTTAGCCTTGAGTAATATTTGTGAAAGCACAGCCATTGAAAGCGAAAAAGGAAAAAAAATGAGATTTTGGTTGGCTTCTAATTCCACAGTTTGGAAGTCTTTTGAAGCGGGATTTCTGAGATGGATAAAGAAGGTGTAGTGCTTTGTCTTGAGTGCAAAACAGGGTTGGTAGTTCACTTTTGAAACAAAGTGAACCAGTTGGAATATGACAATTTCACTTAGGTAGCCTAGTTATCTTGAATCTTCAGAATCCACTCAAACTTTGTCTACAGGGATTAAATGACATGCTAATGATGGATATGATACGAATATCATGTTATCACTATTATCAGATTACCCAACTACGACCACCTCCCCTTTTGACTACTCAATGCGACCCCCCAGGTGTGGCGTGCCACACCTCACGCTTGACCCTGTGTATGTTACGGATCTGTCCATTATGAATATTACCAGACCATAATATAGCGCTAACTGAAATTCCCTTTTGATTTCCTGAAGGAAGATTTATTCTTCTCAAAGATACAGCTCCCATATGGAGGAGCTCATGAAATGAGTGGTCGTTTACGATTCGTTCATGATGGTCAGCACTGCACGGTGAGCTTCACAGTCAACATTATGTGAGCAAAGGGCATATAGATAGAGGAACCAGCGCGAACCTCTGCGAAGCACAAGTTTGCATTGGTGTAAGAATATTCCACTTACCTGGTGAAGAGCATATTCGTTGGCAATTGGATGCGGGGTTGTGTCATACCTTAAGGTAAATATTTTCATATGAGCAGTATATCCATAAAAAAGAGCAGCTATCGCTGCAACTTCCTAGATGGGTAAACTTACCATCCATCTTGGGGCACAAAATCGCCAAACTCGACTTGGTCAGGGCAACAATCGTCCTCTTCCGACGCATAAGATACTTTAGTCACTCCAGGCAACAAAGTTGAGTCAGGATAGCCCTCTTCGATCTTGTACGTTGACCCTTTATAAATGTTTGTGATCACATACGGTGCTTCTAATTGTTTTGGTTTATTATCAATATCATATGTGTAATAGACAGCTAGTTGTGATCCTAATTCGGGTCTGAAAATGACGAATCATCTGACTTCCCTCAGTCCATCAAATCCAACTCACTCTATTTTGAATTTTTCCGCACTCATAGGTTCTGCTCTTTCACGGAGCGCTTGAGCATGACAGTATTGGCTGGAATTGAAAAAAGTTCATAATTTATGTAATAGCAACCGCTGGAACACACAAAAATTGGGCGACTACTACCAGACATCACTGACACCTGCGTTACTTATAAACAGCCAACCATGATTTTTGGCTTTCATAATTGTAACATTCGCGGGCCTGCTCAAATCCCTAATTTCAAACATGATAACCAAATAAGTAACCCCGAAAACGATTTTCTCAGCCTTTGACGCATTCGAACGCATTGAAAGCACGTATGCCTAATGCCGGACGAAAGTGCAAATGCTGTATTAGTTAAAGTGTGCCGACTTTGTCGGCACCTTCTTTGCAACTTATCATCAACTCTCCTAAGCACTGTAAAGGTCATGCCATAGCATGACCTGCTGCGGTATGAGTGTATTATTGCCCAGATGTCTATGATACTACTTTACCACGCCTTCAATCCTCAGCATTCTACCACTGCACGAATGGGTGCATGTCGTCTGTTCAATAAAGCTCTAATAGCTTAGTGTTCTATTAACACACTAGGAGCTACCATACTCCACAACAGGCGCCACTCATCCGCCTAAGGCTACAATAAAGCCTACAACCACCACATTTATGGTGCATCGGCTAAATACGTAAGACCGATAAGTGCTTCGCCTCAGCGCGGCTGCACAAAGGTTAGCTATTCTAACCTCGGGACCTAGCGCCCAAAATTCGCTGTCTCGCACCTAGCGACAGTCGTTCTCCTCCGCATCAGGGACTAAATCTCCCAATTTTTGCTCAAAATTACCGAACGGCTCAAAAAGCAGCCAAATCTTCCTAACAATTTTTGAACATCAGAATGTCTCTCAAATTTTTCAAAGAGGCAATCTCACTTCACTCAAGAGCATTAGCCAATCTGCTCAAAAAATTTGACTCCTGCAACTTCAAGCTCAAATTCACTTTAGAAATTGATAGAGAGCTTCAAAGGAGATGTTTCGAAAACCTAGATATTTTCCTTTCTTGCCTGTCACAGTTAAAGCAAGAACGACAATTTTGGAGTCAATAGTCGGCCAAGTGGGAGAATTCTATCTCAAGCAATCTAAAAGCGAGAGAAAGAATGTCATACTCCAGCTAGAAGAGCTCAAAAAGGAGCTTGATTTTTACCAGTTGCTTTCTGATGCCAGTATTTTTGCTATCGCTGTAGACTATCAGATAGTATATGCAAAAACAGACAAGAATTTCGCATCAAGTCGAGTAGTTGAGGAACAGCAATCCAGTCTTGTCAACCATTTTTTACGTGATGCGGAAAGGGAAACGGATGCTCTAGCAATCATGATGGATTCCGCGATGATGGAAGAAGACGACGAAAGTGGAGATCGCCTCAGTCAATATTCTGAAGACTGCACAACTGTGGCCTGCGGAGATGCCATGGATGGCAACATACCAGCAGAGGATAAATTGACCTCGCAAGCAATCATGGATGGAGAACGTCGGTCTAGAGAATGCAGTGATGTATTCGGAAGACTCAAAACTATAAAGCGACAACCTACGAACAGTAAGAAGATTCCAGTTCATAACCCTTACTCTGTATCGTTGCTCAAAAATGAAAGTTGACTACGTCATGATGACCGACGATATTCTGCTTTACCACTGTCTACTTCCTCACCCGTTGCTCAAAAATGAAAGTTGACTACGTCATGATGACCGACGATATTCTGCTTTACCACTGTCTACTTCCTCACCATCTCACGCCAGCTGTCATGACTACATCAATCTGGACTGCGACCCTATCTGCCTAGCTGCTCAGGAACGTCCACTAAGATATCCCGACAAATATGATTATTTCTGTATATCTAAGTATTATTTACGTTTATGAAATGCACATTTTCGCTCTGTCCATTCTCCTCGCTGGCCGGAGTGTGCCGACTTTGTCGGCACCTTCCTTGCAACTTATCATCAACTCTCCTAAGCACCGTAAAGGTCATGCCATAAGCATGACCTGCTGTGGTATGAGTTTATTATTGCCCAGATGTTTGTGATACTACTTTACCACGCCTTCAATCCTCAGCATTCTACCACTGCACGAATGGGTGCATGTCGTCTGTTCAATAAAGCTCTAATAGCTTAGTGTTCTATTAACACACTAGGAGCTACCATACTCCACAACAAGCGCCACTCATCCGCCTAAGGCTACAATAAAGCCTACAACCACCCCTTTCTATCGCACGGATATATGTTGTACTTCTAATTCATTTCGTTGGTCTCCTCCCGCTGGCCGGAGTGTGTCGACATTGTCGGCACTTCCTAAAAACCGTACCTCTACTGTTACCGAAGTACCTCACAGGTCATGCCATAAGTATGACCTGCTGTGATAGTTTGTTATGTTACTTTACCACGCCTTCAATCCTCAGCATTCTACCACTGCATGAATGGGTGCATGTCGTCTGTTCAATAGAGCTCTGATAGCTTACGTGTTCTAATAACACACAAGGAGCCACCATACTCCACTATAGGCGCCACCCATCCGCCTTGGGCTACAATAAAGCCTACAACCACCACATAAAGGCAGTACATCGGCAGAATGAGACCCGTAACAAAACAAGGTCACAGGGAAGGAGCCCCCATATGGAACCTACCGGCCAAAGTCCGATCTTTCTCTGCCACTTCTAACCCCCGAAATTTCAAAGCGAAAGCAGCGCTCACCTCCTGTCCTCTCCGAACCCGCCCACCCCATGGACGAGTGACATCCGCGGTCAGAGCGCCAGCCGCAATGCTAGAAGCATGAGGTCCCGCAACGACTCTGCGTCTTCGCTATGACGGGCTTCGCGTTCACTCGTCCATGGGGTGGGCGGGTTCGGAGAGGACAGGAGATGAGCGCTGTTTTCGCTTTGAAATTTCGGGGGTTAGAGTGGTAGAGAAAGATCGAACTTTGGCCCATAGGTTCATTATGGGAGCTCCTACCCTGGACCTTGTTTTGCCACGGGTCTCATTCTGCCGACTTACTGCCTTTAAGCGGGCGCACGTCAGTCTTGTCCTTCAATCGCTCTGCGACTAATAAAATCGCGTTCGCTCCCCTCGGGTTAGCGTCTTTGTACACTCTAACGCAGTTTGAGTATTGTGTGTTCGATCTACTTGCCAGTTATAAGGTTAGTAGGAAGGTTTCCAAGCATTAACTTTCGATGCAGTTTGGCTTCGAAGTAAGTACCCAAGAAGGACATGTAGCACATTTGAGAGGAAACAGGCACCACAAGATGATCCCAAGCATGCATATAACTACTCCATGTACAAAATGAGCCAGGATTCTGAAACAAAGAGTTTGCGGGAGTCCAGATTTACACCTTTCCTTCTCATGTATGTAGTAGACACACGCATACTGTACGAGCTGTGTGTTTACGAGAAGAAAAGAAATCGAGCGGTCAACTCCGCCCCCTCTGACTTTAAATCCCTCCGAAATGCCCAGATATAACATTCTCTTAAAGCGAATCTGCACTTTCTTCTTCTGTATATACTTTGGATTCAAGAAGTAATGTTTTTGCTTTGGAAATATCTAGGAATTCTTTGACCCTGAAGAAACGTGACAAGCGCTGAAGAGAACTGCTCGAGAAGGAGATGCTTTTACAGGGGTGGGAGGCGTCTGATTTTCGTAGATTGTAGTCTTTTCTTTCGCTTAGGAACAGCATTGGTGAATCGGATTAGCTAGCTTCACTTCTGGGGCCTGCTTGTGGACTACATGCATCTGGGAAATCTGATCTGCCTGGACGTTACCATAGGGCCGACGCCAGATATACCACTTTAGGTCTCTTGGTTGCAAAGTTCAAAATGAAATTGGTTTGGTTGAGATATCACCAAACAGCAAAGTAATGCTCCTCGGATTGCCGCCGTCCTCCCAACACTCTTAAAATAAGTAGTTGTGCTTTTCTAGAAGATGTAAAGCACAGTGAACTCAGCATATCTAGCGGACTAAAGAGTGGTACTTAAACATTCAGAGTCGGAGGAGATCGAGATTTAGCAAGTTAACTACAGCATGTTTTTTTTTCATTTAAACTATAGGCTACTGCCAAACGAAGGCGCTAAACCAGAGGTGCGATAGGTGGAGCCGGGCCCCGCAAAAGTGAAGGTGGTTCCAGCTACCACTGGCCGGCCAAAAGTGAAGGTGATAGTGCCGGACACTCACCTCCCAAAAAAGTCGACCGGGGGGGGGGCGTTAACGTCGACTGAGCCTATCCTTCCAGGTCGTTGCCGACAGTGCGCAGAAAATAAGCAAAACAAACGCAAAAAAAAGATTATTGAAAGCATATTTTAATGTATACGGCGGCATATATGTATATTTAAAACAAACGTGTTTAGTAAATGGTGTGTTTTGAAGTGAGAGTCAGCGAGACTTCACAGATTTTATCAAGTAAATTTTGTTATAACGCACTGCGAAGGAAGTAGGTCGGTCCAGGCAGTAACCGCCGAGAACCAGAATTTTGAATAATAAAAATAAATTATGCGAAATTTCCACTTTTATAAATCTTGCGGTTGAAGATGTCAGCAATTGCGACTTCATAGGTTTCAAAGGGCAAGCGTTGTTCTACAAGATAGTGAAACAATCAGTTTGATTTGAGGAGTGGCCGCCGAGAACGAGAATTTTAAAAAATTAAACGATTTTAGGTTACTTAGTGACAGCTGGCGTTCAGACTCCTAAAAATCTGGAATGTGAAGGTGTGCAATGTTGCGACTTCATAGATTTTGTAGAGTAAGAATTGCTCTATCGGATTATGCCTTAGCCGTATCGATCCATCAAAATACCGCCGAGATTCAGGCTCTTAAAGAAACAGGTAAAAAATCGCTTTTTGAACTTCAACAGCTCATAACTTCTTCAGAATTACATGAATCATGTTGCGACTTCATAGGTTATATTCTTCTCATCAAGAGCTTTCACATGATATGTAATATGTGGGGGGTTCAATGATTTTTGCGGCTCTAACCCAGGATGGGGACTTTTCACCCCAAAGTCTCCACCTCGCCCATGTTAATGTATTGGCCGGAGACCGCCAGTGGAGACTTTGTGGTGAAAAGTCTCCACCCCGGGCATATGCCGTAAGAGGCGCGAAACCCCTACATATTATATATCATCTGAAAGCTCTTAATGAGAAAAATCTAACCTATGAAGTCGCAACATAATTCATGCAATTCTAAGAAGTTATGAGCTGTTGAAATTCAAAAAGCGGTTTTTCACCTGTTTTTTTAAGAGTCTGAATCTCGGCGTTATCTCGATGGGTCGGTACGGCTAAGGTATAGTCCGATAGAGCAATTCTTACTCTACAAAACCTATGAAGTCGCAACATTGCACACTTTCACATTCCAGGTTTATAGGAGTTTAAACGTCAGCTGTCACTAAGTAACCTAAAATCGCATTTTTTTAAAATTCCTTGTTCTCGGCGGTCACTGCTCAGATCGACCTGATTCTTTCACTCTGGTAGAACAACACTTACCCTTTAAAACCTATGAAGTCGCAATTGCTGACATCTTCAACCACCAGATTTATAACAGTGGAAAGTTCGCATGATTTTTTCGCTATTTTATCATTCAAAATTCTGGTTCTCGGCGGTTACTGCCTAGATCGACTTACTACATAGATATATGCTCTCAATACTTTCTTTTGCGTTCCTTCTTTTAAGCTTCAGCAAAAAAATTTTTTCAAACTCAAAAGTGAAGGTGGTCCCCCATCCCAGCTCAAAAGTGAAGGTAGGCGGAGACTCGGCTCCGACTATCGCACCTCTGCGCTAAACCTGAGGGGGCCGCGATTTTTATAGCCGCAGTGCGCATGAGGCGCTATTACACGGTTGAGATAAGCGCGCAGCTTTCGCGATGCTGCTTTTGCGCCTTGCTGCGGCAGTAGGCTTTGATATAAAGAGAAAACAAGGTTACATCATCATAAGTATCATTATTATAATGTGCGGTCATCGAATCACCAGCAACGCATCTATTCTCGAAGACTTCGAATCCTTCTGTCACTGGGAGGAGACTGCATACTTCACGCGATTTCTGCTGCGATACAGTTTGGCTATACTCGAATTGTTTATGATTTATCGTAAGCGCAATCTGCATACACAGAAGGTTGAGCATTTCAGCAACCTAAGGAGTTGAACATGCTATGCATTTATGATCTCCCACTTGATTTGAAGACATCTGGCAAACTGCCAAATCGCGTGGCGACAGAATTTGCTTGATGTATGCCTGGAGCCTAAGAGTTCGCTTATTACGCGCAGGAATCGGCACAGAAGGTGTTGTGTCCATCAAGGACAGTTTATCTCTGGAGAGTGGAGCAGGCAACCAATCGGCATTCCGAGCAATGCCAAACTCACTTCGAAAATTCGTGCAGCTGAAAAGCGGAATGTGCTTGGCAGTTCGTCGCGTTTAATGAAGCACCCGCTATTTACACACATAATTATAGTTTTATAAGAGTATCCCGATGCAATCATTTCAATGTCCTGGCCCAAGTATTCGAGCTCGGGAATAAGCATTCCATGCTTAAATGTTGGATTGATTACTTAATCAAATTTAGTTTAGAGTTTAGAGTTTGTTAGAGTTTAGCGACGATAAGAGGTATTCAGTACCAATATTCTTCTTTGTTAAGAGCAACATAAGGGAGACATGGTTCTAGATTATTTCCAGGATATAGTTTACAGTCTGCGTCAGCGACCTCTTCCCCTTAGCTGCAGTCGAAAATTCAAATCAAAATTAAGAGTTTGGGGATTTGCCAGGTACGCGTCCGAAAACACTTGGTCCAGCATTTTGGGGGTCTGTCTGCCGGATTCTTTTATTAGAATGTTCAGTCTAAAGAGCATATCTTTATGTCCAGATAACGATTGTTCTTGCTAGCCAACAACAAATGCTCTTACAAATGCTCTGCTCTGCTGTTAGATTACTGCCGGAGCCTTCTTTTTTTATATACAAAACTATATAATTAGTTCAAAGCAATGAAGATAATGGATTTTATCTGGCAAGAAGTTCATACGAACTTCATTCTGAGAACACTTCCGGAAAAATACCCTATATGCAATTCTCGTACAACCGTGATCACTGATGCATCGTTTTCAATTCCGTCAGATTTTTAGTAATGATATAGGTATAGTCAGCGCATCACAAAGCTATGCTAAATCGCAATTGTTCTTCACAGAGCCTTATAGAAAGGTGCTCAATTCCACTAAAAATTTTGCCTTTTGTCTGAGGTGCTCCAAACAAACCTGTTTGACAATATGAAGACATAATTAGATGAGTCCGCCTGAATCGTAACTGTTTTTCTTGTCTGTTCTGCGAGATCCTCATATTCAAATCCATCGAATACCTAAAATCAGCGGATTTAATGATGAATTGTCCTGCTTGAATTGACGAGACGATATGCGAATAACTGTCAACACGTGCTGAAGCACTACTGTTCTTCCTCGCTAGTACTGCATATCGTTTGAGAGCCACTAGCGTGGGAGACTACCGACAGTATTCGTCCTCTTCTCAACTCGGTAGACTAACCTCTAGAGTGTATGTGGTGATATCACCTTGTGTATCCTTAACGCGAAAATAAGCATAGGATAAAACGTACTCGTGTGAACCTAAAACCAACTTTAACACATGAGCTGGTAGTTTATTTCATTGCAGCCTAGTTTGAACAAGAGTATATGCAAATAGCTGGAATATCTAACCAATTACTGTTAACACGTGCCACATACCACAATGGCGAATGATGTCATTAACAAAATGGGCGGGGCTGGTGGGCCCTTGCAGCTCGTTTTCAGACTTAGCGCATAATTTTGAGGGCAAGCTCAAAGGCAGTGTTCAGCCAAAATATTTAGACATCGCGCTTATCAGAGTCTATTCTATTCGTGTGCTGTCGAAAACTCATACTAGCAAGCGCGAAGAGGCGAAAAAGGGCTCACCCATAAGGGAATTCACCAGGTAAGCGGATCTTCCCCACTGTTTTTTGACGCTCGGAGGTTGGAGCGAATTCCTTAATTTTGCAGCCGCCCTGACACCTCCACCGACCAAGCGCGAACGCCTGACTTGAAATCAGAACAAGATGCTCCGGAAGCAGGGAGCTGAATTCACAGTGGGGAAGACTCCGCCCACGTCTGAATTCACTCCTGTGTTAGAGCCTTTGTTCGCCGTTTCCGCACTCTCCTGTATATATTAGGTCATTCCGAAAGTAATTTCGCTTTTTTCAAACGGACGCCACATGTGATGGAACAAAGGTTCCTAGAAGATCTTGGAGGCATTCGATGCAGAATTTCGTCCTCTTTCTAACGATTATAAAACCATTGCAGCATATTCAATGACCTTTCAGAAAATAACCAAAATCTGCGACCCATGCTTTTTGAGATGGTCAAGTTCCACGATTTTTTAAAACTTTCATATCAATTCTCAGAAGGAGTTCAAGTAACGATTCGATAGAGTAAACCTCACAGAATACAATACTACTTTTTTCTCTTCCTTGCAGCTCGCCGTAATATTTTTTTAGATTTTCTAACAGAACTATCGGATTTTGGCAGGCCCACCTCAGCCACAATCGCATCAAACATCATAATTTTTCGGAAGTTGAGCCTACCAAAATGGTACTATGAGTTAGCATTAATTTTACAAAGCAAGTGGGGGTTTACGGGTTCCAAATATCAAATTTCGAGTTTTTCGGGTACAGCCCGGGGCTAGCTAAAAAAAATGAGTTATGGTGATTTCTTCTCGGAAACTAAACGAATCGGAAACAAAAAACACCCATTGAAAAGAGGAGAAAAAGCTGCATCGAATGACACCCAAGCTGCTCATGGTTTGATGTTCTACTAGGATTTAGCTGTCCAAATATGGAAATCGGTAGCATCAGTTAAAATTCTGTTAAAAATGTATGACAAGCTATGGAAAAGAGAAAAAAGTTGCATTGTATTCTATGAGGTTTGCTCTATAGAATCGTTACTTGAACTCCTTCTGAGGATTGATATGAAAGTTTTAAAAAATCGTGAAACTTGACCATCTCAAAAAGCATGGGTCGCAGATTTTGGTTATTTTCTGAAAGCTCATTAACAGTTCTACAACAATTTCGTAACCTTTAGAAAGAGAATGAAATGCTGCATCGAATGCATCCAAAATCTCTTAGAAATCTTTGTTCCGTCAAATGTGGCGCCCGTACGAAAAAAGCGAAATTACTCTCGGAATGACCTAATATTTTCGGATTCAGCATAGCGAACAAGCCTTGGTAAGCATAGAATCTTAAAATCTACTTTCCGCCCGGACACTGTCTTTCAGACTGGGCTCTAGATGGTCCGAAGACAGACTTGGAGATGGGAGGCGTGCAAGTGGTACCCGGGCAGCCGACTGCTGCCGCAGCAAGCCGCCGGAGCTGCCGACAAAGCCGCCGCAGATAGTACTGTAATTACCAGGGTCAAGCGTGGGGTGTGGCATGCCACACCTGGAGGGTCGTAATGAGGAATCTGGGAGGGGGATCGTTATTTATCAAGGCGTCCGCAGTTCGCATAACATGATATTCACAATGTCAAATAGGCATGTCATGCTACTAGCACATTGATGTTTGGCCCATTTCGTATACGTACAGTAAGCATAAGTAAAGGTCTATAAAGCATAAGAGCATCATTTTTAATTAGCAAGTAAAATAACCCCTGTGGTCCAAGTTTCAGCGAATTCTGAGGCTTCCAAGTGCAGCACCACCTGAGCGAGATGGTTGGTCGTTTCCAAACATGTTACTTTGTTTCAAAGGTAAGTTAACCACTTCTTTTTGCACTTAATACAAAGAACTACTAATTCTTTGTTCACATTACAAATCCTACTTCGAATGATCTTCAAATTGAGGAATTAAGAGCAAGCCAAAATCTCGTTTGTTTCGTTTAATATCTCAAGCTAGATAAGACCAATCAGGTTCAAATCACTTTAATGTAGATTACGAGGCTTAGGCTATCGAATACATACATTCTTGTCGCCTTCCCTTGCGATTCACGTAGTAGCGCAGACTTAGCATGTCACGTATCCCAATACTTTCGCAGTATTTTATCAGTATTTTACATTTGCATAGGTAAAGGAAAACGATTATATCTTGCTCTCAAAGAAACGTTTTCGTATGAAATTTCTGCCATGTGAAGAAGAAGGTTAAACAGTAACAACGATATGAAAAACGCAGCTATTTGATCTGTTCGAAGGTAAGTTAATGGGATGTGGCACCATCCCTAAAAAGATGTGGCAGCCAAAGCTTTTTAGGGGTGGTGCCCACAACATTAACTATAACAAAAAACATTTTTAGTGAAGATTATATACATAAATCGATAGCCTAGACTTCGTAGATTTCATAGGAGTGATTTGAGCCTGATTCGTCTTCTTAGCTCTGACAAGGGAATGGTCAGAAGTCGAAGTGGCCAATCCATACAAGCTGCATGCCATTGAATGCATTAGAAAATGCTGACTCTAAATCTGTCTTCCTTATCTGCAGAGCGCTTTTGTGGACGAAATTATAAGCCGTTGAAGGCCACTATCTTGCTAAGAAATTCTACATGTAAAATGCAAACTTAGCCGTACAAAGCCATTCTCGGCTCAGTGTTGGACCAAAACATGCAACTAGGTCAGTTCATATGATCCGTATCTAGATATGAGCTGAAACAGCAATAATGTGCCTAATTTCGCAATTTTTGTATACGGTTTTTCCGCAGTAAAGCTGCTCATAACTTCGCCTACAAAGGCGCTCTGCAGATACGAAAGGCAGATTTGAAATCAGCGTTCTATGCTGCATCGAATGGTATGCACCTTGTTTGGAATGGCCACTTCGACTTCTGACCATTCCCTTGTGAGTGATATTTGGCGAAAGCACAGCCATTAAAAGCGAAAAATAAGAAAAACAAGATTTTGGTTGGCTTCTGATTTTAAAGTTAGGAGATCTTTAAGCGAGATTTCTGAAGTGACCAAAGAAGGAGTAGTGCTTTGTCTTGAGTGCAAAATCAGCTAGCTACTTCACCTCTAAATGAAGGTTAATCATGCTGGAGAATGGCGATTTTGCTTAGGTGACGCAGTATCTTGAACCTTCAGAATTCGCTCGAACATTGTACAGGAGTTAATTGACATGCTAATTGTGGATATGTGCCGGTTATGTTTGACGGGGCCTTCAAGTAATGCTATCCTAGGTATATAGTTCAAGGGGTCTTATTGAGACAGCAATAAGAGGGGGGGGGGGTCGTAACCAGCGATCGTGTGCCACACCTCTTGCTTGACTCTAGTATTACGCTCGTCGCCCAAAACTCTTGCCGAAATTCCCACCTCTTCCCGCATAGCTGAGATATCAGCCCTTGAGGACAGCGTGGCATCCTCGATATCTATATCATTCTAACACCAGAAAATTCATGTTCTATCGGGCAGAATACAATCGAATACGAAAGTATTAGAAAAATCTCCAAAAATCTACTAACACCTACAAAAATGGACAGATATGAAATTGAATAGTTTTCTTCTATTGCAAATTGTGACATCAAGTTAGAATTTCTGTCCATGGACGCTGTGGTTTCAAGGATTTTTTATTTTTTAAATGAAGAATTTTCAGAAATCGAACTCGCTATTACATGAACTAAAGTGCGGTTCATAATTATACGAACACCCAAAATTTTGTAAGTTTTCGGACTTTTTGGGAGAAACTCAAAAAGCCGTTGGTACCACGCGATAGAACACAGCCGAAAACGGTATATGATCCAAAAGAATGGAAATCGATGCCAATCGTAGGAGTGTTTTTGCGCCGAATGCGAATTTTTAGCGCTTCATAATTATACGAGCACCTCAAACAAAGGTCCATTTTTCATTAAAGATTGCAATCATTTGAGTCCAAATTTTTTGTAGAGTTACAGTAACAAAGTCTGACATATCTGTTACACACTGAACCCAGTGCAGTTCAAAAAGAGGACCGCTACTTTTTTCAGAAGGCTCTAAGTGCTTTTGGAATGATTGCGCTCCAAAAACATCCGTTCTTCTGTGGTTTACTCGCTCTAATTAGCTTCTACCAAAGCTATGAGATAAGATAAGCTCTTTCGATGGGTATTTTGTTTGACGCTTGGAAAATCCTTGCGTTTTCGCGCCGTTTTTCAATCAAGTTCCAACCTTACCACAGAGTTAGCACGATTTTGAGCCTCAAAACTCAGCTTCTCTCTTACGCAAACATTTGATATGCAGCAGCTGCATTGTTTGCGTGCTGATGTTTCTGTGCTAAAGTTTTTGGATTTTTTGTAGAACTAATCTTGAGGCTGTGGAGCTACAAACCAAATAAAGGGGTGACTGCAATAGTAAAACCGGTGTTTTTGACGAAATGACGTCTGCGTGGCCAAAACAAACGCCCAACGCTGCTGATTTTTTCTAGCCAAATATACAGTCTTATGAACTTCTACATACTATATGCTTACTTCATTGTACGGCTTCAGAAGCTGAGTTTTGAGGCTCGAAATCGTGCTAACTCTGTGGTAAGGTTGGAACTTGGTTGAAAAGCGGCACGAAAACGCAAGGATTTTCCAAGCGTCGAACAAAATACCTATATATCGAAAGAGCTTGTTTTATCTCATAGCTTTGGTAGAAGCTTAGCGCGTAAACCACATAATTATGAACTGCTAAAAGTTCGCATTAGGCGCAAAAACACTCCTACAGTTGACATCGATTTCCATTCTTATGGATCATATACCGTTTTCGGCTGTGTTCTATCGCGTGGTACAACGGCTTTTTGAGTTTCTCCCAAAAAGTCCGAAAACTTACAAAATTTTGGGTGTTCATATAATTATGAACCGCATTTTATTCATGTTTCGAAAAGCATTTCGTTGAAACGGTTGTTAGGGTGGTTTTTTTATTCGAGTTTTAGATCTCTAAATGCGGGGAAAAAAGATCAAAAACTAAAAATTCCTAAATTTTTCAATTTCTGGTTATTTTGGGTATTCAAAACGATTTAATTTTCTGGCCGTTTCCCTTCAAAAAATCTCTTTTAGCTCTGCTTGCATGAATCTATAAAATTATGAATTTCCTGCTATCTAAAATGATATATTAGGTCGATAAATCGTAGAAATTCTGAAAGACAAGCCGTAAAGCCACAAAAATTGCTTCCATTGGCAAAAGGTTTGCCCTTTCTGGTGGTTATTATGGCTCCTGCGAAAGTCTCATCCAAAAATTCTGAAAAATAGTGAAAGTTGGACATGGTAAAAACGGCTCGTTGTAATTTCCAGGCGATATCCCATTCAATCTCGCAACGAAACACAATGGGAGTTTAGCAGCTGGAAAGAGGAAGAAATTTTGATTGGACACATTTTGAAATGTTTGTTTATCTTCTTTTCAGCGTGTTTGTCAATGGATTGAAAAAATTTACAAAACTTTTGCACCGACCTAATAGATATCGAGGATACATAACGACAGTGTCGCACCTCAGCGCGAGAAGGTGCGAGGAAACCTCTCTGCAAGAGTCATAACTTATAATAACGGGCTAAGGGTTGTCTACGTGTGTGTGTGTGTGTGTGTGTGTGTGTGTGTGTGTTTGTGTGTGTGTGTGTGTGTGTGTGTGTGTGTGTGTGTGTGTGTGTGTGTGTGTGTGTGTGTGTGTGTGTGTGTGTGGTGTGTGTGTGTGTGTGTGTGGTGTGTGTGTGTGGTGTGTGTGTGTGTGTGTGTGTGTGTGTGTGTGTGTGTGTGGTGTGTGTGTGTGTGTGTGTGTGGTGTGTGTGTGTGTGTGTGTGTGTGTGTGTGTGTGTGTGTGTGTGTGTGTGTGTGTGTGTGTGTGTGTGTGTGTGTGTGTGTGTGTGTGTGTGTGTGTGTGTGTGTGTGTGTGTGTGTGTGTGTGTGTGTGTGTGTGTGTGTGTGTGTGTGTGTGTGTGTGTGTGTGTGTGTGTGTGTGTGTGTGTGTGTGTGTGTGTGTGTGTGTGTGTGTGTGTGTGTGTGTGTGTGTGTGTGTGTGTGTGTGAATCTCTGTCTGTCACGAAATTCGTAGAGCGAGTTCAGCCAACCTCCTGAGCCCAAATTTTGCACAGCGCATACTACCAACATAAAAGTCCAACATACAAAAGCATGAGCGGATCCGTTGCGTGGATCCCTCAAAACTGCGCGTTAATCGGATCCACTTGGCTTTCAACCAGCAAAATTGAGCATGTGGCACAACTTTTGCAAAGTGATGGGTATGCTTGACAAGCTAATGTGCAAAACATGAACTTTAGCCTAAAAAATTGAACCAAACTTTATTACTTTGAGAAAACGGCGCCAAAAATAATTGATTGTGTAAATGTACAATTTGCCAAGATTTCATCCGATCATTTGAGAAGATTTTTGCACAGAGATGTAGCCCACGATGATTATTGTATCTTATGATGAATACCAAGCCATGAAAAGTCCAAAAACCGATTGAAATTTGCATTTGTTCTTTAGGGGAGAGTTTGATTCACGCGAAATTACCGATCTCATGTGGAAAAGCTTTTGGAATGATTAGCTGTTTACAATTCATTCGTGATAGTCCGCACAGCGCGGTGAGTTTCAATGTCATTAGTGTGCGGGAATGGGTAATGCATACAGATAGTAGGACCAGTGCGAGCCTCTGCGAAGCAGAGGTGACGCACTTGTTTTAAATAAAGAACCTGTACCATCTGCAGCGGCTTTGCCTCCGGGAACTGGCTGCGGCAGCAGTCGCCTGCTCAGGTACCACTTGCTACGCATCCTTTGGAGATGAACTTATTTGCCGTGGAGATCATTTGCGCTGCCCTTAGGCAGTGCCTTGTAGGGCATCACAGCGATCTCCACGTAAAATCGCGATATCATCAGATCCGGGCAGCGTCTTTAACTGGTCGAGAAGAGAACCGTATTGCGAATGTTAAACTAACGAAACTTTCTGTTCTCTTGTTTCCATCCTCCCCACTACACTTTGGATCGTCAAAATTTGATTATTCGAATATTTTGAAATCTCGAATATATTCGTTGTTCGCTTATTTCAAACTTGTCAATTTCGACTTTATTCGATTATTTGGTTATTTTCGATTTTCGAAATTATTCGAACACTCGAATAACCATTTTCAACAATTATTCGATTACTCGACATTTTCGTTCAACTGAATAACTACATGACAGCGTCACATTTCTGATTGCTATACCAGCAAATATCCTTTGTGGTTCAAGTTGCCCAGTACATGGGCAACTTGAACCACAAATGGAGTCCTTCACTGTGCTAATTTGACCAAAATTTTCTCAAAGGGGCAGCGTTCAGGCAAGTCTGGACACATGGGGATCTCACGTGAATAGTAATTTTGGGGCCCTAACTAAGCCACTGCCCAACCGGCAGATCAGGGAGTGCTCTAACAGCTGAGATATCCCCCTCGAAACTGGACCCCGCGATCGTATTTCGCATAGATTCATGGCGCAAAGCGTGGATCCTGGCGCGAAGCTGCCATGAATCCATGCGAATACGATCGCGGGGTCCAGTTTCGAGGAGACTATCTCAGCCGTTAGAGCACTACCTGCGCTGCCGCTTGAGCAGTGCCTTAGTTAGGATCTCAAAAGTACTTTCCACGTAAAATCCCCATAGGTCCAGATCTGCCTGGACGCTGCCTTTAAATATTTGACAAAGATGCGAAGTTTTCGTAAAATTTTTTTATAAATTGCTGTATTTACTTCATATTAGAATGATATATAGAACCAAACTTTTTGAAGACTTTATTCGATTATTCGAAATCTTTTCATTTCAGAAATATTTTCGATAATCGGACAATTTTTTTCTTTGAAAATACTCGATATTCGATTATTCTGCATTCTCAATTTTCGGCAATGTTCGGTATTCGGATATTGGGCATCTTTGTTTTTGAAAATATTCGAAATTCGATTACTCAATATTTTTGATTTTTGAATATATTCGATTATTCGATTATTCGAGAAAAAACTTGACGAATACTTCAAAGTATACTCCCCCCCCCCCCCGCCCCTCCCCCCACGTGGCAGTGAATAAAGTGCCCAGAACGTGCAATTCTTCCGTGCAGTACAGTGCAAAAGCATGTATCTCTATCGTTCTCACATTGCTTTCATTAGCGTTCTCATTTTCATTTCAGCTGAATCAGGGGAGCAAGTCGGACTCATTCCATCACCAGTCTACGTCGGACAAGAGGTATATGTGCAAGACGGATTGGCGGGAGGCGTGCAAGTGTTACCCAGGCAGCCGCCTGGTGCCGCAGCCAGCCGCCAGAGCTGGCACCAGCGTCGCGGCTGAGCTACCGTAAGCGCGCTCTCGTCGTCCGCAATCTCTCGCAGAGAGATTTTCGCAGCAGCCTCGCACCTCTCGCGCTGAGGTGCGAGAATTCCCTCAGAGGTCGAGCTACTGCCACATATTATATATCGATCAACACAGCGGAAAATTTGTAGTTTATTAGTGATATACATTACAAAAAATATACAAAAACAAAAAAAGTTAATTAAATGAAAAACAACACAAAAAATCACAAATGAAAATCACAATCAAATCTACAATTTTACATCCACACTGCTGTCAAATGGTTTTCTCTGCACAAATTTCGACATTTTAATACAATTTTGTGGGCATTTACCTCAATAATTACATCGGAATAATAGATATGAATATTTGGCAATTGAATTTGTAAGAAATCCTCCCCATCCGGTAAAGTTCTTAACTCTTCGGGGATGCTGTTCATTTCTACCCTATTTACTTGCGAGGATGCAGCTCTAAAAAAACCCGCAAAAAATCCAAAAATCCAACAATTCACAATTGCTCTTGAATTCTTTTCTTATATTTTTCTTATATTTTTTATTTTCTGGCAGCTCTAAACTCGCAATATTTTTGGACTACAAGTAAATTTTAACCTTTTAGACTTTCAGCGGCTGAAGAGTAAAGCTGGCTTGTAACAGGTAGCGGATTCTGGGATTGATAAATTTTCAAAAAGATTCGGTAACAGGCAAAAAATCAAAAATTACCTCCAATAGCGACGGATTTTCTACATAGGTAATTTGAGCAAGATGCTCAGACTAAAGGCTGTAAAGCTGAGAGTTTGACATCTCGAATCTTAGCTGCTCAACATCATTTCACCTTTTTTACCTCCATATGTGGCACACTTTTTCTAATATCTGATCTAGTTGGTGTTAGAAGTCTTCTGCCCCAAAGGTCACAACGAATTGTGCCAAAAAACCATTCAACAATCTATTTTATATTTTTTATGAACTTACTCCACGATAATGCTTTCAATTCAATTTCGTAATCATTCCATCAATTTATTTATTTAACTTTTTTTTGTTTTCGTATATTTTTTGTAATATATATTACTAATAAACTACAAATTTTCCGCTGTGTTGATCGATATATAATATGTGGCAGTAGCTCGATCTCTGAGGGAATTCTCGCACCTCAACGCGAGAGGTGCGAGGCTGCTGCGAAAATCTCTCTGCGAGAGATTGCGGACGACGAGAGCGCGCTTACGGTAGCTCAGCCGCGGCGTTGGTGCCAGCTCTGGCGGCTGGCTGCGGCACGCGGCGGCTGCCTGAGTAACACTTGCTACGCACCCCGGATTGGCCGCTCGTGCCTTTTTTCAGCACCAATATACCCTTTGTCTTATTGGCAGCGACGCCGTCTCGAGCGACCGGATCTCGACTGCTATGCTCAGGCGCGAGAAAGTGATCAGACGACATATCTGAAAAGGTGGTGCAGGGCCCAAGCCAGCCGCGCGGGATCCGAGTCGCCTTGGATGGCGCCTCTACAAATTAGACAGAGAATACGTCAGCGATTGTTGCCAAGAACTTTGGGCGGTCACTCGTTCAAGAATTTCCGATTCTACTTGTTGTTTTTCACAGATCCAGCATATTTTGGGAAGAGGTAGCTTCAAAAGTCGATGGCAATACATTCCAGGGCGTGCTCTTTCCTTCTGCTGCTTTAGGCCGCCCGCGCTATAGCAGAAACGGGGACCCATCAATTTCTCTTCCCGTGCACAATCGCCCATCTTTGAACTGCCTGTAATGAAAGCAAAAGCGTTGCATGCCGCCCATGCGGACGGTCTATACACATTTAGCACTTACAAGGGAAGGACTTAGTCCTCTACCCAGTTTATAGCACGCAGGAACTGGACGACGTTCGTCCGATAAAGAGCATGGGTTTGGGGAGACAGGAGACGGTTAAAGGAATGAAAGTGCATTTGCGAAAGATGCCGGCAATGTCCTGGCGTGCTATCTTTGCATGTGATAAATTGCCTATGCATACATGCATAAGCTGCTGACTACATACCTTATGCTCGCGTACTACATAAAGTTGCCTGCACGAGACGCTCGAGTTGTTGTAGACTGAACGCACGCGAGCGTGCCTGCAACGCGGCTATCGAGTGCGGGCGCTATGATGACTCATGCGCGCGGATGCCAATGTTAGCGCGCAAGAGACACGATCGCGGGCGCTCATCCAGGCCGGCGATTCCGTGCAGTCAACTATACAATGATGCGCCTTGTCGAGCTGACAAGGAAAGCGGTCTAGTCGAGGTGGCTTTCTAAATGAGACTCACACCACTTTAAAGAGCACTGCACAGTGGCTCCAAATCTGCCGCATAAATTTTGACCCGAAAAACGCCCATAACTCGCGTCCAGAGGCGCTTGGCAGATAACGAAGACAGATTTGGAATCACTGTGCAATACTCCCCTAGCAGTAGCGATCTCATCGGAAAAGGCCACTTCGACTACACACGCTTCCCTTGTGAGATGAATGGTGTTCTATTAGAAAAGTCTCCGCTTTAATCCAAGATATGGCTATGAGACGCGAAAAACTTCGGCGCATCTTGAGAGCATTTCCCAAAAATTTGAGCGGTATCGTACTCGTGAGAGCATACAGATTTCATCACTGGTTTCACTTTCCGTTACACTGTCAGCTGTTGCTCATGATAAGCGTCCACTAAATCGATCGCTGCGATCACTCTGCACTCACGAGTGAGCGTTCCTTCTTTGTATTCATAAATCATCTGCTCCATCGGCATGAACCTCAACGATGTTTTACAAAGTTCCATCAGTTCTAACTTCTTGATTCCCGTTGCGGTAGGTTCGACAATTTCTCGCTTCACAAAACATAAATATACTCTGAAATCTAGACTAATCAGCCTTTCATATACTCAACATTAGAAAGCTACCCTAAGCTCTGCACTTTCAAACTGCGCTTACAAATATCTTCAGCTTCAAAGCAAGGTACGACTAAAATTAAACAAATCTATATGCCTCTAACGAGCAACTGAGGCTTGTGCAATCTCATTTTTGCTAATGTGCATGTTCGCTCTTAAAGGCAGTGAATCGGCAAAATTCAAAAACTCAGGATTTTAACGCGTTAGGTTCCTTATCGCCAAAGTATGAAAACAGTGCAATCCCGGTTGCACAGCATGCTTTCCCTGCCGAGAAAATCGCTCTCAATCTTACACGCGCAGGCGAATCTTACACGCATCTGGACGAGTTGGCAATTTCCTTTCTCACCATTGGAGGCTGCCGCCGCAACGCTATAACCATTGGCTCCTGCAACGATTTAGCGTCATTGGCCTTGCTCCACTCGTCCGATTTCAAAGGAAAGGGCATTAAAAAACGCTTATTTTCGCCGTTTTCAAGCTTTCAAAAGTGCATTTTCGGGAAAAGCGTATTGAATAACCCCGGGTAAGCGCAAATTGACTACGTTGAAATTTGCCGAGCCACTGCCTTTAAGCAGCTTTGCCTGATCGTGAAGGTAGGTAAGTTTGCGAGCAATGGCCCTTCACGATCTGGAGCGCTATTTATCAAGAGCAGCAAAGCCCATCTTGACAGGTCGGGCTCCGCGTGCCCGACTGCCAAGCTCGACATGGCCAAACTTGTCAGATCGGACCAAACTTTCTAATAGACAGGAGCCCGATCACCAGCTTGGCTTGGTGTATCGCCGGCGCCAGTACCCGCGCCTGTACGGGTTGTTACCTGCACTGGAACCTCTTCCTATATAGGAGATTCATAAATACCGCCCCTGGCGAAGCCCTATAGCTATGAGAGTAATGACTGTAGCTTGCCAGTGGTAGTCAACGAACAGCTTGTTTTCTGGTAAAAATAACAAGATACTAATCGAGAGACTTTGCAAAAGGCGTACGCCACCAGTGGTCTAAATCGGCATGGCAGCAAAAAGTTCGTGGGCCACCGGTGGTCCTCATCGTCGTCTCGTCAATTAGTTAACAGGCAGTAAGTCAGCCTTTACAATGTCTGCTTTTTCAGGCCACTTACGCCTTCGCACCTACTGCTGAAAGGAGGGATTTAGAGGAGCTTTCGTTCCGATGTTCTGAAAAAATGGATTTCTGATACTTATCGAAGCTTAAGTGGCCGAAGTTTCAAAAATAATCTAATTAGGTAAAGGCACGGCCCACGTGAGATATTGACACGTAACATCTGCTCCCCGGTTGCCTGCGAGGGCGGACTCGAGCGAGCGTATTAGCCGTGCGGTTGCTCTGTGTTGAAACATCATGACTTATAATAGAGCGCGTGTCTGTCTGTTTGTCTGTCTGCCTGTATGTCTGCCTGTCACAAAATTCATATGGCGAGGTGCAGCCAACATCTTGAGCTAGAATTTTGTCATAGCACCCTATCAGCGCGTAGGTAGACTGTGCAAAAGCACAAGCCAAACCAGCAAGTGGAACCACTGAAAATTGTGCGTCAACCGGATCTACGCGACTTTTGGCCTGCCAAAATGGGTCGGTAATTGGACTTTTCGTAAAGTCGCACAAAATGACACCAAAAAGGTGTAACTGCGCAAATGCATCAATTTGCCAAACTGTGTATTTTTGAAATTGAAGAGATTTTTGATTAGATATGTAGCCCAAGGTGGGATACCCTTATGGCGACTATGAAGCCAAAATAAATTCAGTAACAATTTAAAATCGCCTTTGTTCTTCTGCAGAAAAATCTTTTCTTCCAAAATTACCGAACATAGATGGAAAAGCTCTAAAAATGAACAGTTTGTTTACAATCCATTTACAATCCATTCGTGATGACCGGCATCGCGCGGTGATTTTCATTATTATTCAATCACGAAGATGTATACGGATAGTAGAACCAGTGCGAACCTCTGTGACGCACTGGTAGCTGATAAACTGATTATCGATTGACCATTGCGACCGCCCTCGCAGCAATCGGGGAGCCGATGGTACAGTAGCAGGTCCCTAGCTACAGGCCCCGTGAAGTCCAATTGCCCACGCGTCGCTTTGAACACCAACGCGCGGCGCGGCTGGAAACGTTTGGTCCCGAAGCGCTACAGGCTTTTTGCGAGCGACAATGAGCGCGCACCCTTTTTACACATATTTTTTTAAACTTTTGAAGGGAGCTTTCGTCAAGATATACCTTGCATTGACGAGAACAACATGAGATTTGAAGGAAGATTTCTTGGAATTCAGTGGACGCCGACAGTCGTTCGCGACGACCGCTCGCTTACGCTGGTGTTCAAGGCACGGCGCGGGCAATTAGGTTTTACGGCGCCTATAAATAAACGCCCAAAGTACGCTAAAAAGGTGAACTTCGAAGTGAGAAAACCGTCCTTATAAGGAAGAAGCGGAGGTCGCTTCACCCATCAACGTATATGGTCTGTGAATGCAAGCCCAAGAGTTCAAGCTGTCCAAAACTTATTGAGCGTATTTTCAACAGTTTTAGATACATTTATGTCAAATTTTGCACTTGTAACCTCAGACCACCCACGTTGATATTCGGAGTTTTTATCCTCTGGAGCGATTTTCTCGCTTTGCAATTGACTTGAGCTTCAACTTAGTTAGGGCCGTTATTGTTATTGCACCGCGTCAAAATCTCATCACCCCACTTGGGTGGACGGTGCCTATAACGAAGTCTTATATATTTACTCGCGTAAATCACGAAATACAGTAACTTGCATCATTCCCTAAGGGTTTACGTGAGCTCGCCGCCCTGCGTTTAATTCAAATCTTGAAAGCATAATGGGAACCGCGAATTTGCTGAGGGCTGATCTGATAACAACGTGTATAATACTGTCACGAACAAACAAAGAAAACAAAAAATTGCGGCTCATAAATGCAATTTGTCCAGCACATAGGAAGCTTTGGTAGAGTTAAAGTTAAATAGGCGAAGAAAAATCCAATTTTGAAGAACGCTAGTACTTTCCTGGCGGGAATTTTATGCCTTGGTCGAGAGATGCCTCATATGCATTACTGTTTCAATAGGAAAACAGCGTTATGTTGATGCAACAATGATTGCCATCTAATGAAAATGCCATAATTCTGTGAATTGCACATGCTGATTGAGCATCAATCGTATTTAAAGGATACCACAAGGTATGCAAAAGGGCAACGCTTAAGGCCTCGGGCATACCTCGCGCGATTTCAGTCGCCACGCGATATGGCAATACTCCAAATGTTCATAACTCATCCTACGGGGTTTCTGAATGTACGGAAGAGGGGCATTTTATCAACCTACGAAAGTTATACATGCTGTGCATTTGAGGTCTTCCAGTATTGAATTTGAAGGCATATGGCAAATTGCCAGATCGCGTGGCGACTGAAGTCGCGTGAGGTATGTCCCTTGCCTAAGGAGCTTTGACCCTTATGGCGTGTAAGTGGTAGGTATAGTGTGGACCCCGGCCAGCTTCCCATATGTACCTCCGCGCCGCGAACGCAGCGCATGCCTTCAGTGCTCTTTTCGTCCCAGGACCTATTGGTTTCTATGCGTTCCTCTCTTTATTGAGTTTGTTTTTTTCTATAATCTCTTTCTTTCAGGGTCAAACGAACCACACCAGCTGATGATGACAAGTTTTTACGAGCCTCAAAAGTCTTGAGAGCTTCTGTCTCAAAAACTCTCGTTTCTTTCCTCGAGGATTAAGTATAGTTTGAAGAGATTTCTTCAGGGTTTCTATCACGGACCAAACGTATCTATTCGATTGAATTTGTTTTGTATAGAAACGTATCTATCCGACTGAGTTTGTTTTGTCTAAATCTTTTAGTTCCTTGTCAATGCGGCACTGAAGCTTCAGCTTGTTAAATTACGCTCTCCGCCTTATGCTTCTAGTTTTTCAATGATTGCAGAAGAGTAACGTTCCAAAAGAATCCTCTTTCCGCTATTTCTCGATTTTCACCCATCAGTGGTAGTTTTATAATAGTATGCATGAAAATGACAAAGAACCAAGTGTTAGTGGAGGTTGGAAGAGTTTTTTCTTCTGCTTAAGTTTTTCTGGAGGTGAGAATAGAGGGTTCCACTTCTTGTCTCACTCTTATCTTAAGTTAGAGATGATTTTTCGTTCATATGGAATAAGAAGCGTTAACAGTGCGCGCGTTGCATATGCGCTGCGGAGGTACATATGGGAACCTGGCCGGGGTCCACACTATAAGTATTAGACTCTGCCTATGCAAAAAGAACGGATAACAAATAGGTTTTTCTTTAAAGACCTTGCTTTGATCTGCAAAATGAAATCTTAATGATACGTTCTGATCAAAAGTTAACTAAAGGTTTGAGTCAAACTTACGCTACGCACGAAGGATGCAAGGGAATAATGAAGCTGCCGGAGAATTCTCTGTATAAGGTCGCAAATCCGGGCTTATTATATGAGACTATCTCCGTGCTGAAATAAGTTACAATGTGGTTAGAAAGCGAAGACACTTACTTGTCCAAACCTATTACAAAATAGATGCATAACCGCCAAAACACTCTTCCACATCCACTTCATGTACGATGAGTACATGAACTATGGATTAATTCAATTTGCACGCACATGTTACATTGTACAAGGCATTATGCAGCTCATGTCTAAGGGCCGCATGCATTAACATCCCCGCCGGGGAGGGATCGCAGCTTCAGAAGAAAGCTTCATATCCTAAAGCTCCAAATATCTGGATTTCAAGCTGTCTATTTATCCGTAAGTGCTCCCACCAACCTTCACTATGAACATCTTAAACCGGAGCAAGAAGCCGTACAAGCTGCATTTTCCAGCTATCTGTTCTATCCCCTGATGATCCCTGGCTGCCCAACGTCTTTTCTAAAAAATCATTTTTATTTTTACGAAGTCATTAAAAACATTCCAAAGTTGTGCTGTTTATCTAGCCCAACAGTGTTAACCGTGTTTCTGGTAAAAACAAGTGATGTTTTGAAGTTAAAAAAATTTGCGATGAACCACAAGTCGAAAGTTGGGGTTTATCGGAAAAATCGATATTCCAAAAACTCATTTGTTTTTATCAGCAACATGTTTAGCACTGTTTTGTTAGATGTTCAGCGCAACTTTGGAAGGTTTTCGTTGACTTCAAAGAAAGAAATGTGACTTTGAAGAAAAGACGGTCGGCCGCGAGGGATCAGCAGCTTGCATAGCTTCTTGCTCCCGGTTAAGATGTTCATAGTGAAGGATGGCGTGAGAGTACTTACGGAAGGTACAGCGTGAAATCCAGATATCTGGAGCTTCAGGATATGAAGCTTCCTTCTGAAGCTGTGATCCCCTCCCTGGCGGAGATGTTAATTCATGCGGCTCTGGGAGACCCTTATGCATGAAAGACTCTGCGGCGTGAAAGCCCCGACATAATAGGGCGTGCACAATGTTACAACGGGGTGGTGATCTCTTCGGCCGAAATACCAACGATTTCATTCGCGACGCGATTTGGCAATACTACAATTGCTCATAACTCTCGTAAGGGGTTTCTGAATGTATGGAGGATAGGGCATTTTCCCAACCTAAAAACGTTACACGTGCTGTGAATGTGGGATCTACCAGTATTGAATTTGAAGACCTCCGCTAAAGTGCCAGATCGTGTGGCGACTGAAACTGCGTGAAGTACCTTGGGCCTCAAGCCTCGGCTACATGCGATTCGCGCCGCGCGGTCTAACAACTCGCCACATGTGTTGAATCATACCCTCGATACATAGAGCCACATACTCTGGTAACCTTCACTTTGAGGGCTATGAGGGGACACAACCTTCACCTGGAAAAAAAAGAAGTCACCCGGGGCGAAGCCCCGGATGTTATTATCCTGACTATATCGGAACGAATGCTAATGAAGCAAATACAGAGAATAATATCTTTAGTTTATCTGAGCGAAACCGAGAATTTGCGTTTTCATAGCCTTTTTTGCGTTAAAAAGAGGTTTCTGTGGATTTTTTGCTAGAATTCAGGATAAAATTTCACAGTTTTTGGTGGTAATCAAGTGTCGTAGGCGATAGTGGTGTCGATAATAAATTTATCCACAGACGAACCCGGTGATGAACCGGGGGAGCAACCTATAATACAATCGGGGGCTCCTTATATAGGTAGTAAGGCGGAGCTGACCCGTGCACAATCGGAATGTCCACGAAATATATGCAAGAAAGAGGATGCCGCGGCTTGGCGCGGCCCCTAGAAGATAGATGCCACTCATTGGTGAGTGATTCGGCACTTAATTATAAGCGATTGGGGAATATAGCCTATGGGGAATACCCGTAAGCTATTAGGATTATAGAATTTTTGAGGTTGATGATACATAAATCATCAACACTCCGGGCGAGCAAGAAGGAGGCGAAATCTGTTGAGATGTCAATAAATAAATACAATCAAAACCTCCTAAAAGCATTTGTACCTAAAAATTGAGATATAGCTGTTTTTGCGCCTACCGCTCCATTATAAAAGAAAAAGAGGTTAAGGAGACTGTGCTGTCAGACTGCCATTGTGCCGCCAAGGATCACGCGAAAGCTGAACTAAACGGCCCGACGACCTTGCATATCGACTTCACCCCCCTTCCCCCCTATGGACGCATGTACCTCGTCGCCGTATATGTCTACTAACCCGAGTTCATGGAAATAAAGGCGACTAAGTTAAGCCACCAGGCATAGTTGAATATCTTCAGCAAATTCGACTTCCGGAAACGCTTGTTTTGAGCAACGGTATCCAGTTCTCCTTCCAGTTCCTCGAGAATAAATACAGGATCAAGGACATTCGAACTCCGCCATTTCATCCGCAGTCGCTAACGTTCAGTTAACACAGTCCATACACTAACGTTTCGTCGTAAAATTTTAAAAGTGAACTTCGGAAGTTGAAAGGAGAAAAGAACCTTCTGAAGTCTGTCGAAGATCTGCTATTCTATTGCTGCACATTTTAACCTGATAACTTTCACCCGCAGAAATGTTTTTCAAACAAACGCTTTATACCAAGTTCGATCACTGGGCTCGGGCCGTCACGCTAAGCTAGTTCGGATCAAAACAACCTTCAATACAGAGTTAGCAAAGCGCGTTTTAGTGGCCTTTTCAAATGAGACCCATACTGTTTTGGAGAGTACTGCACAGTGATCAAATCTGCCTTCATTATCTTCCAAGCGCCTCTACACACCGAGTTAGGGGCGTTTTTCGAGTCGAAGAATTTAAGGCAAAACTGGAACAAAATTGCCCAAATTTGCTCAGATGGTCCGGTGTCGAGTATCAGACCAGTTCTGCAATGGACATTTTGTCTAATATGCTAATACCTAACATTGCTTTATCTGAGTGCTGGATAGAGTGTAACGATTGATTTTGCAAAAATTCTGCATTCACTTTTCGTTCCAAAAACGGTCATAACTCGGCGTCCAGAGGCGCTTGGCAGAAAACGAAGGCAGATTCGGAGCCCCCGTGCAATGCTCTTCAGAGGTATGAGTCTCATTTAGAAACGCCACTTCAACTGAAAACACTTCCCTTGTCAGTACGTCCTTCAACTTGGAGCCAAGAAAAAACTCAAGGCCTTCTATGCTCGCGCTTAGCGTAATCCATCGACGCCTACTTGGGCTCCAGGACGTGTAAGATAAAGATGGCCGCTTACTTTACAACGTTTGAGTCAAAGGATTTGCATGGGACGTCATCCCAACCACTGCACCCTCGTGCACTGTGCCATTGAAGGAAGGCAATTCTTTGGACTTGCATCTTCCAAAAACGTCGACTCCCGCTGACCGGTTGATATTCCGGCATCCGCTGCCCAAGAAGCCGACCTCATGGTTGTAGCGTCGCTAATTTCTATTGTTGCTGCCAGTGGTGCCAAACCTCGTGACGCTGGCTCCAGGTCAGGAATCACGCCGCGCATGTCGCGCTATGATTTTTATCTCACAGAACTGCCCGGAGTGGCACGGTGCCAGTTTAAGGGATGGGGTGGGAGCAGTTACATGGCTCCTGCCATAGGTAACACGGGCCAAGAGTGCTATCTCTTGTACGGTTGACATCGCTTGCGGCATCGCTTCGCGAAAAAATCGCGCCGAGCGTGACTCCTGACCGTTCCTCGTAACGCTGACTACTTCATCAATTCCGTCTCCGTCCGTCAGAGTGGAGGGGAGCGGGTGGAGAAGATGTTAGGCAGCGTTTCGTATCTGTATTGTGAATGATGTATACCATTGTATCAACTGCCTCTTTGCAATAGATCAATTCGTAGTGTTCATATTCAAATCCCTTCTCCTGCGTTTCCCCGATTGTTCCTAAAGCTTTCTGGTGTCTAGCAAATCACCCTAATTACTTCCAATCGAGTGAAGCTCTGCCTTTCCCACGCTTGCCCTGGGAAAGTGCCATAGGTGCGATAGGGGGAGCCGGGCTCTCCCTAAGTGAAGGGGGTCTCGGCTGTTCCCGACCTTCCAGGGTGAAGGGGGTATGTGAGTCTAGGGGGGGGGGAGGAAGAGAGAAAAGGTAAAAAGGCGTGGTATGAAGAGCTCTAATTTGTACCTTATTTAGGCACAAATTGAAAAAAAATTGAAAATTTTCAAAAGAAATTTACAAATTAAAAAAAAAGGTTATGAAGATCTGTGCTCCTGTTTCACTGCATCAACAAAAAACGAAAGCAATAAGGTTTATCCCAAAAGATGTACAAGTTAGGAACAACTTCATTTCCTGCACATCATCATCAACAAGATCACTATCGCTAACGTCAGAGAAAACAAGTTCGATGCCTGAAAATCTTCTTCTTCCTCCGAAAGGTCATCGGAGTAGAAGTAGAATTGCGTGCTAAAGCGTTCTGAGTCGAAATTGGATTTGAAACTTTCTTCTTCTTCTAAGCGCTTTTGTGATTTTTTTCCTGGCCCTCTGGTAGCACCAGGAAGTCAGCAGGTAGGTGACCAGTTTCTTCATACCATTTTTTAGGATATTTCAAAAAGTCGTACGGTAACAGCCTGTCTGGACCACTTATACCAATCCTTTAAATGAAGTTTTTAGATAACAATGTGTTTAGTAGAAGGTTGACAAATCTTAAGTATTTGCTTAGATGCTCTGTCGTTGTACGACTTCTGCGTTGTGTTCTGATAACAGAGTAGATAGAGAATTTCTTTCTCCACCTCTGCCGTGCTAGTCGGAATGGAAATTAGCTTTGCTAGTAAGTTCATCAGATTTTTGCGGTAAGTAATGGGAAAAGAGCCAGATCGCATATGCTTTCGCAACACGGGAAGGAAATAGTGCATACTTTTTTTTTGGGCCTTGTCGAACTCTGGCTTCACCTCCTCTGGCATACGTCCTGTTAGTTGATTAGAAAGCTGCTCAACTTCTTCTTCAACAGCATCTGCGGAATAGCCGAAAAAAGGAGGTACTATGTTGCGCGTTGGTTTTTTTTTCAATATCATAGGTCATAATGTCACAAGGCGAATAACTTTCAAAAGCATAAAGCACAGAGTTGGGTTCGCACTCCAGCCGGGATCTAAGTGCAGTAACTATGCTTTGTACTAACACCTTCCTTTTGTTCATATCCATGTTTGTGAATTTAGCAGCCTTGAATTCTTCAGCAACCTGAAGATCAGCAATGGACTTCCTGGACATTTCCTCATTGAAACTAGACAATCTGCTTGGATTCCTTATGCAGGAAATCAGAGAGTTTCGCTCGATTGCCAACTCTGTATCAATGTCGACAACATTTTCGTCGGCGTAAGATTCTCCTTCTGCCTCGCTGTTGAATTGGAACACATGCGAGTTATCTGCGATTTTGTAAAGTATTCTGCCTGCCGTTTCCTCTTCAAACTGCCAACCTTTCCAAAACATTGAGGGTTATATTAATAACATGTTATTCTTCTGAATGTCTTAGAGTTTTTGATTTATTGAAACCAACCATTCTCTACAAATCAGAGAGTGAGTCTACGCGGTTTATCGAAAGTTATCTTCTTCAGCACTAGGTTTACAGAGTGTGGATTCCAGAAATGGGCGGGTTTTTGTGTGAAGGTGTGGAAATTCACCAACTTCCATAGTTTTTTGAGTGTGTGCTAATGATGGCAAAAATGAAAATAAAATAATGATGGCATAACTGTCAATCAAAAGCGCATTTTTTACCAAAAAACATAAACATATAACAACGATAAGCACGCTCAAATAGAGCGTTCGCTCACGTTCCCGTTAGTGCTGATAACGATGTCAATCCACAGCACATTTTTTACTATTGACTTGCTCCACCTCGCTCTTATTAGGTCGTCCAGAAAGTTTTTGGGCATGAATTTCAAAATTCATAACTTCTGATTTTTCCACGATTTGACTGCTTTCACTTTTATGTAAAAGGGTAAGTCATGCTTTTTATAATGACATCTCAGCTGCTTAGTAATGGTCATCTGTTGCATAGATAGAAGCGATAAAAGAAAAAAGGTAAAAATTTTAATTTTCTGTGTAAGGTCATAAAAAATCGGAGACTTGCAACAAAAATCGGAGCAGTCAGTACTGTAGGTTTTTTCACCAGCTCTTTCTAACAGTGCAAAGTTTGCGCCGATTGAGCGTCTCAATAAAAAGTTATGATTTTTCTGAAAAATGCAAAAATAAATCAAATTCGCCTTTTTGTATTGCTTGCTCGGAAATCATAACTTTTCATGGAGACGCTCAATCGGAGCAAACCTTGCACTGTTAGAAAGAGCTGGTGAAAGAACCTACAATATCGACTGCTCCGATTTTTGTTGCAAGTTTCTGATTTTTTTTTTGCTACACAAAAATTCAAATTTTGAGTGATTTTGGTTTTGAGCTTCTATCTATGCAACAGATGACCATTACTAAGCAGCTGAGATGTTATTATAAAAAGCATAACTTACCCTTTCACATAAAAGTGAAAGTAGTCAAATCGGTTGGAAAAATCAAAAGTTATGAATTTTTGAAAATCGTGCGCAAAAAATTTCGGGACGACCTATACAATGTGTTGGCTTTCATGAGTCACCGGTGCAAATGATTTTTAGAGCCGGGAAGCAAAGAAGCCCTAAAGAGAATCGACGTAGACCGTCGACTTTTTTCTAGGTCTTCTGTGCCGCGAGATATGAGGGATTTTATGTGCTTTAAAAATCAACTGATTTTGTGTCCTCACTTTCTGCTCTCCAAATGAATGCTACGAGAAAGTCGACGGTCTACGTTTGTTGAAGAAGACTTGCTCTTTAACACAGATAGATAATCAACAGTGATTGTGTCTTCATTTGGCAGAAATCTGCTGTTGAAAATGACCATGTTTTCAGATAAAATGCGGTGTATTTCTCGGTAGAGGGGGCTAGAAAGAAGTCAACGGTCTAGATCGAATCCCCTTTTCCTGAGCTTTCGAATGGTATATAGGTTGTTGGGCGAAAAAACTAACCAGTTTTCAAAAATGGGGTGGAGATATTTACTATTAGCTTGCTCCAACCCAGCTCCACCAATGTATTGGCTTTTATCGGTTACCGGAGCAAATGATTTTTAGAGCCGGGAAGCAAAGAAGCCCTAACATGCTGTATACCATTCGAAAGCTGAGATCATGGAGAATCGACGTAGACCGTCGACTTTTTTCTAGGTCTTCTGTGCCGCGAGATATGAGGGATTTTATGTGCTTCAAAAATTAACTGATTTTGTGTCCTCACTTTCTGCTCTCCAAAATGCTACGAGGATAAATAAATAATATAAATAAACATAATTACCGTTTCTTTTGTAAATTCATGAGTGTACTTGTTGCTTGAGGTACTTAGCCTGCAAAACCTTTTAGTAACTATTTTTATCATATTCTCAGTGTACAATACCAATCTCAGCTCAGGTGAAGGGGGTCATCGGGAGTTTGGCCTCAAAGTGAAGAAGGTAAGATCCATCACTCCTCCTATCGCAACTATGGAAAGTGCTTCACGGTCATGGAGATGCGGGTGTACCCGACACTTTAATTGAGAAGCGTAGGCTGCACCAACCTCGGTTAAGCGACGCCGTAGCGACAACTTGTGAAGTTGCGGTGTTACGCGCGCGAACTCTGCTACGCATTGAAGCACGTCGCGTACGACGGTGCGTGGAAGTCATACCAGCGCGGGACCGAGATAGATACACCACCTTAACACAGGTCATGTTCATGCACTCTTCCCGCTCATCTAGCTCATACCCTCGGCAGAGCCGGTGATGCTAGTTAGTGAAATAACTTCCTAATAACGACCGACGGACTAGTACTCAGATGCTAGTGTAATCTCAAAGCGAGCAAGGGACGCGATATTTGATGGATTTTCCAGAAACTGCTTCAAGTCAGAAATTTCTCTGTCCATTTCGGCTTTAAAAGCAGCACAGAAACAGCGATGGAATCAGAACAAGTTTACAATATTGAAAGAGTGTACAAATTCGTTGCCAGCTAATTTGCTTGAAGCATTCTTTCGCAGCTGTATCGTATAAACTGTGCGAAGAGTAGGCAAATAACGATCAAAAATGCTGGACACAATCTGCTGGACACATAAGTTGAAAAAACTGCGCCCTCTCTTGATATGTACAGCTGCAAATAATGCCTTGCCCTCTGAAAATTTCCGTAATCCAAGCAAAACTCAATGTTAACCAACTGATCACGATACTTTTTTTAGAAAAGATGTAGGACTTACTCCGGCGCCAAATCAGTCATTAAATTTACATCTCCGTTGAGTTGAAACGGGAAAAAGTCAGCCGCATTTTTCTAAATCGCTACTCGCAAAAAAGGCAGACTTTGGAATCGCGGAAATACGTACCACACTGGTTCTGTTCTCTGCTGGTGGAGGAGGCGGCGGAGTGGTACGCATCCCGCTTTCAATAGTAGTAGTAGCTTGCACTTCACAGGCAAGTGCTAATAGAATGCATGACCATAAAGTAAACCACATTGTGATGAATGATCCCTCCCAAGAATCGCATGTTAGATGCAACTTTGGCCTATCTCATTATCAGTGTAAACAATATGTTGCAATAATCATAGCTTAGAGGCTTCTAGTCTTGCATCTAAAGTGCATCTGGTTTCGAGTCTGATTCAGTGAGATGCGCTATTTCTTTCCGGAGATCACGGAAAAGCTGACGTTGGTCGACGTTGCATTAAATCCGCTAATATCAGACTTTGATTATTTGAATATGGATGAAGGAATTAGGAGGGAGAAGCGTCCCGAAAAACCATGTTAATAACACAACTTCCAGGTATCCCAGCTCGGGGAACCTACTATTATACTTTGGATTTTATAAAGATATTGCCACCTAGTTTACGAACATTAAACTGTGAGACACCCTGCATAGCAGGTGGATACAATAAAGCAGTCCATATGAAGTAAACTAAGTTTTAATGAAGTGCTAAGATTGATTTTGAACAAATTTTTCAAAAAATATGATATGTATAGTTGATGCGTTGACCGCACGGACTGAAAATCACTGCGGAGCACGCGCCGCGAGGTAAAACGCTTGCCCCAT
Organism: Cylicocyclus nassatus; assembly: GCA_958299035.1. Classification (NCBI taxonomy): domain Eukaryota; kingdom Metazoa; phylum Nematoda; class Chromadorea; order Rhabditida; family Strongylidae; genus Cylicocyclus; species Cylicocyclus nassatus. Next base: position 39,031,574 of record CATQJL010000112.1, read on the forward strand.
TAAGAATTCGCCATTACAAGTCTCTCTTGCGACGATTTAGCCGCGCAGCGCATAGTTCGAGCGTTTGAGCAGTCCGTGCGGTCAATGAATCGTCGATACATTTGCCTGCGCCTAACATGAAGTAAATTTTGGTGCGAGACAGTAAGGGTGCCGTCATACTGCGGCAGCCGCCGCTAGCAGCTTAGCAGCCACTGGCAACCCGTAGTGGTTCATAGCAGCCGCCAGCAGCCCGTAGCAGCCACCAGCAGCCCGTAGCAGCCGCTGGCCGCTTTTGTCATAGATGCGCAAAATCACCAAATTCTTATCACTTTGTGTGCGCCACCCATGCTTTCCATCTCCCACGCCTCTTTCTTCCTAATGTGGTTAATGTGTAGCTCCACTCCCACACATTACAGAGTTATTCAAGATAAGCACCGGCCAAGAATATGACTCGAAGCAGCACACATAAGAAAATAAACACTGTAGAAATTGGACGCATCCAAAGTCAGAAGAAATCACACCGCGAAGAAACTTTGGCGAAAAATGGTTCGACTGCGAGAGGGGAACTGAGCACCAATAAGATGACCAAAGTACGGCAACAAGATTATAACAACAATGAACACAAATAAAAAATATGAGATCAAGTGACAACAGGAAGGAATAAGCGTGGAAGATGGAAAGCGTGGGCGGTTGCACTTAAAATAGAAGAATTCGATGATTTTGCGCTTATATGACAAAAGCGGCCAGCGGCTGCTACGAGCTGCTGGCGGCTGCTACGGACTGCTGGCGACGGCTGCCGGCGCGGTATGAAGGCACTCTAACTTCTATGGCAAGCCATTTCAGCCGAAGTGGCCTTCCCCACCAAGATGTATATCCCCAATGGCTGTCTTGCAATAGTATTCCAAATCTATCCATATTCGCTGAAACATTTTCTGAGCAACATTTCACGCAATTTCAGACTCATGTCTTCAATGGATTTAGGAGCCTCCTGCAGGATGTAATCCATTAGCTTCGGGATACCTTTGACTTCCACATCCAGATCGAAAGCGCATACGAAAGATATCGAAGCATAAGCTCAAAGCAGGCACTAACTACAATCAAAGCAAATCAGGCTATCCATATGGAATCAGGGCCCGGCACGAGGTGGGCAAAAGCATTTTCCAAAACGAATTTCCCTTTGATCCCATTTTTTTACGAACACCCCCTTGAGCCCAAAAACGATGCTTTGTGCTTGCGCAACGAGAGCACCGGCCACACTTCACTTAAAAACGCTCGAAAGCGCTCAAAAACGCTCAAACTCTTCTAATTATTCCTCACCTTTATCAAGATAGAAAAGAGGAAGAAGAGTAAGTAAGGGAAATGACGAAGGAATGAAATATCAAAGTAACGCAGCTATATTACTGAGAGATGCCGTTCCCGCGTATCGATTGACTGGAGCGCGCTTTCCTCCCTAGAAAGCTGGGCTACTGATGCAATTTTGGGCTCTAACAAAGACAAGAGGAGGAGTTTTGGAACCAAAATCCTATCATATAGTAAACTTTAGGTGTACAACATATTTATGTAAAAATTTTGGAAAACTTATGTGAACTTTCTTGCCTACCTCAGGTGGGCTTGGTAAATATTTGTGCATGCTCTTCATTCAAATAAGTTTTTCTAATTTTTCATACGTTGTTCCTTAGTCCTGCTGCGCGTATACAACGCACCAAGTCTCGCGTAATTTCGTTTTTTCTGCGCTGGAAATGAGCCATTTCCATTTTTTGATAGTGGGAAATTTTCAGAAAAAAGTTTGCCACAACCTTCAGTCACATAATTTTTCAATGAAACTTCTAAGTTAAGCCTCGCAGATCCGTGTTCATGTGACTACCAAGTTTCATATTGTATGGTCATCTGTGCGCTGCAAGCGAGCCATTTGAATTTACATCTTCATTTATCAGTTTTGCAAAATTTTTGGAAAAATGCTCATTACACCTCCCATTCACATAAGTTTTTCATAATATTCCATACTTTGTTTCTACTAATCTCTCTTCGTTCGCTTACATTACTTGGTGCCATTCGTTATGCCTGCATTGAGAGCTGATCATGTAATTTTGCTGTTCAAACGGCATCGCTTATGTGACGTCGCGCGCGCGGCAATTAGCGGCGGCATAGCGTAGCGCGCGCGAACTCTATTGTGTGCGTTGAGGCCTATGAAAACTACTTCGCAATGAATCAGGTGTATAGGGTAATAAGCATGATTCGACCTTCCTTTGCTTCACTTGGAATCTTCTTCCGGGGCTCCGCGACCCCGCAAAAACGATTTTCCCCTTGCTTTTTCCACCAAAAACGATTTCCAGCTTGTCATTTGCCCAACTCGTGCCGGGTCCTGTATGGGATTTAAGGATGCAGTCAAGAAAAACTGGAACTGTTCCCGGACTTCGAAATCAGTATGAACGCAACCTCACGCGATTTCAGTCGCCACGGGATCTGGTAACTTGCCATATTTCTTCAAATTCAATACTAGCCGACCCAAATGCGCAGCATGTATAACTTTAGTAAATTGACAGAATGTCCTGTCTTCCGTACATTCAAGTACCCTTACGATGAGTTAAAACAATCGGATTGCGAAATAGCGTCGCGGGTGAGATCGCGTGGGGTATGCCCAGGTCCATGGGAGGATGATATTCCGTTTCAAACGTATGTAGCATAGAATCTGTAGTGGAACACGTTGAGTCGTTGACAATTTATTAAAAAAACACAAAGGTTCCCCTATACACATCGGCTTATGTGCTGTGGGTTCACTAAGATCAGTTCAATAATAGACACAGAAACACGTAAACGCATCAATGTGCGGCGGGTACGCCGCAGCCGCCTAGGTCGCCTCAGCCTTAGCTATCAATAATTGAGCGTCTATCTTACATTGAACGGCTCTACAACACCTCCCTTCTAAGGTGAACAACGGTTCATCTTTGAATGAGGATCTACCTGGAGAGGTTCTGTTGGTCGACGATGTCGGCTTCATCTGGTTGGTATCAGTGATGTGGTTGAAGTTGCACGGTGTTCAGCGATGTCCACGCCATTGTCCAATCGGCCTCTTTTGGAACGCATCGTGTGCAATTAATTGCGAGGGCGCTCCATACTTGCTCCACTGCGCATCTAGTTCGCGTGTCGCCTCAAAACTGCTTATCTTTCGTAAGAACATCATATACGGCTTCTCCATGGCGTTTCTTCACGTGTACTGGAATCCATTTTTCATATCCAGAGCGAAAGTCACTAACCCACACAGTCTCTTGTGGTTGGTACGCTTCCTCTCGTGCTCCATGGTGGCGGTTGAACTGCTTCTCCATGCTTTCAATGCCCATCTTTCCTTCTTCTCTAAAATCTCCATTTAACAGCGACAGCGGTGTCCTCATCTGACGTCCCAGCAGCAACTCGGCCCGCAAACGTTGTCCTGGTGAACTTGTACAAGGTGTTCGTCGATAGCACTGCAGGAACTCGGCAAGCTTCTGTGTAGTTCCTCCCTCCTTGATTTTCTGGAAAGTTCTCTTGAAAATATCTACAAACCTCTCCGCTTGTTTAGTTGATTGTGGATGGAATGGGGGTGAACGCATGTGCTGAATTCCTCGCTCTTCACAGAATTTTTGAAACTCCCTTGCTGTGAACTGCGTTCCGTTATCTGACACGATCACTCGCAGATTTTCAAATCGAGCGAATAGCAATCTAAGTTCTTTCAGGTTAGCTGTAGTTGACGATGAAGGCATCTCAAACACTTCTGGCCATTTCGAATAAACGTCAACTACGACGACACACTTACCATTCAGCAGTCCTGCGTAGTCAATGTGAAGACAATTTCATGGTTTGTTTTCCATTTTCCATGAATGCAGTACAGTCTTCACTGGCATCTTGGCTGCTTCTTGACATTTCCTACACGACGCACTGAGTCCTCGATGTCTCTGTTGATGCCTATCCAGTATGCGCCTCTTGAGCATCTTGAGCATCTTCATCCTTGTCATTCCAGGGTGTCCTTCGTGTAACTGCTTCAAAACCTCTTGTCGCAGCGAGGCTGGAATAACTATTCTATGGCCAAGATACAAGCATTCTGCACTGATAAACTCTCGCCCAGTGCTCTCCAGTTTCCAATATCTCCTTTCGGCTTGGACGGCCACGCTCCTGACTGTAGCATTTCCTGCATGATGTTTTCGTCCTTGCGCGACTCCTCTTCAATCTTAAGCCTGGTCACACCTCGTACAGCGGCAGCTTGAACGGCTTGCACATCTTCTTCTATTTTCGCTATCACGACGTCCTCGGCTTGGAATGGCCATGGAGGGATCAACCGGGATAGGGCATCGGCTTGTCCAAACTCAGTCATCCTCCGATACTCTGAATCGAAATCGTATGCAAGCAGAATAAGCTTCCATCGTTGCAGCCTATTCGCTGTGTAGACGGGCACCATCTTCTTCGCTTGCGGTCAGTAAGCAGCCTGAATCGGCGTCCGTATATATATCGATAGAACGCACGCACTGCAAAAACCAGTGCAAGTCCTTCTTTTTCAATTTGTCCGTAATTCTTCTCGGCGATTGTGAGTCTTCGGCTTGCATGACAAATCGCCTTTTCCGATCCATCCAGGATCTTGTGTAAGATCACAGCTCCAATTCCGTAATCCGATGCGTTGGCACCTACCACTATCTGCAAGCTAGGATCAGAGTGTGAGGAGTAGATCCGAGGCTAAAACTTCCTTAGCACGCTTGAATGCGTTTTGGTATTCCTTTGTCCATTCAAATCTTGCGTATTTCTGAGCAGCGCGTCCAAGGGTGCACGAAGTTGACACATCTCGGCCACAAATAATCCATAGTAGTTGATCATGCCCAGGAAGGAGCGAACCTCCGCTATAAAATTCGGCGCTGGCATTTGCTGGATGACCTCAATCTTCTTTGGGTCCGGCCAGCGCCCGTTTTTGTCGATGATGCAATCTAAGTAGCAAATCTCTGGCATCAGAAAGTTGCATTTTTATAACCTGACGTGAAATCCATAGTCCTTGCTCATTTTGATAAGGCTTCCAAATATCGGCGGTGTTCTTCACAACTTCTTCCCGTGATGATGATGTCATTAAGATAAGCGGCTATGCCTTCCACTCCGCTAATCATCGCTCCATTATCTGCTGGAAGATACCTGGCGCAAATTTCACTCCGAACGGCACGCGATTGTAGCTATACAATCCCTAATGCGTGTTGATGGTTAACATCTCCTTCAATACCTCCTCGACTTCCACTTGTAAATACGCTTCGGCTAAGTCGAGCTGTGTGAATAGCGGGCCTCCGTTTAATTTTGCGAACACATCCTCCGCTGTGGGCAATGGGTTGATGCAACTGCAATGCATCTTCAATCCTGTCGAGAAGTCGGCACATAGACGGATTTTTCCGTTCTTCTTCTTGACAGCAACTATCGGTGCGGCCCACTCTGAGTGTTCGATCGCTATCGGTTCGACCAGAAATCACTCCCTCGGCTAAGAAGCGATCGATCTCGGCTTCCAATTCTGGTGCTGACGCGTAAGGTACCGGTCGTTTCTTCTTGAAAACTGGAACAGCGTCGCTTTTCAAGACTAGCTTTGCCTTACTCTTCGTGCATTTTCCCAGGTCGCTGCTGAAGACTTCCGCAAAATTCTTCTTCAAATCGGCGACCACTTCAGCTTTGAATTACTCTTCGCTAGTCACCTTTCTGCAATGGTAGTTGTCCTTCAGCTTTTTGTATGCCGGCAGCTGGATGCACCACTCCAGTCTTAGTAGATTCGAGCCTTCGGTGACGTAGCATGTGCCACTTTCATGAACCATCTTCCCTGTACAGTGCATGTTAATGAGGAGCTCACAAGTCCGCTCCTACGCGTACGCATCGCAAGGCTGATGCGCTCCGTTCGCGTGCGTACGGCTTGGGCCCTTGCCAACCCTCGATCGATGACGTCTGTGGGAGTTGGCAAAATGCCCTGCCGTCCGCTCGCGCACTTGGCGCATGGGATTTGCGGCGCGTGCATGCAAATCGAGGACTGCACAAAAGGGAATAGGTTTTTGACATCGCCTGTAACTCGATCTCTGACGGAAAAGTTGGTCGTGCATTTACCATAAATTTGCATCGGCGTTGCGTCTGTAGTTTTCACAGGCATCACACAGGATTCCAGAGCAGGCGATCCCATCCTCTTCCAAGCTCTACGCGATATCAAGGTTATGCCTGCATCCGTATCCAGCTAGAGCTTGAAAGAACATCCTCTTACTACGCGTCAGGTATGTTCGCGCAGTCTCGGGCGTCGAAAGCGTGCACATTCTTGCCTGTTCTTTGCGACAAAGTGTTTTGCACCTGTCCTCCGTCGCTTCTTCCGACCAGGCTGCCAGATTGGGGGCACTCACTTCTGAAATGTGGTCCTCCGCATATGAAGCAATTTACCTTTTTCTTTCATACAACATGAATGTCGCGCGTGCATTCCATACCTATATTGTCCATATTCAGGGCAATGAAGTTTTCACAGCCCGCGACTAGGTCAACGGTGCTTCTTTCGTGTGAGCGTCCAGTCGCCGAATCATCTGAAGGCGAAGTTCCCTAAGTGAGGGATCTTGAAGACCTGCTACAAATTGCAGCGTCTTTATCGCCGTATAGTCGAGCTCTTTGAGGCGAGCATCCTCGCCTATCCGCCTGATGGTATTGGCGTATTCGCGAAATAATACCTACGCTGGTGTAAGCGGAGGGCACGTTATCCTTAAACAATCATACCATCTTCTGATGAGCGTCTTCTTAGAGGCAAACAGCTTCTGCAAATTCGCGACTGATGTCGAAGTCCAAGTCGTTCAGTTGCGCAGGCAGGACTTTATCGGCATGCTTCCGGTATGCTTCTTCATCCAGCTTCATAAGGATCAGATCACGCTTCTTCTGATCCGAGAGCTGGGAGTCTCGAATGGCCGGTCCTTACCTGCCATACCAGTAAGCAAATGTATTACCTGTCTCTTCGTTTGAGGTAACTCTGCACGTCCTTGCTCAGCTGGTCGTATTGATTCTTGCTGGCATCCTGGAAGGCTACCCTTTGGTTACTGGTCAAAGCAGTGACCAACGTCTTCATTTACTCCTGTTGTATTTGCAACTGCACTTGCATTTGCTCCTGTAGAGCTTGCGATTGCACTTGCATTTGCTTCTGCTGAGCTTGCCACTGTGCTTGCATATGCTCCTGTTGGGCTGGTAGCCGAGCATCTGTTCTTGTTGAGCTGCATTGAAGCAGCTTCATTTCTTCTTGTTGAAGTCGCATTTGGTCGACCATGACCGACAGGACCTTCTCCAAAGAGTCGCCACGCCGCTCTTCATTGACTTTCGGCATGGTAAACTTCTCTGGTGTGAACGAAGTCTTCTGCTAAATCGATAACTTCTTAGTAAAGCTTACTTCCTTGCTCCTCGACCAGTGGTAACTTCCTCCTCGATCTGAGCTGCAGCAATTCTTCTTGTTCTTGATCGATGGGGGCTTCTGGTCCTTGGTCGTTGAGGCTTCTTTTGGTCCTTGGTCGGTGGAGGTCTTCTTGTCCTTGATCCTGATCGCCAGTTGTAGTGGAACGCATTGAGTCGTTGACAATTTATTAGAAAAACACAAGGGTTCCCTCTATACACATCGGCGTATATGCCGCGGGTTCACTAAGATCAGTTCAATGATAGACACAACAACACGTAAACATATCAAGGTGCGGCGGATACGCCGCAGCCGCCTAGGTCACCTCAGCCTTAGCTATAATTGAGCGAGTCCTAGTTTATATTAAACGGCTCTACAACAAAATCAGTAAGCTGACTCTACTTCAATCTCCTCAAAGTCACCAATAAATCTATCCAATTGGAGACCAAGGTTCATACTGCACATATTCAGCCGAAACATCTACACAAGCTCCCGGTCAAAACTATAGTCTGGTATGTGTAGACAGCTTGCACTTTTTACTGGAAGCCTAAATCTGCTAAGGGGGGGGGGTGGGAGAACAAGCTAGAAAAGGAGAAAAACCTTCACTCAAGATAAGATCACGTTCGTGTTTATCAAGCGCTACGCAAACCTATTAACGCGAAACGTTGAATGCTTAATCTTCATCAAAAATTTTTTCTCAAATCTGTTCAATGTTTGTGAACTTTGATTACCGAAAAGTGAATTTTCCGTTCACGGACATACAATACCGCTCGTATACCTTAAACGACGCCAGTCGCGCCTCATTCATGTGACATCACGTTAGCACTGTCATGTCTTGCTTCAAAATGGACGAATTCTTAATCCAAAAGCAGCATCGATTCAGCTCGGCGCGGCGCATCATATGATATAAGAAGTGCACGCTTGGACACGGTAGGAGTAAGAATAAGAATTCGTTCAAAAGCGAGATATGTCCATGCTACGGTGATGTCACATGAGTCGGGCAATGTGCGTGCTTTTTTTTTCAAAAAATACGATATTGTACTCTCCACATCATACATTCAAATCAATGGCATAACCAGGATTTCCTTTGGGGGGGGGGGGGGGAGCGGGTGACAACACTCCAAAAAATTTTTTGGTATGCTCCTCTGAACTTTCGCGCGCCCGTAACTGCAAAATTTCAGAAAAGGGGGCGTGGCGGCAGCCACGCCACCAGAAAAAAATTGGAGAAGGCTAAATTGTTCCAAAAAATTTTAAGAATTATTTTAATTATTGAGAAACATAAGGAAGTCGCTTGCACATTTTTATAACTCAAGTGACTTTCGAAAATTTCGCGACCATTTTCGGGGGAGGGTGAAGGGGCGTGCGCGCCCCCCCCCCCCTCCCCCGGCACGCCACCGAATCATACTTATAGTAGCTCTACTTTTTCCAAGGCTAATATATGAGAAAGCAAACAGAAAAAATAATGTTGTAAAGGTTAGTTTTGGAAGACTTGCAAAAGTTTGTCGTACGACAATAACTTACGTGGTAAGAGAGCGCTTTGGCAGCAGCAGGCCAAGTTTCGTCTCCTCTCAATTTTTTCTAGCCATAGAAAAGTAAAAGAACTATGCGCGTGGAATCTGATGCGGAGTATAGACCGCCCGCGCAGGGCGCGGATTTGTGTACAGTACCCACACTAATTATTCGACAGAAAACGCAAAAACTGACGATCCGCGTTTTTTTCGTTTTTTCTTCATAACTTCCTTCAGATTGCATAAAATACGAATCTGAAGAAAGCATGATGTTTAGCTCGTCAAGATGAATCTTCTTATGTGCTAAACTCTCTTACTATCCCGTTTTCAGCCTGCTCGATTTTTGCGTGAGGACGGGTTTTCGTAGTAGTGCAACTCAGCGAAGAACACACATGGTAGACTTTAGTAAACATGATTCGGTAGAGCTGTTCTCGTAGATTATTAAGCAGTAGCGATTGGCGGAGAATCCCTCTTCCATAGAGAAAGATAGGCCGGTGAATTTTGAAAAAACCGATGTCTCTCAGATTTTGGCTACCGTAACTGTACTGTAAGACGTTAATTTGCAAAGCAGATGTATTTTTCGTAATCAGCAGGCTAGATAACCCCTATGCGCAAGTTTTCCGAGGAATTCGGACTCTTTGATATTTTCTCGTTCTAGGCGCTGAACCTCGCCGACGGGTTTTGGCTGACTTATTGATGATCTTGGATTTGCCGGAAACTTCGCCCATAGAGGTTCTCAGACTTGCTGATTACGAAAATAGTGCTCTTTTTGCACTGTAAGTTCTTTTGGCAGGGTTATGCTGAGAGGAATGCTGCGATACTATGCGAGTTCGTGAGTTTGTCTGCCCCTTTCGCGTATCTGTTGGAAAACTTACCTGCTCTTCTTAGCAATTTGAAATCATTAGAGACAGTATTTTCAACACGTGCTTAAACTAGGCCCGTATCTGCATTGATCGCCGAACTGTGAGCTTACCAACTCACGTCCTCATGAAAATCGTTCAAAATTTTGAGATCGCATATTTTGACCAAATATTGCTGGGAATGATTACAGATGACTCTGATTGCAGATATTATGTTTATATACGTAAACTGATAATTTTAATTCAGCATACTTGCTTACTCCCTGTGCCAATCACACAAGTAGCTCAAGGTTCGCAAAAAATCGATAGAGTTGGTAAAGGTAGTTGTTTTTGAAAAACTAATATCTATCCATGATCAGCACCCTCACTCACCCATTTATACCAATTTCTTGGCTCGGTTGCTCAAACTTGGCAAAAAAATCGATGAATCGCTATCGACCGATGACGAAATGTAGTCTACGAGACCAGCTCAGCCCCCAAGTTGTGTGCACAGTTTAGTCTGCATTGGTTCAGAGATGCAATTCTGTTGGGAGCATACGCACAGACACACAGACACATGACAAACAGACATTCGCTTGAGTCTAGTATGTTAGAGATAATAGTGACAATAACAGTTGGAACTCTAAAGTCTGTCAAACTCGTGAAAATCGCAGGCGTTTCCTTGCAACCGTTCATCTCCAGTCGCCCATGCTTTTATTCCCACTAGGTAGAGATAAAAGGGTGGACCATTCACTATTTGCAGTTCTAAGGCTGGTCATTCTTGCTATTTTACTTTTGTTCATCTTATCTACAAAGTTTTTTTCTTTCTTCAGCGTTAACAGGAGTTCAGAGTCGTTCACAGAATACAGTCTGTCCCAACAGGGTCAGGTTCTACCATTGGTGCAAGTTTGTGCGCTCGCCGCGGTGTGGTTCTGCGTTGCGTATGCGTACTGTCGAAGGGCGAAGAAAATGAAGAGATTAGACAAGCTAGCATAGAGTGGCGCAAAACCCGCACGACTTTGTAGATAAACTTGCGCCAATGGTACAACTTGACCCCTGTTGGGGCAGAATGTATTCTGTGAACGACTCTGAACTCCTGTTAACGCTGAAGAAAGAAAAAACTTTGTAGATAAGATGAACAAAAGTAAAATAGCAAGAATGACCAGCCTTAGAACTGCAAATAGTGAATGGTCTACGCTTTTATCTCTACCTAGTGGGAATAAAAGCATGGGCGATTGGAGATGAACGGTTGCAAGGAAACGCCTGCGATTTTCATGATAAGTTTGACAGACTTTAGAGTTCCAACTGTTATTGTCACTATTATCTCTAACATACTAGACTCAAGTGAATGTCTGTTTGTCATGTGTCTGTGTGTCTGTGCGTATGCTCCCAACAGAATTGCATCTCTGAAACCAGTACTCTGCGTTGATACCACTGCTT